>PVKB01000416.1:195092-577829 GCA_004027205.1 Ctenodactylus gundi | reverse complement strand
ATAGTGGCATGGGGCAATGCAGAATATCCAGGTTATAGTTAGATCTCTGATTGCAAAATAGGGAACTCTTTTGTAAAAGGTGATTTTTATTCAGATCGGAAGAGCTTTTTACCTCCTCCTTATAATTGACTTAGCTTTAAATTGCCATGTATTGTGCTTCATGCGAATCCAGTTCATTGTTCTTCTGCAATATTTGTACTGTTATAAGGAGGGAGGGATATTCCATAATTTTACAGCAAGTGTAAGAACTACTACTTTCTCACACAATGAACAAGTGGTCACATTCTAAATAGAAACTTTAAATCTCAAAGTAAGTAATAACTTCATAATTTTAACACATTAAACCATGGATTGAATAAATAGTACACATAGATGAAGTTAATTTAGCTTGATATTATTAAAATTGTTGCCTATTTTTTTCTTTTTTAAAGTATGGGTGCTGAAGAATTAACACAGTTCCATTCAAATTCATTAACTTCAAAATCTTCTCTCTTCAATATAATTTTTTTAAAAGATTTAAAATCATATGAAAAGTGAATATAGACAGTATTTTATGCTGTATGATTCTGAATTCTCTAATATATTTATAAATATAAATCTTTGAAACAACCGTTTTTATTATTAGCTTATTTGTATTTTTAAAAGTACTTTAATAATTAGCATAATTGTTTTGAAAGTAGTTCAGTCCAACTCAAATTGTTGCTTGATACTTTTGTTTCCCAATAGTTTCTAGATAGTTTTAATCAATGTTAAAACAAGCTTTCCTATTTTAACTTGAGGTTCTATTATTTTATTTTGGTTAAGTGTAATTTTTCATATTAATGCACATGGTAATCATATCATTTTAACCATTTTTTCTAATGCTTACTATAATATTTAGCCTATAGTACACATTCAAGTCCCAAATGTTGAACCAAAATTTTATAAGGATCAGAAAGATACATATTTGCTACCAATGGAAGATATATTTCAAATGAGCAATTTATAGTTCTTAATTGATATACTTTTTATAATTATATATGGTGCACTATCCAGTCACCATCGCTCCAAAAGTGTAGGTTTGGTGGATTAATTTTATTTCCTATGATTATTTTTGAGAATGTTTTTAGCCAAGTTATTGCAAATTCCTTTGTATAAGGTCTCTCTCTCTCTTACCCTATGTCAGTTTGACCTTCAAAATTGTCAACAAGTTAAGCTCCTCACTATATACTTAGATCTTAATTAAGAGACTTTCTTTAATGATTTTTTTCATTGATTTTTTCAAGGTTTTTTAAAGATTTGGATCTTTAAAAGGAAGCTGAAGTCTTTTCTCATCTAGTTTTGCATGTTTTTTTCTAGTCTCATAGTCTAGATGGGACGCTATAAATTCTAAAAATACTTCTTTCCAACACATTTGTCCTTTGGGCATTTCTGTAACTCTGCCCACCATATACTTTCTTCCTGTCTTCATTTAGACTACCATGAATTGCTCTGCTAAATTTTAATAACCCTCTAAGATGTACATCTGATATTTTTCTAATGAGCTTTACTGCATCTCTTCAGGCCAAACCATTAGCTCATTTCATTGTTTACAGAGCCCCTGGCCCTTCCTGGAAAGGAGCTTGGCGTTGGTCTACTTGTAATAAGCACTCTTATTGGACACCTTTAAGAGGGAGTCACATGCTTCATGCCCAGCGCTAGGCATAGTGTGAGGAAAACTTTGTGTGTTTTCTTTTTCTCATTTTTTTTTGCTATTGTTTAATGAATGTTCTACAACAACTAAATTTAAATCTTGAGTCTCCTAGACTATAAATTTTATTGTTTTGTGGAAACAGTATTTGTTTCTAGAGAAACATACGTATTGTGAAAGAATAAGTAACATTGATATCATTTTTCCTCCACACGATGCTATTAAATTTTTTGGTGGCATCTGTGACACGTCTAACCAGAAAATACTTCATAGTTGACATTCTTCTGTCACTTCTGTGCAAATGTCAGGTGGCAAAATGCTTATGACATACCATGCAAATTCTTTTTAGATCAAAGATTCATTGTTTGGTTCTATTCTTCCTTGTCTGCTTAAATGTACCAGAGCAGTGGAAATGTGCCTTTTCAAAATGCTGCGTGAATTTATATCAAGGCTTGATAACTGAACTGTCAAAAATTCTAAATTCATCAGAGACTGCATTATTTTTATGTAGATAAAAAGATATGGGTCTCTATGCTATAACATGAATTGTCATCATAATATTACAGTTAAAGCTAATGAACCATTCACTGGCATTTGAAAAGCCAGTTAATGGCGCATTTTCCTGACGAAGCTCAAGTTTATAAATGAATTAATTCTGTTTGCGTGGGTGTTGTAATGATCATGAAATTATTCCTTAACATTGCAAAATATCCGCTATCTGCCCCCAATTATAACCCGCATGACCTACAGAAAGAAGTCATAATCATTTAATCAAAATTGGATATGAAAGACTTTGAGGGAAATAATTTTACAAGAAATATTCATATATCTTACTGAAATATGACTTGTATATAGAGCTTAAAATGAAATTTTACTTTGTTTTGTCAATCATTTAGACACTTCTGTATGTTTGAGGTACATTCATATTAAATATTTCTTTTTGTCTTTCAATTAGGAAAGAGAAAAATCTTTTTCTTGTTTCTAAAAAGAAAGAAAATAATTAAAAGCCTCCATGGTTTTTGTTTATATTTTACTCTTTTTATTTTGAAATTTCTTTGAATTTTGAATGAATTTTTATTTTCATATCAAGTACTGTATTAGGTGTAGTGGGGGATCACGCTTATACATAAGGCAAGAATTCAGGTACAAACTAGGAAACTTTATAGGAACCTTCAACAAGTTTAAAGATCTGATTTCAGATTTTCTTCAGCATATGGAGAGAGTAAATTATTGTAAAATTCTCAAATACGTTTCTTTACTGGTATTAAATTTAACTTTACTATATTCTGAAAGAAAATGTATTTTAATATGAAAAGAAAATATAAATGGCAAACACTATATAACACAAACATAAATGTAATATAAAATATGTGATTATAAATATTAGCTATAATCATATATAAATATAAAATATAAAAATACATGTATCTCCCTTTTGAATCTATAGATCTGAACTTGCCCTCTTTGAAATGTAGAAATAAGTAGTGATGATACTCAACTTTAGTCACTGCTCTTTTACTCCCTTTATTTCAGCTCATTAGCTAATTCTACCTTTCTCGAATCACAAAAATCATAGTCAAATTTATCTGTACAAATTGATTGTCTCCTTCTAAGCATTCACATGTCTCCCTGATTTTTTTTTTTTTTTCTATTTTCTCAGCTGTGTCTGGAATTGTACTGGCAGAATCTATACTACCAGCTTTTCCCCACTTGGAGGAGGAAAGCTTCTAAGCAAGTGTCTTACTCAGTGTCTCTTCATATTTTTACTCAAGTTGAAATTAAGGTATTTTCAAATTAGAATTTTTGCTTTGTTTAGTGTAAGGTTTGGTATTGAGGAAAATGCTCAAATTGGTGTAGAAAAAAACTGAGGTCCAATTCTTACTCAGCCGCCAATCAGCTGGGAAATTTTGGATGTGCCTCTTAACTGTGTAAAAGCAAATTTGATCCTCCTTTAAAAAGTAATAATGCTGGCATAACTCTTGGTCCTTCTTAGAGAGTCCTTGGAAGTAGAGGATGTAGATTTAATTCCAAATTATACTACAGACTTGAAGCATTTATCTTAGGATATTATGTATTATGTTTTCATTGACTGTGAGAGAGAGAGAGTAAGAATATCAGAGAAAGACAAACAAATGGAAAAAGTGTAGTGGCATCAAGACTTTACAGCCAGAAAGGACTTTTACTGGAATCATTAAATTTTGAATCCCTTTTTCCATGACCAGTTTTCTAAAATATATCTTTATAGTTTGGATCTGGAATTCCTCTCAAAAAAGTCAAGTTTGGAAGGTGATTCAATCTTGTAAGTTAATCTAACAATTTTCTGTGCCATTGGGAGATTAGACCTGATGGAAAGAGAGGGATCATGGAGGCTTTACCTGGAAGGGTCCAAGCTAGCTTCAGCTTTCCTTGCTCACTGAGCTTGTCACAATAGCATGCGCAGTTTCTCTGTAGCTGGGCCTCCACCCATTCCTTCCCTTATTGCAGACTGCTCATGAAGGGACTGAGACCTTCTGAAACTGTGAACTAAAACAAACCTTTCTCTTATAAGATGTGGGTGTTGAATATTGTGTCCCAACAGTGAAAAAGTAACGAATATACACATTCTATTTATTCAGTGAAGAGTGTTACCAGAAGTTTACCTAGGTAGCATAGAGTTTTACAATGCATCACTTTTGTACGTAATTGTCTTTTCTCATCTCCTTCACCTCAAGAACACAACAATGTAGTGTTGCTGTAGTAGTATGTAGAATCAGATGTACTTCTATGCTCAGGCCTCACACTTTGATAGTAGAAATCCTAAGCCTAGTCTTCATGTGTAAGGATGGCAAGCCAGTATATTTATTTTGTGTTATCATTTTAAATGGCAAATGTTTTAGAATCCTGCAGTATTTTATCACTTTTACATGGCTTGAGACATGCTGGCTGGATTCTCGCCATCTCAAATAGCTCCATACATCCTCCAAAAAAAAAAATAATTTCAGAATTATGATGCCCCTTTTGCCCATAGTCATCCAGTTTATATTACTTCTTCTCATGCGCAAAGCATATGGAATACAACCCCCTCTTAAAGCAATTTAGTTATAGATTCATAACATTTCAATTGTTCATGTCCCCAATAATCACAAAATCTTAGTGATATGATTACTTTTCTCAGTGGGCTCTACCTAGAGTGCATTGTTTTAGAGGAAAGAGTATAATTTATAGAAGTGCTGCATAAACACTTATGAATGCATAAATCTATGAAATGCTGAACATTGCAGGCAAAGAAAAATGATCAGTACATCTTTTAGAGGCTAAGACACGCTAAAATTTAAGTATAAGAATTCAAAATTTGTGAAATATTTATGCATGCAATATTTTGCAATTTACTTTATGACTCCACATACTTTGATCAACATATTGAGAAGTAAAAGGATCACTTGAAAAAGTGAGATCACAAAAGCCAGAATATTGTCTTTCCTTCTTTCAATAGATATTGATTTCGACAATGACATTTGTAATGCAATCTTTTAACAGGCTATAAGGAAAGTTTATAGATCTCTCTGATTAAATTCAAACCAAATGAAGCGAAAGGTTTTGGTCCATGGAGTGTCTTTTGTGAATTCAGAATAAGATATACAATTTTCTTAGTGGCCACTATTTTTTCCCCTAATGACACATAACACAGAACCTTAAGGTGATTTTTCTTAAAACTGAAAACAATAATTTGAGAAATGTCTTTGGTAACTGTTCATGGTATTTTTCAAAATGATTATTATTCATACAATATGACTTCATACAAAGCAGACTTGCAAATACCTTGATTTTTCACTCGATTATTCAGACGTTTAAGTCTTTAGGAACAATTTCTGTTTTCAACATAACTTTAAAATTTGTTGTCAAGTGAAAGTTAAATCCTGCCAATGTCTCAAAAATTTGGCAAGAATAATTTGCTTTTTTTTGAGTCTTACTTTTTTTTTTTCTACACAGAATCATATATTGGAACTATTCTAAGGAGGAAGAAGGTGATAAAATCCTTGCTGTAGTATTACTTTTCTCAGTAGTAGATGGCTCATGTCCTCTACTTTAATTTTTACTGGAAATTTATATGCCTGTGTAAGAGAAGAAATCATTTTTAACTCTGAATACAATAAAGTGAAATAAATGACCAGAAAATTTTTAATAGTAACTTAAATGCAGGCAAATCTTTATGCATATTTTTGTTAGAAATGCTTAATGTTAATGTGATTTTTTAAAGATTAATATTTTCTTAGAAAAGAAAAGAAAATGATTCAAACACAGCTCGGGAAGCCGAGACTGTATTTTCCATGAATAATGACCATTCTAAAATTGTTAATGTAATTAATATAAATTTGAAATTACTGATGATAATATCCTGGTTATTGGCAGGCAGCCATAGGAGAAATCCTTCATCTATATGTAAGAGCATACGTCAGAGAAGTAGTGGTAGAGTTAGTATTGCTATTTTGTTATATTGTTATTGTTATTAATGCTATTTGTTGATGAAATGGTGGTATGCAGATTAGATAATGTATGATATTTAAGGTCATAGAAAGTAAATTTTAATTTGTATTTTATACCCCAACCTTTATTTCTAGTTGACTATACTGCATTTTAAAAACGATAAATTTTAAAAATTTATTTCAGTAAAATGAAAACATTTGCAAATACCTATTAGTGACTTCTGGGGAAATTGCATATTTTTCCTTTTTCAGTGATTCATTCCATCTCCTAGCAATAGTTTTTTTTTTTTTTTTCTGGAACATATACCAAGAGATCCTCTTGTTTCTCTTTGTCAATTAAAATACTTCTGCACAGTTCCCTAGTATGTTTGAATGACCAGAGTTCATATTGTGTAGCCAGAAGTTCAAGTGGTTTGAATCACTAAGGCATCTGGAATAGTTGCCCTGGAAATTGATAGACAAAAACATACTTCATGTCAATGAAATTTAATTTCTTGGGAGACCACATATGATATCCTTAAGATATGACATTGAGCTTTGGAATGTCCTTATTGTAAATGCAAAACCTGCTCTTAGCAATGCTTTCATTTATGAAAGCATTTATGAAGGAAAAGCATGTACAGTGGAAATATGACTTATCCAATCAATTGCAATAAATAAATACATTGAATATGCAAAAAATACGCACTTAATAAAATGATTACATACATGGTATTTGTTATAAAACTAGTTCTAATTTTACACAGCTTGGGGAAATGCCCTCTATACAAAAAAACAGATGACTGCCTGAATATTTTTGTATGAAAATATCATTAAATTTTCCAGAATTATGTTATGCTTAGTGACACTAGACACAGATCCAGCATGCACTATGTTTATGTGAATGCCTATGTGTTATAGAATGTGATTGTCTTTGCCTGCTTATACGTCTCCTTGGTTGTAACTCACTGTCCCTGTCTCAAGCAAGTAGTGGTCTCTAGGTTGTGGGATGATGAACTGCACCTGGCACTTGGGGACCTGCAGTGATTTTGATACAGCACAAATTTCTATGTAGTGAGGCTTTGGGAAGTGACACACACACACACACACACACAAAAGACCAAAAATAGCACCTGAAAAAATCAACAACTTTTCAAGCCTAATTCTCATTGCGTGGACAATGTTTAATAAATATCTATTTGTCTATACATCTCTGCCTTTTTATAAGAAGAGTGCTACACATTTACTACATAACATTAAATATTTCAGTGATAAAAATGCTCAGCTACATACAGATGTGAACTACATGGGGACAAGTCATGACCAGAATGTACAGAAATCTGTGACAGAGAAGGCTAAGTCCTTCTCCCAAATCCAAACTGAGGCGGGGTGATGCACTGGATTCATAAGGAGGAAGACAGCAAGTAGACACATGGATGTGTTATAAAATGCATTTAGACAAATTATCTCATTGGCAACCAACCAAAAAAATCAATTAGGCAAATAGATCATTTTATACTTGCAATGTAGTTCCTTAATGAGTTGTCCAAAACCCCAAAGTTTCAGAGAGTTTTATTTTATTTTTCAAATTTACAAATCACATTTTCTAACCCTTCCTTCCACCTCACCCCTGCGTGCTTTCACTTTTGCTCTCCACACGGTCCATCTTCTTACTTTCTTTCCTACCTCATACTTTTTATCGTTTGATTTTCTTATATTAGAGAAACCACATGATAGTTAAGTTTTGTGCCTGATTCATTTCTCTGAACGTAAGGGTTTTAATATGCATCCATTTTCCTACAAATGACTCAAATTTGTCCTTCTTTGTGGCAGAGTAGTATTCCACTGTCCATATATCGCACGTCTTCTTTACCCATTCATCTGTGGTTGGACATACTGGCTTCTTTCAAGATTTGGCTGTTATAAATTGTGGTGCTCTGAAGACGGGCATGCATGTGTCACTCTTGTATGGTGATTTTCATTCTTTTGGGAAGATCTGGTGAAATGTAATAACTATTTTCAATTCTTTGAGAATTTGCATACTACTTTCCACAGAGGTTGTACAAGTTTATAGTCTCAACTCCAATGTTAGAGGATCCCTTTTACCCATCGCCTCACCAACATTAGTTATTTTTTTCAAGTCCTTGATATCTGCTATTCTTACCAGAATTACATGGACCCTCAGTGTTGTTTTGATTTGCATTTCTCTGATGGCTAAAGATGTTGAACTTTTTTTCCCGTATTTATTGGCTGTTTGGAGTTCTTAAAAGTGTTTATTCATCTCAGATTCCCAATTTTTGGTTGAGTCCTTTATTTTGGATGGTCTAATTTTTTTCAGTTTTTTGTATATTCTTGATAATAATCCTCTGTCTGAGGAGTAGCTGGCAAAACATTTTTCCCATTCTGTCAATTCATTCTATTGATTGTTTCCTTTGCTGTGCAGAAGCTTTTTAATTTTATATAATCCCATTTGTTGATAAGTGGTATTAAAGAGCCATGTTTTAAAAGATTTCAAGTCATGAAAAGTTATCCCAATGCTAAAAAATAAGAAAAAAGAAAATTATACTAAACGTAATTCTTATTATGTTAAAGATAATTATGTGCCATAATTACATTTGTGCTAAAAATGACTAAAATTTTGTTGACAGTTGAGCCAATAAAAATAAGATGGCAAATTAATATGTGGCTATATTCTGCCAAATATTTAATTACCTTTTAATTTACTATAATGTCAAGGATGGATGAAAGTGTTTTTTGAGCTAGTTAGAAAAATAAGGAAAATACAGTGCTGACAGACAAAGAAGTGTTATTTATATTTTCACTAATATCTGCACAAGTTTCTATTATCCTCACATAATATCTCCCAATATTAGTCAAATCTGCAGTGAAAAGTATGAAGGAAAGTAATATGCCAGGGTTACTAGAAAATGGATTATATACCATAAAATTATAAGCCTTGGCTACACTGAGGTTTAATTTCTAAAATAAAAAATTGAATATGTGAGGATAAAATGGATGTAAATATGACTTATGCCAATCAATTTTAAGAAAGAAACTAGCACTTTTTCTTTAGGTTTTAAGAAAAAAAAGAAAAAAATGGTAAAACTTGAAATACACATTGATCGATTCTTATTTACAGAAATATTAGTTATAGTATTCTTATATAAGTTATTTACTTGAATTTGTGGTTATCTCAAGATGCAGGCAAACTGATGATGTTGAATATGTTTTTATTTTGCTTTGAGGATTTTAAAAAATCTTTACCTAATAATGAAGCATATTCTTAGTCAAAGATTTTAAAATCAAATCAGTATCCAATTTTCCTTCTTGTCACTCCAAAGTTCAATTCATACTTTATCTTATATTCCTAATTATCTTAGCAGCATACTTGCTTATATGTAAGGAAATCTGTATTAGTGAAACAAGTTTTGCTTGTATTATCAATCTGATTAAGTTACACGTGATCACTGTAGTGAGTTTTTACATATTATATATAATATGCCATACATAATGATTATAAATTATATATAATTATATTTATATGTCAAATGTACATTTTACATATACAAATTGTACACAACTTCTATAACAGAAATATGTAAATTTCATAAATTGCCTGGGCTACAGAGCAAAACCCTATCTCAAAAAACAAAAACAAAAATAAATTAATTAATATACCATAGATTTATATATTTCTCTTATAGAAATTATATACAATTTATATATTTAGAATATATATGTTAAAATCATATCTAACTTACCAGTTTTATGCCCATTTAACTTAAGGAATAAGGTATAAAAAGACAGACAGAGAAGTTCATAGGTAAGTAATATTATAGTAGGAGTTGGTTTTCGGGCCCATCCACATAAACTACCCCCAACTTTCCACACACAGCGTGTTCAGCATGCATGCTAAGCCTCTAGTTTGAGAATGTTTGCAGATTTAAAATGAATTTCTGTAAGGCCTTCTTATTATATTACATATCAAATACATTACATTTATTTGAAACATCGTGACTTTATCATTAAACCCACTTTATTACTTGCTTTAAGAATCTTTGACAAGAAGCATATATCGTATTTTTAGGACTTTGATTATTCTTTCCATGACAGAATACAGCTCATTAGGTTAGTGACTCTTTGTTTGAATCTATCTCAGCTAGTTTGAAGGCAAAATCTTATAATTGCCACTCAGGTGCTGCTGTTAACACTCAATTACCAGGCCACACCTGGCTGCTAAGAAGGCTGGTAATGTGGTCATGAGCAAGGGGACTTTACCCAGCCCCAATTCTATTATAGAGGAGAGGATGAGGTCTTAGGGACAGCTAGTGCCTTTCAGACCTTCACAGACCTTGTTTGCTCTTTCACAGACTGTTTGCTCTTTTCCTTTTATAAACACCATAGATCCTGTAGCAAGTTCCTGAAGGCAGGAATTCCATGTGTATTCTGCACAGCCCATGTTCAGGTGACAAAGTAAAGGAAGAAAACAACAAAAAGCGTGTCATTAATAAACATTAATTAAATGATTTTTTCTACATTGAGTAGCATTCAAATTGTCAAACAGCATGTTTACCCCAACAGTAGCGAAAGGAAAAAAAAAAAAATCGCCAAACAGGAATGCCGAAAGTTGACACATTTAACTTCAAATTTGCCATAGGAAAAAGATTATTTAGTTCTCCCAATGTCTTGAACAGTAAGGGATAGTTGTTAGAGCTGATAACTGAGGGAGAAAAAAAAAACAGAAGTGAAACAAAAGAAAACACACACACACACACACACACACACACACACAGAGAGAGAGAGAGAGAGAGAGAGAGAGAGAGAGAGAGAGAGAGAATCCACAAAACAAGACTTCATTTGTAGATTCCAGCATTCTAGAAATACCCATACTATGAAGCATAACCCATCCAAAATGACATGAAAGGAGTGTTAAGGGAAGAAAAATGTTCTTGATCTACAATTTTATTTCTCCCATAATGATATTTTTGTATGATTCTCCTTTTCTTTACAATTATGGCTCTGTTGGCTTATGCACTGGTCCCCAGTTTCTCTGCATTGAGCTATTTTCATTTTGGCACATAGTTATTTTGAGTCTCAACTGGAAACAAGCGCAGTGACCACCTGATGACGCTGATTCCTGGCCTTCTTTGTATTCTGAGATCGGGCACACATTATTTTTGGTTGACACTTCTTTGTATTGTTCCTAAGACTTCTCTGTTCAAGGCTTCCTTTCTCTGTACAGCCTCGGGAGTCCATCAAGATGAAACAGCCATTAAAATGCAGGTTTGATGGCAGGACAGACAAAGAGGCATTTATACATTGTTAAACTTCGAAGTCATTCGACTGTGAACTTAACTTGGAAGAAGACAGTAGACTATTTCTGAATATAGAAATATTTCTCAAGAATAAAAAGTCAGATTCACTTTTATGTCTTGTCCAAATCATTTTTTGAGTTCCACATTCAGTGATCTGTATGATATCATAATATGTAGTTGATGAATCACAGGGTAAATAGTTCATTTTCTCTCATTGTGTCCCACCTTTTGCCTTTCTTCCCACTCATTGCCCCATGACTTTTAATCGTTGGGGTTATGTTGGAAGCGAAGACATATTTCTTGTTTGACCAACAACCATGGAGATGTTGCTAATCAGCTCTGTGCAAAGCATTCAACAAAAAAAGAAGGAATAAATTTCCAAGTATTCTTTGGTAATCACTTAGCAAAACTTCAAAAGCTCAAAGTCTTATATTGATAATTAGGAGATCCTTCTTTTATACTTAGGATTTCAGAAATTGTTGTGAGATTGTTTTTCTTTCTTAGCTCTTGAACTTTTAAGTAATGTCACTATAGTTGTACAAATTTATAGGATACTGATAATTTAGTGCATGTATCCAGTATATAATGATCATTTTATAGAAGTTAACTTTTTCATTTACTTAAACTTTTAATACTTTTTGATTAATATAGTAATTGTACATAGGGGACGAGTGTGATATTTCAATATGTGTCTATATTACTTACTAATCAAATCAGAGTAATTAATGTTTTTGTTTCATTACTCTGGTGTCTTCAATAAACGTCATTTCCATTCTTATTCTACTGACAAACATTGGTTTGATTGTCACTATTGTAGGAAATATTAGATCATTCTTGATCTCTCATTGTTGTCTTTATTTTTGCTACATTAAAACTATTTTATGGAAATTTTCATAAAAAAATAGAGTTGAAAATATTGAGAAATTATATTCTGGTTAACCTTCTTTTAATTAATAGAAATATTCGAAATAAACAGTAGACAATAGTTAAAGAATATTTTCTTTCTCACCAATAGCACTTCTTCATTTAATAGAGTTATTTCAGAGGTGCTATATTCCAAACGAACAAAATAATAACAACCATCACTTGCTGTATTTTTCCGCAGGACATTTATGTAACCAACTATAGACTTATTTTGTTTTCCATGTGTTTCCCTAATAAATTGTAACCTTTCTGAAGGCAGAAACTTTAATCTCTTTTGATCTTTGCTAAATCCTCAGCAGCTGAGTGTCTGCCATACACTAGATGTTCAGTGAAAACTTACACGAATAAGTAGATGGCACAGTGAATTGAAATCTATTTAAAGTATATTACAAAATAGTTTGGCATAGATCAGTTTATGTGACTTTATTTACTTTCCAAAGGAAGAAGAATTAATTGCTACTAAGAATAATAGCTCAAAAGGTTGAAGATAATAATTGCTTTCTTTTCAAAGAAATTAATAAAGGGTATATTTTAATCCCTTTTTTACATTTGAACAACTGTACTTTATACCATCTCATAATTCAAATAGGGACTTT
This sequence comes from Ctenodactylus gundi, assembly GCA_004027205.1. Lineage (NCBI taxonomy): Eukaryota > Metazoa > Chordata > Mammalia > Rodentia > Ctenodactylidae > Ctenodactylus > Ctenodactylus gundi. The sequence continues at coordinate 564,883 of PVKB01000416.1, read as the reverse complement.
GACAGTAAATAACTAAGCTTTGGTACCCCTTCTAGTATGCCTCTGTGCTTTCTTACTATAAGAGCTATTAAGAAAGCAGCATGAAATTTGTTCCCTTCCCACCCCATTTTCTGTCTCCATACCAATCTACTCCTGACAACTTCCTTTCTAAACTCTTTCTATGTATTTTCACTAAATGTTTGTTTTATCAGGCTTTTCAAAAACTCCAAATTGTTTGATTTTATGTAAATTTACTAATTTAATTTAGAATGTTAATCTCATTTCCACTGGTTTTGGAGCTTTGTTCTATTTAAATTAGAGCATTTTTTTATTTTAGGTTTTAGCATTTGTAGGCATAAAAAGTGCTTAACTTAGATTTGTATTTAAATATAGCTGCTCAATACAGATACAATTAAAATTTCCTAGTAGTTAAAGAAGTTTAAACTCTTTATATAGATCCTTGGACATTTCTCAAATATCTATCCAGAAATGAAGAATATGAAATGTTCTTTCAGAGACAGAGAAAGCTGGTCAGGACATTTCCATCTCACTGCGAATGTGTGTCCATGGCCTTTATTGGTAAATGGATAGTAGTAGTTATTTCCTCTTAGACGTTTTAAGTTTCTATTAATTAACAAAATATTAATGATGACATTTAAATGAATTTCTCAAATACTTTTTAAAATTTAATCTTATAAATATAAGATATATATTAGTACTAATGAAACTGTAAGAATGAGTGACATAATCAGTTTCAAAAATAACATGCTACCTGTATGCAATGACAATTTGGGATGATTTTGATAACAATGACAGCGATGTGAAATTTTCATAATTAATGCAGAATTTGCCATATGCAAAAATTATGGTGAGTATTCTGCATTTAATCTAATTTAATCCCCACCATAGCTCTATAAGTTGGCCATAGTTATTTTGGCTATTTTATACATACGTGAGTTGAATGTTGGAGAGTTGAGATTATTGACCCAAGGTCACACCATTTTTTTAAAGTAGAACAAACTACATGAAATTCAATTTCATATTAATTCTCATACTTTACTCCAAAATTATAGTAAATATTTTAACATGTAAGATTAAAAAATAAAGAATACATAATTTGGACAAAAGAAACAGTTGTGACTTTTATTTTTCATTTTGTCAGTGAGGAAGTGCATGTTTGTTTTTTTCTTTTTTTTCCTTCTTGTTAAATAGTGGAAACCAATCCTGCATGTCATTTGTCATTATCTAGTTCATTCAAATCTGAAATTTGTGTAGGTTATAAGTAAAAATTATTTGCTTCCTATGCATCCAAATATTGGAGGTTACATTTATCAAAAGTTCTTAAAGATTTATTCTTTTCATATAAGAATTAAGACCTAAGTCTTATTCAGTCCGTCATAATAATTACATAAATACTGTAATTTTGGCAGTGAATTTACTGTCTTATTCTCCTTACTATATTCTTTTATACGATATTTGCTGCAAACAGGCAAGCCTGTGTGAACCAGATGCAGTATCTATGTATCTGTGTATCTATATATCTATCTATCTATTAGACTCATAGATAATAAATGAACATTTGTTTCTTCTATATAATTAGCATTAAAATCTCCCCAAAATTTTGTCTTTAATTCCTTTGAATATTTATAATATCTTCTAGAAATGCATTGGCTTTAAGCATTCTTAGCAGGTACAATGCATGTGAAGGGTTTAAAGTTTTTTTTTTTTATGATAAGCTTGCAGTATTATACATACTTCCTCCTGTTTGTCCTAATCCAGTGCATCCTCTGCAAGTTTTGGTTTATTCCCAAGCTGTCTATCCTGTGCTATTTGCTACCAAAAGTGCATGGAGGTTTAGGATTTAGACTATTCAGTCCAATTACCTTCTCACTCAGTCTCTTGGTTACCTACAAATTTTTTTCACATAATTATTCTCTCATGGAAATATATTCATATAATGCCTCCAGGTAATGTGGTGAGTGAGGCTTAGCACTTTCTCTTTTAACTTTTAAATTTTTGTGATCAAAGTCTTTCAAGATTACTGTGTCTAATAATTGAAAGACAAAATTCTATAATCATTGTATTCTTCAAAAATGGCAAAATATTTGAAATGAAGTAATTTTTAAATAAACTCTGAAGCCAGAATTTTATAAGAAAAATTGTGATAAACAGGTTGGTAGCTTGTCCTTTTCAGGGTGTGCATAGTAGTTCTATGTATAGAGTATAATAATATTGTTTAATAAATAGTTAAAAAAGAAGTGACTTAGGTTGACTATTTGACATTCCTTCTGTGTTATTTAAATCATCTAAATTTAATAATTGTCCATATACATATTCAAATTATTACTGTCGCTCTTCCCTACCTTTGGCTAAGCAAGAGGCAAAAGATATGTTAGTTAGTGTGACTTTGATGAAGTAATTTCCTCAATCATATAGAATTCTAAACATTAATATCATCTTAATGTATTATAGTAATTTCCTCAAGCATATAGAATTTGAAGTTTTTCCTCCTACAACCTTTCAATTTTTGTGCTGTCATGTAAATAAACCGCCTGTTTTACCTTGGACTAGTAGAATTTCAAGCAAAAGAAATCCCAGCAGTTCACCTAAATACTGAAGTAAATAAATCATATAAATTTAAAAGCTGAGATTCCAAATAAATAAATAAATTAGATGAATAAATAAATAAATAAATTAGATTAACAGGTACAGTCCAATTTCTGATATGGCCACATGCTAGTAATTACTTGTTGAATTTGATCCTTGTAGATAGCTAAGTTGGTCGATGTTAAACATCGGTATTCATTCTCTGACCTAACTGTACACCCTGTGTTGGTCTAGTTAATAATAAAATCAACTGATTTTCCTACAGGTTATTGAAGACATTATGTGAGACTTTCTGTAGATCTTCACAGAAAAACTGAAATGCCCTGGCTAGTAGTTTTCTAATTTATATCTTCACGGTGAGGGAGTGTACTCTCATAGTAAAAGTTCAAGGCGTTTTCTTGACTTAGCACAAGTCTGAGTGATATATTTTTTTGGACTTAGTATAATATGTATGTTATAACATGAATATTTTGACTTTATTATTTCTTTTACAGTAAGATATTAGCAAAGTGACTTTAATTTGAATTTTTCACTGAGTTTCTTTGTTGTTCTTATTGTTGTTGTTGAATACATTGATTATTTTGGAGTTCTAATGACATCAGTAAGTAGTATGAATTATAGCCTACTCAATTATAGGACAAGAATGCACTACTTATTGGTGTAAGTTATCTTTAGAGAGTATGTGTGAGTAAATGTATCTGAATTTAACACCTACATGATTTTGATATATTTAATAAATGTGAGCCATTTGTTATAGAAAAGCACAGCTGCAAACAGCAGTCCTCCACATTCCTTCCCTACATCCCACAAAGTTGTGACCATATGTTATAGCCCAGGAGCCATGTTTTTGTTTATGTGTCTGTTTGTTTTTATTGGATGATTGTGTTTTACTAAATGACATTATTGTCTGATCTGTCAGTGTTCAGCATGTCCTCTAGCCTTGAGGAAGTTATCTGCATTTATTTTTTTTTTTTCATTTTCCTTAATCTGAGTTGTTCTGGAATTCTTATTTGATTTTCTTCGTTAGGTTCTTTTCAAGTTCCTCAGAATCATGACGTTTTGTCCATGAACACAACATGTTGTGTTTTGTGTAAAGTTAATAATTAAGTATTGCTTTTCCCTATACCAGGATGAAAGAGCCTGCATATCGTTTAACAAGAATGCCCATTTTAACAGCTAATAATAGCATAATTCAGTTTTATTTCAGAATCTTCTTGTTAGACCCATTTGTTACAGTAGAAAATATTATTTTAATAAAATATAGTTTGTCCTCATTAAGATCATCAGAGTTGCTGCTAAATGCTCCTTAGTTCCTTTAAAACATACTAATTAAAAGTTAACTTTAATCTTTTAACATTGTTGTTTTATTTACTTGGTTGTTGAGGCCAAATTTCTACAAAAAGCAGCGTAATATACAAATTCAGGTGCTAGATATAGTATTTCTGTATATAACTGAATAAATATCATTTATCACTAATGAATAATAACCATATACTACTAGTTTATATTTTTAATGATTTCAAGTAAATGTAAAGTTTTCTCTAGATATTACTTTTTCAACTTATTATGCTTTTGTAAAACTATCATAATTTAAAGAAATATACACATATAAACGTAGAACCAAATTCATTTTTTAAAAATTCTTGAATTGGGAAGACAACATTATAGGTGAAGGAAACACCATAATTGTAATATTACTAAATGGAGTTTTGAAACCTTTGTTTATGAAAGAACATTTTGCTAGCAATGAAAGACATTGTGTATGTAGTAAATCTTAATAGTCCATTTAAATTATCTTGACAATAGATCTACCTTCCAAAGTATTTAATATATTTCAATGGGATAAAAACAAAACCATTGTTTTAAAGTATTTAATTGATGCATATAGGAACTATCATGAATTTTTAGTCTGTCCACTTATATTGCTGTTGGTCTTTCTTTAAAAAGGTCTGATTGTTTTACTTTCCTGATAAAATCATTAGCCATCCACCCAACACTTCATATATCCGTTCACCCGAGGAAACCATTCTGCCTGCGTAACAGCCAACAGCCAACCAGCCAACAAACAGGACTGCATTAAAAAGAAAATATATAGAGTACAGTTTATAAAAAAAATAGAAGAGGTGGGCTGAGTGTGTTTTGAGCCTACCTTTGATGTTGCCTAGGATAGCCTAAGAAGTTCAGTAAGTAGTTTGAAAAGCAAGAAAGTAGGTTTCCAAATAAGATAGTACGGAAGCTTTCATGTAAGAAAACAGTGCAGAGAGAATGGACTGCAGTCGGTGAGAAGCCGATGGTAAGAAGACAATGAAGGGACTTAGAAGAGGCCACATGATGCACAAAGTCACAGCTCAGTGGTTGCAGAAATGGAAAGAAGCTAAAAGTGCTGTTGTGTGTGCTCGGTCAAGAGGAGTTAGAGAGGTGATAGTCTGAAGTTGCAGAGAAGTTACTTTCACAGAATAATTTCATTTCCCAGTTCACGACGGTTGATCTATTACACCATCCCAGCCTGGTGCAAAGGGATCTTAGAGACCTGAGGAAGTCAGTTCATGCCTTGAATTCTTAAAGAATAATTTGGATCAGTGAGAATCCATGCTTTTCTTTTTATTCTCATCTCAGATTAACTGATATACTTTGTAAAACTTTACATTAGGGCTGAGAATATTGCTTAGGAAAGGGTGGTTCTACCATGTGTGAGGCTTCAGCCTCATCCCCAACACTGAAAAACAGAAGCAAAAAGAAGCAACAGCAAAACCTGTTAGTTGATGTCAGTGTTCTTACAAGCACACCTTTAGGTGCAATACTTCATTATTTTATCGTCAGATTTTCTGTTAGTTATGACACCAAACAACTGAAGATCAATTTCTTCCTTTTTTTAACTTTGTGAGATTTTTAGTTTTTTTTTTCTTTTTAGTTTTTTTTTTTTTTAATTCATGAGCTAGAGATTCACTAGCACATTGGAATCGTGTCTTGTGTAGACAGTGACCATCTCTACTTTTAGCCTCTTTTTCCCTCCCTCTTACTCTATACCTACCTGCTTATTCTTGGAGATTAGACTCTTTTGTAGCAGTCCATCACCTCTCTTCCTATGCTCACTGTCATGTTGGGGTCTTTTATGCAATTATTCTTGAGAATTTCTTAGGAGGAACACCCATTGATAGTCAATCATTTGAGTTTGGTGCATTTCACTGAACATTATTGATTCCAGGTGGCTCCATTTTCCTTTGCGTGCTTCATATCTGCTTTTCTGTTGTGGCTTGTATTTTGCAACCAATGATTTTTCTACAAGAATATTCCTTTTATTCTCTTAGATTCTGTATATGCTTCATTCCAGCAGTAACTCAGGACAGTATGGCAGAAAATGCACAGGTTTTATGTCAGAGAGCTCCTAGAATCCTAGTTCCACAATCTGGTGTGTGATTTGGTCCACAGCATTTAACCTGTGAACGGCAGTTTCTTCATTTGTAGGAGCACAGGGAGTGTAGCATTTAGCAAGATCTAATTAGCCTCATAAAGTGTCTTCTTGGTAGAAAGCACTCAATAAGTGACAGAAGTTATAACAACTCCAAGATGTATTTCTATTTTCCCCTTCATAAACATGTTTTACTCCGGCTAAAGTTAGCTCTACTCTCTTTCAAGATCATTGCTTGTGCCTCCTCTTGACACCTATCTTTAAAAAAAAAAAAAAAACAATATTATGCTTGTTTTTTTTCCTATCAACTTACTGGACATAAGGGTTTTGTTCATCCAATATTCCTTCTTGTGTTAGTAATATGCATGTAGATAATCAATAGATGTATAATATTTTAAATTATTTTAAAATTTTATGGTAGACAACAAGTCTGCTTCAGTAGTAACTGTTCGGTCACTCATCACACCATGTTAACTTCCTGACACTATGATGCATTGCACGGGCAATCGTGGTTCTTCCATAGTGGTTAGTCTGTATTAGAGAAAAAGCAAACACCACTGGAATGATTGACTGTGGGCTTCTTGCGCATGAAAAACTTGAGTTTTACTTTTATTCTTTAAAAAATAAAAAAATAAATTAGCTCTCCAGTCGTTCATGTAATTTGATATAAAATTTAAATTTCTGTAGATACGTGTAGTAGTATTGTTGTATCTCACTTATGTGAACCACAGTCAAATATCTAGAAAACTTTACAACACATAGGTGGTTCAAAGATATTTTAGGATTGCTATTCATACCTCAATAATGTTCATACATGTTTTCTAATAATAAATGAATCCCTAATTTTCTGGAAAAAATCAATAAGGCTATGTTTATGAAACACTAAAATCTCAATTGTAATTATTTTGTGACACCTTATAATACCTCATTAAACAGCATCCAAAATAGTGCTCAAAGCAATGGGCTGTCTTAAATGGTTTGATGGTGACATTTTGATGAGTTTCATCTCAAGATATCAGTTGGTACATTGATCATTATGCCACTTTAAAATGTCTTAATGTAAAATGATTGTGCAATAGGGTGATATATTTTGGGCTCACTGAAGACATTTAAATTTACTTATATATTTTATAATTCATAGTCGTGCCATCAAAGTACATGATTGTCCAATAAGTGTGTAGAAGCATAAGAACGGAAGGTCTTCTGTGAGCACAGAGGGCCCTGTCCTTTGGAAGAGCACCTTTACCCTCCGTGTCGCTTATCTGTTAACTTGTGTGTCTTCACCATTGGATGCTATGCTACCCTCTTCTCTAGCCATTGTAGTAATCTTATATCTTATCGAATATCTGACATAAAGAGGGTAAAAAGTTTATATAATGACATAATGGAATAATTATTTAATTAACTGGACTGTCACTGAAGCTTTCACTTATTTTCCAACTTCGTTGTGCATAAAAATTACCCACAAGACTTAATCTTGAGATGCAGAGGCACACAGGATTATAATTCATTAGGCTATGCAGATTGAGAACGTGCATTTTAACAAGGGCACTGGGGTTTGCGATTCAGAAGCTAAAATCATTTTTAAAGCCATTGATATATACTAATGTGATTAAAAATTGTGATTCAAGCAAAATTTAGAAGAGTCATTGACAGATCTCTAGAGGCAGCACACAATGAATATGGATACCTGTAAGCTCTTAAGGTTATTCAGATGATTGGAATTGGAGATATGTTTTTGAAAGAAATCTTCATATATTATTTATTAATGAATATTCTGTTGTATTTAGATGCCAATCCTCCTTCTTTATTTTTAGCTGCTTCTTAGATTCAACTTCTCTCCTAATCTTCATAGTGTATGTCTAAAGTCTTTTTATTGTAAATGTGCTGCCATAGGCATTCTAACCCTTTAAGCAGTGACAATTTCTTTTATTTCCATTTTCATCAATTTTGAGTCACTCAAAATTGCCTTCACTTTCTTCGCTTCACACACAGAGTATATTCGCTGCCTATATTTCTTTTAAAATGTGGGTCCCTTGACTCTGTCTAAAAACAGTCCTGAAAGTTTTACTAACCCAAGGATATGAGGACAAGGTGACAAAAAAAGATAAAGTTGAACAACAAATGGAACATGGGTTCAGAAAGCAGTGGGATGCATGAGAATATGCATCCTGGCTTTTTAGTATCTTTTTTTTTTGTACTGGGGGATTTTTAATAAGCATTTTGTTTCAAATGAATTAGGGGATAGTGTGTTGCATCTTCACATGTGAGAGATATGTAAGAACGCAAAAACAATCAGCTACAGTATGTGGATTAATGACACATGAGTTTCCTTCTTTGGTAATTGCAAACTTGGTTGCTATTTTAAGGCTATTAGTCACATGCAATTGTAGCTGAGAATGAAGTTTTTCATTATCATTCAAAGATGACTCACCTTATTGCTTATAGGAAGAACTTCAAGAATAAACCTGACTGTATTTTTTCATGCTCCCAAGGACTTAAAGTACATCTGAAATTTAAGTATATGTGGAAAGAGAGAAAAGGTGAAGGAGAGATATTATCTCTTGTATAGTTATGTAATCCACATATTTTAAATAGATTATTATCAAAAAGTAGAAATAGAACTACCATATGATTCAGTAGTCCTTTCAATAAGTGTGTATCCAAAGGAAATAAAGCAGTATGTTAAAGAGGTATTTGTGATCTAATCTTTATTGTAGCACCATTCATAATAGTCAAGATACAAACTTAGATGTCTATCAATAGATGAATAGATAAAGAAAATGCAATGTAAGCATAATTATGAGACCAAATGAGCTTGTGCTTTCTAGTGCTTCATAAAAATTCTTTGTATTACTACTATTGACTGACAGAACTGGTATTTATTTTTCTGGGTCAAGGGTGTTTATTTGGACCAATACTATAAATATATTTGAAAAGTGTAATTTGAAATTTATGGTATACTTGAGTCAGAAGTTTAAAAATTTATATTACAGCTCAAGGAATTTTATAGCAATGATACCAGTAGTGGTGCAGAATGCATTAAAAAAAAAAAAACAGTGTTTCCTATGAAGATCAAATAACTGTTAAGCGTAGTGTGGGACTCTTGGGCTGGTGGAATTGCACAGTGGTTAGAGCACCTGCCTAGGATGTGCAGGACCTTAAATTTAATTCCTAAGCACCACATAGGTCAGATGCGGCAGTGCATGCCTGTCATCCAGCACTGTGGAAACAGGAAGATGACTGTGAGTTCAAAGCCAGCCTGCTCTACATAGTGAATTTAGAATCAGCCTGGCCTACAGAGTGAGACCCTATCTCAAAAAAAAAAAAAAGGAAAGAAAAACGAAAGCAGAATCTTTATGATATATTCTAAGTCTTTCGGGATTTCAAAATGCATTTCCTCAAACATGGGATATATGTTTTAAATGATCCCTAATTTAAATCATTTATACCATATGCCATCTCTTGTTTGTAAACTTTAAAATTTGTGAACTGCTTGTAGTTCAGAGAAGAAACCTTTGCTGCGTTTTGATAATTATTCTCTAGAATATCTTTAATTAACTAGCTAGCAGGAAACTCACTTTAAATGCTGAAAGATTTGATTATACATCTAGTTGTTATTTTATTATTTTAGAATATGGCCTATTTTTAAATGTACATCTTTTCCCTGGATTTATTAAAAGAGAGAAATTGAATAACTTTTTGTCTATCCAGAAATGTCATTTTGCGTGTTTGGATATTTTTGAAATAAACTTGTTGATGTTGAGTGAATATAAAGAAAATATTCTTGTTTGTTTTTAAGAAATAAAATAATCTCCTTTTGTGCTATGTTTGTATTTTCTTCTAAAGATTATGTGAGTTCGGTGATTTTCTATACCCGTGCACAAAATTTTCACAATACTCTTAAGATTGAAGAGTAGAGCAACTTAATTCTTTAAACATTATTATTGATATCATTATCCTGAGTTTGTCAGTATCTTTGGAATGTTTTCTCTGAGTTCATCCCCCAGGATCACTCACGACACTGCCAGTGTTTAACTACTCTTCCATAGCACATTCTTTGATTTTCTTCCAGTATAAAATGGGGGAATATTTCTATTTTATGAAGAGTTTTTTTTTTAAAGTATTGAAAAATTTAGTGATAGCACAGGGAAGTCTTTTGTGACTATCAGAAGGGATATTACTTATTTAATTGTATAGTAGCAATAAGTTAATAGGTATTTCCTAATATGATGTTTTCCACAATTTCTTCACTCATATTTTTGTTTTCTTGAATGTTTCAAAAGGTTGATTTTATTCAGAAATGAATCTTCTGCAAGATTCGTGAACTTCTCAAGCACAAGACTTTGGTCTGTTGTGTTCGAGTGTCTAATGTAATTATTCTTTTTCAATTTCCAAAACATATTTATCAGTAGAGATTAGTAAACTATATTTATTTGTGTATGAAATCCTTTTTCATGTGTGGTTGAAAGAGTAAAACACCTTTTCCAAGATGTTCAGGATGTCTGTATCCCATCTCCTGCAACCCGTGCATATATTATGTTAACATGGCAAGAGGCTGACCTTTAGAGAATATGGATTTTTTTTGTTGGGGTCAATGTAATCATAAGAAATTTTACATGCTCTTTGAGTGAGTTCAGCCTGCTGTAATAAATTCAGTAGACTTGGTGGCTTAAATTACAACCAATTATTTCTCAGAAATCTGGGAGCTGAAAAGTTGAGGATCACTGTGCCAGCAAATGCCGTGTCTGGCGAGGGCGTCTTGACTAGTTTGTGAAAGCCCTAATTTTCATCCTGTCCTCAGATGACAGAATAAGTACCAGCTAAGACTACCCTTTTTATACAGATACTGATTCCAATTAATGAAAGCTTTGCTGTCATTACCTAAGCTCTTGGAAAGACTTCACCTTCAAATACTGTTATATTGGAGATTAGAGTTTGCCATAAGACGTTTCAGGAGAGCCAGCCAGGCCTCATATATAAGAGAAAGGGGAGAGTGAAGAGTAAGGACCACAGAGATGCCATGCTGAAAAAAAAAAAAAAAATCCTCAACTGGGCATTGTTCCTAGTTACGAAGCGAGAAAAGGAGGAACCAAAGAATGCAGACTCCTCTAGAAGCCGGAAAGGCAAAGCAAAGAAATTATCCTAAGAGCCCCAGAAAACAGGGTTACTTAATCAGACTCATTTTTGACTTATGATCTCTAGAATTCTAAGATGAAAATTCATGTTCTTTTAAGCCACTAAATTTGCAATAATTTGTTAGAGAAGAATAGGAAACTTGAAGAGAGTGAGCATTGGAGTCAAAGATGGGAGCACTCTGATGTTTCATGTTGCTGAACGCCATATTTAGGTTAGGGTATGGAAGGACAGCTCTCTGAAACATCGTGTCATTCTGAACTTTTGGACAATATAAATATTTGTATTTTCTGTACCAAAGGCATGGACATGGTATATAATATACTTTTGAACTGATTTAATAATATTGGTATTCTCCTATTCCCTTTTAAAAGTGGAATTATATAGATTATATAGATCTGTTTGCCTTTTTGATTTCATGTTAAGTTCTTTTTATGTCAGCCATCAGGTTAGGATAATCTATCAACCTAATTCACTAAATGCTGCTATTACCCTTTACCACAATCCTGACACTCAGAATGTTTTCAGTGATTGCCAAATGTCCTGAAAGAAGACCAAACCTTTCTTCTGCAACAAGATGCTATTGTACTTTGTTTTGACATGGGTCTCCCTCTGTAGTCCAGGCTGGAGTTAAATTCACAAAGTAGCCCAGACTGGCATAATAACAGTCCTCCTGCTTCAGCCTCCCAAGTGCTGGGATTACAAGCATGTGCTACCATGCCTGGTTTATATTTTGTTGTGGAATCAAACCCAGGTCCTTGAACTAGCTAGGCAGCATTGTAGCCACTGATCTATTTCTACAGCCCAACAAGATGCTATTTTGTAATCACTTTTGAATGGTGGGTTTGGTTTTGAGGCACCTATCTCAGTACCACAGGTAAAGCCACAAATTATCTCAAGCACAGCCCAAAATTAAAAGCTAAGAAGTTGTGTCAAGAATGACAGCCACAGTAGGCCAAGTTATCTACCCAAATCACCTGTTCACAAATGTAGAATATAATTCTGTTTTTCAACTATAGAACTGGAAAAAAAATTTCACATGCAGAATTTTAATTCTCTGAAGGCAATAATAAGTAAGAATATTTCATTTGGAGAAAAAAAAAACACATTTCTGTGATTACATATAAATCAATGCTCATATTGGAAATTTTATTTATAAAAGAGATTTTTAAAAGCAGTTTTGTCCAGTTACAATAACTGGGTTTCTTTCGTGAAATAGAGACTTAACTTCATTGGCAAATAAAAATATATAAAAATAATAAGAAATTAAAAAAAGAATTTCTGAGATAGTTTTACACTATATTGAAGCTACAGTTTAAAAATGACAGGGCTGGGAGAACGACTGAGTGGTTAAAGAGCTTGCCTAGCAAGCACTGAATTTCGTTCCCCAGTATGACATACACAGAGCATGGTGGCATAGGCCTATAATTCTAGCACTCAGGAGGCTGAGACAGGAGGATTACCATGAGTATCAAGGTCATCCTGGGCTCCATAGTGAGTGCAGGACCAACCTGGGCTACAGAGCGAGACCTTGTCTCAAAAAATATAATAAAAATGGCTATTACTAGTACTTTAAAACAGACAATACAATGCTATGTGAAAATATAAAGATTTTTTTTCAGAAAGCCTATTTGTTTAGATTCTGTTTGCAAGTTGGTATTTCAGCAGGGAGCACACATGAAATTTCAATATATCTAAAAAAGGGGGGAGTTTAGCTTGTTGTCTTAAATTAGGATGTTCTGTTTTATTTCCTGACAAGTTCACTGACAGAGCTTCAGAGGTAACTTTACAGCATCTGCACTTACCTGTCAGCTAAAAATGAGTCAGTGCTAGACTCTCGAAAAATGACATGATCAACATGGCATCGTAATGAACCCTGGAGAGGATTTAAGACGCGATTCAGAGCCAGACCCTCTTGCTAGTGCCTTAGGTTTTCTTAGTACGTGCCAGTTTTCTAACCTTTCCAGCACCGCTGGTAAAACACAGCATATTCTGAGTGTCTCAGCATTTGTGACATCTCTTAATGTCATATTTATTTTTTAAACCTGTTTATAGCTTATTGGATCAGCTAAGTATATTTAAAAGATGATGAAATAAGGTAAAGCAATAAAAGTGAGGACAAAATCTGCAGATTTTTATGGGGAAAGGAAATAAAATGTCTGCAAACACATAAAGCTAGAAGAATTACTTGTTTTCTGTCAATCTTTATGTCTCAGAAGGCAACATGTTACCTGGGCAAGAGCCTGTGATCAGGCTAAAGTTCTAGGCCAGTTCTGCCAATAATAACCAGTGTCACTCTCAGCCCCTCTTAGATTTATTTTTGACATGTGTGACAGAAAATAAGAATCCTAGGATTCTTTTTTGTTAGCATTGATTTTTTTTCACAACCTTGTTATATTTAGCATATATTGATAGAGCAAATAAAAATGCCAGGCATGCTGCTGGTTATTTACATATTAAATATTACAAAAAACAGATACTTTATTATAAAATAAAGTTGATGACTTTATTTCTAAAATGCCTGATTTTATATATGTAAAAATGATATAATACTATAACTTACCTGAAAGTGCACCCAAATTTCAAACTGAATTGTGTAGAACACTCTATTGGGAATGGATCTAGTTAAGTCTAGGTACTGTTTTGTATGTGTGTGTGTGTGTGTGTGTGTGTGTGTGTGTGTGTGTGTGTGTGTCTAGATTACAAGACAGTGGAGGAAACATGGCCAGATTTGTGATGAAAAATACCTTCCTTTACACTTATGAACAATTTTGAGAAAGTGAAAGATTCAGTATTCCAAAGGATCTCAAATGAAAGTGTTTGTGGTAGCTTCAGGATTTTAAAGGCCAGGGCCAGTTATACAGTTTATGTTAAAATCCAGTAGATCATTCAGTACTTCCTATTTTAATATTAACACTTACCATGTACTGCTTTGAGACAACTTTATAAAGACCATCACTGTTGATATGTAACAAGGTGGGTTCCAGGTGAGTACCTAGTGTCTCCATGTGACATTTCCTCAGGAGTGACTCATGGTTGGGCAGATCTAAGTGTACTGCGTAGTTTGATATTGAAACAACTAATGGTTCAAAACAAGAAATAGTATTGGATACTGTGTTTTAGGAGAAAAAAATTAATCATTTTTGGGTGCACGTCTGAAATGCAACATAGCATTTATCTAAAATTAGAGAAAGTTGCATTTATATATACAATATATATTTACATAAATACTTCAACGAAAATGAGTAAATAAGTCTAAAAGATATCATTCATTTGCATGCAGTAATAAGGTTCATCTGCCAAATTTATAACAATACATGTCACCTTCAAGTCAAAATTAAAAGTACAGTTTTTTTAAGCCATCTGATTTGTCAGGTAATTACAGAATACTCAACATACGACTAATTTGTCTTTGTAAAGGCAGAATTCCTGACAGATATTAAATGTAGAGCAGAGGTAGGAGTATTCAATGTGTTTCATGGTAGCATTTTAGACATCAGAAAAGCTCCTTGGGAAATTCCACATGCTAATGAGATTGTAAATTGTATTAACTGTTTATTGTTTCTGTTACAATATGGTAGGTATTCATTAGTGATTTTAAAAAGAGGAAAATTCATTTGTTTGTATATTTCATTTTTCACTTATGTAGGTGCCTTCTGGGAAGTGCAGTTGTCTAGTGAGGATGTTAGCATGGAACTTGTTTAGAATTCAATTCTAATTAAAGACAAAATATTTTCGTATAATTTATTCCCAACTCCCAGTGGAAACAGAGTAGTATTTGATATTTATTGAAGTGGCTATGGGTCATCAATAGTTAATCATAATAGATGCAACTTGTCCATTCTTCACGAGTACAGTTCTTTTTCAACTGTCAAATTGATAATATCTCAAATGCAATTCAAAGTGATGTCTTTAAAGTATGCATTTTTAATACGTAATGCAACTTATGATTTTAGCAAATTCTTTCCCTTGGTTTTAAAGCAGCCAGGATGAGATGCTTATGACGTGGCTGCCATATTACTGTCCTGGATGGATGGGGAAAGAATTCAGGGATAGGTTAAAGAGTTTAAAGATGTTTTGAAAAGCAAAATGCATGCATGCTAAATTTAAATAACCTCTTCAGTCAACACAAGAAATCTGACAAAGCAGTGTGTGATTAATAGCAACACTAACGGCTTAGGCAGTAAGCTGCTGAAAGAGTGCATGATTACTGCATCATAGAGTTGAGCTACATCCGTGTGCCTTATGCAACTGCAAGAGGAGGACACAGGCCAGGTCAATTTTTAGACCTGTTTGTAACACTTTCTCTGTGGAGCATCCCACAGCTTAGCTGCCCCAAATCCAGGAAGTACTATTATTGACCACTGTTGACCAAGACAGAAATTTTTGGTCAACTTAAAATTTATTTAGCTCTGTTTGGTGACAACATGGTATGGAGAGTAAAAGGTAAAGAGATTAGTTAAAAAACAACATTATCATCAAAGATCTCACAGTGTCGTCATAAACACTCTAAATTATAACATCATTTAATGTATACGATAATGAGAATAGGCAAAGACAGACACAGGGATCCTGTAGCTTTTGGGCACATGGACTTTAGATCCTCACTGCTACCCTTAGAATTCTGGATGCATCGCTATCCATCTCAGTGTACCTGGATAGAATGTTTGACCTTCCTGTGTCTCAAATTTTTTCATCCATTAAATGGAAGAAGTGATGTTAACTTCAGATAATCTAAGGATTTGTAAAGCATATGACGCAATAATAGTGCCTAGTGCATATGTCAATACTCAATTTTCATACATTGTGGAGACATAACAAAGAAAATGGCATCCAGGAGCTGGAGGAATAGCACAACAGTTAAAGTGCTTGCCTTGCATGTGCGAGGCCATGAGTTCAATTCCCCAGTGCCACATTAAGCTGGGTGTGGTGATGTATGCCTGTAATCTCAGCACGCAGCAGGCTGAGGCAGGAGGATTGCCATGAGTGCAATGCCAGCCTGGGCTACATAGTGAGATCAAGAGCAGCCTGGGCTACAGAGCAAAATGTTGACTCAAAAATAAAAAAAAAGAAAGAGAGAAAAAAAGACATGCAGACAGACAGACAGACAGACAGAAAGCAAGAAAGAGAAAAGCATTCAGATGACCTTGAGGAGGAGAGAGAGACTCTTGTGAAGTCCTAAGGGGAAGATGGAAAGGGTGAGGCGTCCCAGGTGGCAGAACTACACTTAAAGAGGCAAAGACAGGTGAAACAGCATTATGTACTTTATGAACATAAAAAAAAATTATATCACAAAAGGGCTCTGTCTTAGAAACGTTCTTGGCACTGAGACCCAATAGCGATCCTCAGAATTTAAGGGAGGGAAGGTTTACATTAACTCACAGTTCAAAGGTTTCAGTTTGTTCATGTTTGGCTTGCAATGGTGGAAGGGCTTAGCAGAGGGCCTGTGTGCAGGAAAGCTGCTCATCCCCTCGTGGCCAAGAAACAGAGCATGCTCGAGAGGAAGCCAGGGCAGGGGGGCCCTCTGGGCCATGCCCAATGAGCTGCCTCTTTGCCCAGGCCTCGCCCCTTGACAGTGAGATCATCAGTATATTAAACCTCCCAATCTGGCTGACACCCATCTCCTAATACAAAGCTTGAGACTTTTGGAAGATATTCTGTATTCAGTGCATCACAGGTACTACATGAAGTGGTGTACGAGGCAAGGAGCAGGCTGGAAAAATGAAGATATACCGACGACTTTAAATAGACCTTGTTGGTATTGAGGAGCCAAGAAAAGGTTATAGAAAGGAAATTTTTGACTATTCTTATAATTATGAATGGTCATACTGGTGATAAGTCAAAAGACTTCAGTGTCACTTGTTTGAGTAATGGATGCCTGAAACGAGGCCACAGCATCTTCAATGAAGAAAGAAGTCTAATACTGATGTACTTAAGGGGATATAATACTAAATCCTTGATAGTTTGAAGGATGGTGAAGGAAGAATAACAAATGAAATTTTAGCTTGAGAGAAAAAGTAGAAGTCCTCACCAAGTTGGAGAAACAAAATAAAAACTAGAATTGGATGAGAGGTGGGATGAAGCAGAAAGACCAGTAGGATGATCAAGCTGTGGTCATTTGGGTTCAATGTTTTTTGTGGTACATTCACATACATCCGTGTAAGTGAATTCAGACTTCTGTATGTGGAACCCAGCAGAGAATTCTCAGCTAGAGATAAAAATTTGCCCATCACTACCAAATAAAACATAACATGTAGCTATGGAAATGATGAGAGTTCCTATTTGAGGCACACTAGAAGGGCATTAGGGATCCAAGAACATAATCTAAGAAAACAGGAAACATATATCAAAGACTAGAAATATTCAAATTGTTTTATAAATCTGTAGTTCCCCCTTTTTGTGTACAATGTTAAGTGGGGATTCTTGTTCCTTTGGGAATCAGTTGTGACCAGTACACTTCTGGCAATTTCGTAGCTCAGATAACACACATTGTTCATGAAAAAAAAAAAAACCTATTTGCACATTGTCCAATGGGAGAAGTCCACATTTTTTTTTCATTTCTACTTTGTCTGATGTGTGGCTATGTGGTGCTTTCTCCAGCCTAAATTTTTGCCATCATGATTTTAAGAATACCATGTCAGACACCGCCGTTTGTTGACTGGTATTTCAGTTCAAAATTTAAAACAAAGAAGTTTCTATTATAGCTCCAGTTATCTACCAAGACTGGAAAATGGGTTGGCAAACATTATATTGAAAGCCCCATGTTAGACGACCTCAGGTTTGGTCTTCAAATATCCCAGCATACACTGAAAGTATATGGAATAATTCTAGCAAGAAGTTATTTATAGCACATAATATTTATGCACTGCATCAAAACTTTTACAATAAATTCATGACTATCAAGTACTATATGAGCTGTGCTTTTTTCTGTGTTATAGACAAATTGAGAATTGGAAATCTATCTTTTTAAGTATTATGAAACCAATAAGTAGTAAATGATGTATCAAAACATTGAACTCTGTGAATCCTAGATTTTTTAATTGTAGTATCTCACTCTTAAATTCTCTGCTTAGAGCTTTTGCAAGCCAGGTAAATAATTACATCTTTCAAGAAGTATATATGAATGTAATTACTCATGTCTGGGTACCACCTTGCAGCCAGTTGGTCAGTAGGGAAGCTTGGATTAATATACATTTACTTCAGAAAAATATCATGCTACATTTATTTATTTATGTACCATCTGATCCAAAAGTTCTTTAAAAGAATATTTCACTAGGATTGTTCAATTATGACAAAATCAGAAAGAGATTGATTTACAGTAGCTTAATTCCTTTGTGACTACATTTTATAATTGAGCCACTGAGAAGTAACATTTAGATCAAACAAACAGTCTCAACTCATACTTATTGAGTTGGTGTTAGCTTAAACAGTCATCTCTCTTAAAAATCTCTAGGCTGTCATATGGTTGTGTCATGTTCTCCTCTGCTCTTCCATTGCAAGAGCCAATGGAGTACCATTTTCTTTTTGCATGTACCACAGAGAAAGCTTAAGAATCCCATTACATTTTTTAGGTTTGCAGATAGTATACTATCAAGGCCTATTTTGTAATTGGGAAACAACTTCCGTATAACCTACTTCGTTATTCCTCAGAACAGATACCGTATCTCTCCTTCTAGTATCCTGCAATCCTTTACTTATGTTCTTGTTTTCCTCTCCTAATTCTGAAAATAACTATTTTACTGTCTTTGTTACATCCTTGAGCTCTCTACCTCCGTGGTCATCAAACTCTGTTGTACTGTTAGCCTTACCTGAGGCGAGGCTTTTATTGAAGATGTGTGGCTTGAGGCATATTTTGAATATTTTTTCACACCATGTTTGGAAGCTGTTCATTTCCTCAAGAAATCCAATCGGTTTTGCTTTCTGGTAGAGTATCCTCCTGGAACACTAGCCCCAGCATTTCTGCTTTAAAAACCTTTAAGCCACTCTACAGCAGCAGTCCTTTGAAGTCTGCAGTTTCACAGAAGCTTTGCCATTTCTCTTTGTAGCAATCGCTAGCCCTCAGCTTACAGTTTAAAACCAGATTTGCTGTTTTCACTTATGTTCTGTTGAAATCTTAATCAATGAGAATATATTGAAGTCGGGTGCAGTAGAAATTAGATGTTATATAAGAAAAACAGAAATTGTCCCTATTAGCACTATAATCTCTGTACTGTGAGTGTGAAGAGTGTGCTTTTAAGAAGTAGGACATGTAAAAGAAGATTCAGCGTTTACAAATTTGGTTTAATTGGCAACGACTGACAAAAATTCATGGAAAATCACTAAATAATCTAATGAAGTTGTGAATTTCTATTTTAATGTTGTACTGTTTTAAATTACTGAAGACTGGAAACTATCTTCAGCAGTACGTATTAATATTTCATTTATATGATAACTTCAAACTGGAATAAAGCAGTAAATGGAAAATAATTCACAAATTCTGCTTGATTAATTTTGTCTAAATGTACCTATATTTTTGCATATTAGAGAAATGCATGATTAAATTTTGTAATTTATTTCATGCATATAAATAATTAATATAGTTATCCAAAATATGCATTTATATTCACTCACATAGATACACAAAATTCATATATAGATTTACATACATACATATGTATATATATAGAGAGAGAGAGAGAGAGAGAGAGAGAGAGAGAGAGAATAATTTCAAACTACTCTGTATCCAAATAACCAGAAAAGCATACCCAAATAGCCAGATTGTGTATTCTTTTTTATATTTTTAAAGAGTTGTTATTTTGTAAGTTATTCTTTAAGATCTGAACAATATTTGCAGTACAGTCTATAAGAAAACATTAGAAATGTTTCTTAAGTTCCTTGGAGCAGAGAAATTCATGTTACTGCTTGTTAGTTGACATTTCCTGTCTGAATATTTTAAGTAAAGGTTTCACGTTAGCTATTGATATTGGCTAGCTAGGGACTTTTTTTTTTTCATAAGTCTCAGAGGAATCAGTGTTTCTAGGATTTTTTTGGCATTAAGATATAGGTTACTATTTTATTGCTTAAACTGATTATTAGTTTCAGATATTTCCTAGGGCATTTTTTCTTTCAGAACATGTTTAATAAATCTATTAAACTAAAGTTCATATTTTTTCAACTTGTGCTAAATCTAAATATGAGGTTATAATTCTCTTCTGGGAAAAAGAAATAGAAAAGTAAAAAATAAAAGCCTTTATAGAAAACTTAAGCTTTATTATTATTTTTTTTATTTTATATTTAGAATAGTATAATTGTGTCATGCTTTAAAAATAACAACAAAATTTTACTTTCATAAATTGCATAAAATTTCTAGAGGTCAAAAAATGTTAATACTATTATTTGAAAAGACTTTATAAGGGACTATTCTGTAGCCTATATAAATCAAAAGCCATCTGAAATTTTTCTGGAAAGTTTCCAAAAAAAATTTGTAAAATAATGCTAATTGTCTAATTATTGCTAGCCTCGTGTGAGTATTTTGTTATTGTAGAGTGTTTAATTCACGTTCATTGAATGAACCTTTTCTAGTTTTCCTGTGCAATGCACTTTCGGCAATGATTGTTGGTGGTGTACATCTGTCTGGCCATCATAAAACCTAGAAAACACTGTATCATTTTAACCTCATATAAGACAAACTCATTGTACTTCATGCAATGGGTTTTAGAGTCATGTTCTACACATATTCCCAAACCATATCATTTCCAAAAGTCATTAATTTATGCTTTTTCTTTTGGAAACAAATCTTTGATTATTAAAATAATTAGTCCTCATATGATCGTTTTTACACTTGACTTACCTGATTTCTCGGTGACATGACACTTGATCTCTATTTCTTGCTTAGTTTGTGGCATTGTCCTCACATGATCATTCTAACATTTTGGCATGACAAGGCTTTATACTAATGTTCCATGCATTTCCTTATTCATTAGCTTTCCCCTCTCTCTTTCTGTCTTTCTTCTCCTCTTTAACAGGCTAAAATTGCATGGATCATTATATCAATAAGTTTGTGCCAACACTCAAAATTCCCTTGCCCCACTGCCTTTGACATTTCAACCAAGGAAATTATCAAACCCTTGGTAAAGCCAACTGTATGCTTTATCTGTCTCCATCTCTGTACCTGAGCTCAGCTAGGAACAATAATAGTGTACCTCAGACTAGTAGTGCTGGAACTACTTTGTGCTTAGCATCAGCTTTGCCGTGTAATATAGTACATTTTTTTCCACTCTCTGAAGAAATGGTTTCATGCATCTTTTGTTTTGCCCCAAACTCCAACATCCCCTTTCTTTCTTCTCTTTGTGAAGATGAGTCATCGTAAACAGTAACAGGCATCTCTTATACAGAAGCCTTCAGTTCGATGGAGGAGACAAGATTGACTTTCTCAAGCACTTATTAACATCTCTCATTAACTTTCCTCTGCCTGAATCTTTATTGCACTCTCAGCAACCCATGAAATCCACTCCAAGTGCAGGGCTTCCTCTTCCTGACCCATGGCTTTGTTCTTATTTTTTTTTCTACATCAGCATACTTTGTTTTCCCACCACCCCTTTGCACCTTCCTCAGTGTCAACTGCTTGCCTCTTCCTTCCCTTACTCTGTTAAACGAAAAGCAAAACTAACAAACAAACACATCTTAGAAGACCAGCGCAGGCCCTTCTCTACTTTCATCCTGTAAATCATCCTGGGCAAAATAACTTAGTGATTGACATTAGCTCAAGATTGGTCATATATGCCAACAACTCATAATTATACATCATCTCAGCCCTTTCCTTCATTGTAGAAGAAAGTTGTACCTATTTCCCAGACATTGTTACTTAGATATGCAGAAGCATATCAGATTTAATTTGTCCAGTTGCTCAGCACTGCACTCCTTTCTTTCCCTGAATGGAAGAGACAGCTGCACCCACTTGGAGTCAGAAAATCCCTAGTCGTACCAAACGTCTTTCTCCTCTATTCAATCCATGAGCAAAGCTTGTTCATTTTGCCTCTAGATGTATTTGGCTACTCTTTGTCTCCCCATTACTAGTATCCCAACACACGAGTACAAGCCACCATTTACCTATTTTGTCTAGGTGCTTTTATAGTATCCGTAGTGTCCTAAAATGCCTGCCCGTGTCTCCTCTTGAGGATCCCCTTTTTTGTAATAAGCCAGAATATTTTGAAAGGCAAATGTAATTAGTATTCTTTTCTTATTTATGTGATGTCATGGTAGCACTGGCTCTTACTGGTTTCTTCGGCATGCCAATCTTGCGTCTTCCTTAGGGCAGTAGCTCATCTTCCTACTTCTACTTTAAATGCATATCTTGCCCTCACCTATACACGCATGCCTACATCATCACCACCCTTGGCTACTCATTTTTCTCATCCTGGCACAAATATCACTTTTTCATAAAATTCTCTCTTGATATGGCAGATAAAACTGGTCTCCTGGAATTAACTTTCATAGTGTTCTATGCATGTTTTCCATAAAATCTTGTTCAGCGATTAAGAATGCGTTGATGTGATGATACAGTTTCTTGAGAAACAATGAATTCCATTCAACAATTATTTAGAGTACTTTTTATATGTGAGACCTAGGTAATTGCTGTTATAATCTATAAGAGTAGTCAGCCACATTTTAAAAAATAAACCAAATTATGCACTCAAAGAAAAAGACAGACCCATTTAAATTGCATAATATTATAAACTACTTAGCACATGCAAAGCACAGAGGAAAGACAAGGCTTTTACAAGAGGACTTATAGACTAGCAGGGAAAGCAGATACACTAAAATAATTGAGTACAATTAACTTTTTGGGTATTTAGAATGTGTAATGGTGAGGAAGGCTTGAAGAGTATTTTAAAATATCTTTTAAATAGTTAGGACATCTCATTCTTAAATCTGTGTTATCACAGAAATGATTGTGCTTCTCAGATAGTAAAAAGTTTAGTTTGTGGAAATGAGACTTAATAAGAACTTAAAAGCATGCATTCGCTTTTTCTTAGTTGTTAGAATAAGTCTGAACCAATCATGCCCCATCCCCCTTCATCTCTCCTCTCTTTTCATTTTTTTCAGATGACTAAAAAGATTTATTGAAACCTTACGGCTGTTCACTCCCTAATAAAGTTCTCCCTCAGTCATTCTGCTAATTTGGTTGACTGGTCTATTTTTAAAAATTAGCAGTTTTCAGAAACAGCCTCCAGTATTGTGTCTGTGAAAAATCTGTTGAGAAGAAATAAAAGGTTAAAAAAAATCTAATACTGTAAGCAAGTATAAATTTTTTGGAATGATATACGATCCTGTGTTGTGCCACTTGGGTCCCTGAGGCAGGAAAGAAAGCAATCTGGTTTTCTGAAACATTCAAATTTCTCACCTAAGCTCAGCTAAGAATACATCATTATGGGAAAGCAAAGTGGAAATTCACCATTTTATCCTTTAATTTACAGTGTCAGTGGGAATAGCACAACACAGAATCCAGAGTTCAAAGAGAGAAAAAGATCTGGCTTATGGTGGATATAAACTTAATTTCTTTGAACCAGGAGTCCAGGTCCTGCTGTGTAGATTTAACGAAGGGCATTCCTGACTTGTTTTACTGGCCCTTTATAAATTTCAGAAATGTGATAAAATATTCACTTAAAAGAAACCACTAAATAGCCACTTGATAAAAGCTGATCCAAGGAAAGATTTCTGTTGGATCATCAAGTATTTCACTTGTTTCGAGATAGAATCACTTCTATGAAGATTGTCCTTCATTTAATACAAAAGGTCAATTCCTCTTTCTACCTCAGTTGTGATATTAATCTCTCCATTTCTGTCCAAATCCTATTAAGAGAGAGGAGACACTTAACTTTTCCATCTTAATGCCAAGATCTCGGAAAGCGTTTACCTAGATATAAACAAGGATCTTTGCCTTTCAGAAGGTTATGCTCCTGTTGAGGTCATGAAAAAGGAATGAATGCACTTACCATGATTTCACAAAATAGTGCTTCAAAAGGACCTCAGTATTTTTTTTACCCAATGAACAAGAAAACTTAAGAAGAAATTATAATAATAGTGTTAAACATATGCCTCAAGTAGAGGCTACTTTGAGCAGCCAGAATCTCCCTGGGCCTGGATGTAGTAGTTAGTCACTACATTAGTGGAGCTGAGGAAGTTGCTTGTTAAAGTCAGTGTGTGTAGGACTGGAATTTTAGACATACCTAAGACTCAGGTGCCCCACACAGAGATACTAGTGAAATTTGTAAGGAGGAAGGCCCTGACATGGGTATTTTCATTAGTTCCAAAATAAGCTGATGCTCAATTTCAGCCAGGCTCCTGAATCATCAGCTGCACCCTGGACCCATTGAATTAAATGAAAAATAGCACATTGACGCTAACCATCTTAGAATATTTGACCCATTTGACCCTCATCTCCCCAAACACCATGTAGCTCTTCTCTTCTCCCATCTTCCCACCTCACCCATCTCAAATGTGGGCACACTTAAATGTATTTACCTAGTTGGTATTTTTTTTTTTTTTTTACAAAACAGATACATAGCTTTAATATTTTAACTGTTGTTTAAAATAAGGCATTGCTTTATTCTGGCAAAAGGATATTCACTTGGAAAATTCATGTACAAGTACTTGATTTGCTAAGTTGACACTTGGTTTTCACTAAATATTGAGCCAGTAGCCCTTACTCAAGTTGTATGTTGGCTAAATAATGGCGTACTGCACTGTTGAGTCCTTCTGTCTTTTTAAAAATATATAATGGAATATGAGGAAATCTTCCCATTTATATTTTTTTTCCAGAAAAGTACTGTTCCTGTTGTCAAATCGGAACATATTGTACATCCTATATATATCACCCACGAGTCATTTTTAAACCTGGATCACTGTCTATGCCAAAATAAAGGTCTACTACTAGGAGGGCCAGCTTTATCCTCATTGCTTACGGCTTAAATCCATCTGCTCTGTGTTGTCAGAATGGCCAGAAATTGACTTCCCTTTGCTTTTGTATGTTTTAGGAAATAAAATGATTGGTCAAAGAAAAAAACTATGCTTTATGTTCAAATGAATCATACAAAATTTAAGTGTATTTAGAATACAGTCAAATCTGATCTGTTCTGTCAGTGTGTCACAGGCTCAAGTACATATTAGAAAAAAAGTTTTTTACTCATGGGACCAAGCAGGAAAGTCCAATACCAGGCACGTGCTATAGTTCATCCCAAATTGGGGATATAGGGCAGCCCTACTCAGGATCCCTTCCTATACAGTGAGCATAGCTTGTACTCTTCTGTGCTGCGCTTCTAAACACTTATTATTCACCCTGAAAAAAATCGAGGCATTAATGGACACTGAAATATATACATTTATATATGTGTGTGTATTTATGTGTGTATGCATACCTATTTGTATATACACATATATGAGTAAACACACACACACACACACACACACACACACACACACACACACACAATACAGATGAATGGTCCATGACCTACCATGGTCTGCTTTAATATTTTGGCTTTACAAGAGTGAAAAAGTAATGTGTGCCCAAAAGAAATCATTCTTTTTCTTTTTTAATTTTTAAATGAACACAATTTACTTTTTATTGAAATAATCTAGTGTTCCATAAATAGCAACAAGTTAAATGTAGGTTCGATATGTATCATTTAAAATAATCAAATTAAAATCAGCTAAATGTTCCACAAGGCCATGTACCATTTTCTACTGACCTGACTGAAAGGCCACACTCAGTCTGTTGCTTTCAGAATTGCTGTGAATATTACCGTCATTGTTTCTTCATCCATATTTTTATTTTAAAAATGTAGAAAACACACTATTATACTCACACTAAGACATTAAATACTTAGCTGACAAAGGCAGTTTGTTGCTACATGATAAGCCGTTGATGTTCCATTCGTTAAAAGCTATCAATTACCTGTTACAAATTATTTGGCAGCATTTATTTATTGGTGAATTGTTTTATACACCAATTATCATGACTTATTTGCATCCAGTTCAACTGAAGAGAGCAAGGCATTTTTATTTATTCTTTTTCCATATCTACTTACCCTCTTTTCTTTCTCAATTATCCGTGCCAGGCAACTTGTGATAATTTTCCAGTTTTACAAAGCTAAGTAATAATGGATAGAGGATTTTAGTTTGATATTTCCCAGGACCTTCACTTGTGATTCGGGGCAGCAGCAGTGACCTGTAGCTACCTGTCATTCACACAGTTACGAAGGGATATCCTAGTATCCCAGGATGTGTCCCTCCATGCACTGACTGTCATGCTCAGGAGGTTAGTGTATTAAATATATGTTTGCTTCACTATATTTTCAGGTTAGGAAAGAATGATGCAGTGTGACTCTATGATACACATATACAGTGCACATGTAGGATTGCATGGATCCTAGTTTAACCTCTGCTGTGATGTTACCAAAAAAGATGAAAACCATGACACTTATCCAGAACTAATCATCACAACCTGTAGTTTGAATCTAAAGATTAATCTTTTCAATCATCAGACTTCTGAAACCTGACAGAAAACTAAAATTGATTCACCTAAGTGAGCTTCATTTCCACTGTCCCTCAATCACGAATTTTATTAAAAGGATGTTTTTCTTTTTATTTAATTAATTGTTTGATTTTGTTCTCTTTAATACCTGAACTGTGTGTGGGTAGAGAAGGAAGGTTTATTCTGACAAAATATCATTATTCTTCCAAGATGACTTCTAGCTTTGCCAGGTTCCAGCAGTTGACTTTAAAGAATCACCTCACATCTAAATCTCAGTTGCTTTTTTTAAAACTGATGACAAAAACAATAATCTACATGAGTGTCCTCATGAGAACCATATACGATTGATTCGTGAAAGCCTCAGTGCCTAGCATAGACTATTCTATAATTATTAATTATTGATGTTGCACTGTAATAAAGACATTCATATAAGCAGACAGTATGCCCATCTTATTTTTACATCTATTCAGATTTTTTTTAACTAGAAAACAGAAGCAAAGACTTTACGAATAGCTATCCACTAATGGCACTAGGTCAATAAAACTGACTCAGTGGAACAGTGTCTGGTGGCGATGAGATGCCCATAATTTACAGAGTCAATGAAAATGGGTGTTGGTGGGAAAAGAAAGAAGAAGAAAGAGATTGATGATGTCTCTTGAAAGAGGACTTTGTCAGGTGCTTCGTGAGCTCAGCAGCAGGGGACAGGCAGGCCATAGAGCCTATTTATGACAGGGGGGTGCTGGTTGCAGCTAGGGAAGAACAGTTTCTGTAGAAGGATGCAAAAGGATGAAGGTTGCCTAGTTTTCTGGAATAGAATGGAGAAAGGGGTGGGGAGAGAAGTAAGGAGGTAAAAATGTAAAGAAAGAGAAAAAAGGATCAAAGAAAGTCCTCTGATCAGACAGTGAGGCAGCATCCACAGTCTAGTTTGTCTTTTGAGGAATGGGGCTAATAGATAAATAACACTACCTGTGTTTAGGAAAAATCAAGAAATGAATCTAATTAAAAAAAAATTAAGAAATCCCTAGGTAAGAGCACATTATATTCAAGATGATTGCTGGCAAAATCATGCTCCTAGTACAATCACCATCAAATCAAGCATTTCATATGTAATCTGGCATATGTCAATCATGAGCTCTATGTGAAATAAGCATACACTTGTTACAGAAAGAATTGAGAGGTGGAGGGTTATTTCCTTAACAATAACACTGTATTATTACAATAGAAAAATGATTACAATTATTAATGATATGCTATCAAAAATAAAGTGAATAACAATGACTGTGATAGTGTAATACATTTGATTTTTTTTTCTTGAAAAAAGGTTTTGTTCTATAGTCCAGTCTAGTCTAGAACTCACGACATAGATCAGGCTGGCCTAGAAGATGGCAGTCCTCCTGCCCTCTGAATGCTGGGATTATAGGCATCAGACACCACTGTAGCTAATTTTTATGTAGTTCTTGGGAATGCAACCCAAGTCCTGGCACATGCTAGTCAAATGTTTTTAACACTGACCTATGTCCCCAGCCCCCGAAATACGTTTAAAATTGTAAGATTATCTCCTAATGTTGTTGGATTTCCTAATCGTAGCATTTGCTGCTCAAGCACCTGGTGCTTCCATTAATGTCATTATGACAGAGTGGGGTATACTTGAGCATCAACAATAATAATCCTGTCAGCAGTTCTTTCTCTGTATAATGAGATTATTGTCGCTACTGAGATGGCATTTCCAAGTGTAGATAATTACCTTATTCTAGAGATGATAAAACTGTGGCTTAGAAAGGTTAGGCAAATTACCTAACTGTTAAACCTTGCTTACTTCTTTTCTTTTAAAATAAAAGCAGTCTACATTAATTTTGCTGTGAGATCTATATTCGACTAGTTTATGCTTGGTCTGTAGTTAGGGCTAGCATAACTATTTACTCTGTAATTATTAAGTACTGACACCGTACTACAACAGGAGTAACTTTATAAGTGCTCAGTATACCAATATTATTTTCTTAAACATTTCCTTAGAAGTTTAATGTCACAGAAAACAGAGAAAAGCAAAGACAGTATAAATAAGCATGACAAAGGATACTTCTGTGTTTCTTGGAAGGTGGATTGCATCCAGAGCAGCCTCTCTGAGACCTGGGTTTCTGTTTTGTGTAACAAAGACACAAGCACATTTTTTGTAGCACAGCTTTGCACACTAAGTAAGGAAAGCAATGGGAAAGCAGATTAAACATTTACCATGGCATTGGATTGGGCTGTCTGTGATGACACCAAGGAATAAGCATTTCTCCAAGATTCATGGGTGACTGTTAATTTTCAGCCACCGTTTGGGAACAGAATTTGAAGAGAATCTGGTTTTAATGACTCCATCTCCCATACCCCCAGATTTTGATTTATACAGCAGTCCTATTTTTAGGTATGACAGCATGAATACTAGTCATCATTTTAGGCTGCTCTGTTTTTATGGATGTATCAAGCATTGAATTGCCAGAGTATCCCAAGTACACCTACATAATAAGCCATAAGCACTTCCTCCCCAAGCCAAGCACAGGGAGCCCTGCCTATCTGCCTCATTACAAGAGAAGGGGTGGAAGCCGTGGGCCAGTAACCACTTTTTCCGTAGAGGGGGAAATCGAATGCCAAAAGCTGGACTTCTGGAAGATTCAGTGTAGAGATCTATTAGACTGAAAGTTGGTTAATGTATCTTCCATTCGAAAATTGCTAAGTTCATGAAATGTTAAATGTGGGAAAGGAATGAAAGGGTGGATTTTCTCAGCTAGGCCTGACATATGCAGCAGGGCTGAAGTTTTACACACTCTAACACAGTTATGCCAAAATCTGTACTCTTTCTATAAATGATCTAGATATTCTCATGAGTCGTAACATCCTGGCAGGTATAAAAAGAATGTCAGGTTCTCAAACCTTTTTCTTATGTAAAACCTTTTGTGGATGTTCTAGGAAACGTTTCAGAAGAGCCTTAAAAATATGCAATCTATTCAAGCCCCAACTCCCCCTCTATTTTTCTCTTCTCTTCTCTCATCAATGCACCATTTTTTTGTGAGATTGGAGAAGGCTCTTCTTTTCTTGCACTGTGCCGCGGTTTGCATAGTATTGGAGTGTTTGCCTTTTCAAAGTTGATGTGTTGGGAGCGTGAGCTCAAGGTGGCTATGATGTGAACAGTGATAAAATCCTTGAAAGGTCAGTCCTAGTTGGAGGTCTTTGGGAATACTGCCCTTAGAAGGGATTAATGCAGTGCTCAAGGGACTCTAATTAATCTCCTCAAAAGCAATTGTTATTAAAGAGGGTGACTGGCTGGGAGCTGAGCCAGAGCTGGCTGAGTTTGGAGTGCTTGCCTAGAAAGCATTAGGTCCTGGTTAGATCACCAAGCACCAAAATAATAGCTGGGCATGCTGGTGTGCTCCTGTGAGATCCTGAGGCAGGAAGACTGTCATGACTTCTAGGCTAGTGTGGGCTACCTGATCAGGTCAGGAGCAGCCTGAACTACAGAACAAGTCTGTCTCAATACAAATAAACAGACATACCAAAACAGAAAGAAAATAAGAGGAAGATTGTAAGATTGGTCACTGCCCGCTCACTGGCTTCCTATCTCAATGTTTGATCTATCCTTCTGCCATCTGTGTGATCTACCTACTTTGTAATGCCATCTATTATGAGGTGCTCACTAGAACTGAGCCAGTACAGTATCGTACACCTGAACTTCTAAACATGTAAACTGAATAAACCTCTTTTTTTATGTATTTCCTAATCTCAGATATTGTGCTAACAATTGCAGAAATTGACTACTATTGATTGTCTTCTGGATTGTGTCTGTGTCACCCTATTTCTTAACGTGGGTCTTTTCTGTGGGCATCTGGCACTAGTGCCTCCTGACATTTTTGATCCTGTTTGATATTTGTGTGTTACATATTAGTTTGTAGTGATCAAACTATGCACTGGGGACAGCCACGTTGTTCTTGTCCTCTCAACTTGTTCCTTGGGATTTCTTTTTTTCCCAGAAGCTCCAGCCCTGAGGTTCAGACCCTTCTTTCCACGGCGTTAATTCTTCTCTTACTCACAGTCTTAACTATGGAGCTGTTGCACCATCTCTGAAGATAGCTCCTGATATTGTATATCCATGGAACAAGCTGCAACATAGTCTGGCCAGACCTCATTCTGCACTAACTGGGGTTTCAAGTGTTTCTGAACTGGTACCACATAGCGTCAGTGCCGTATTTTCTGTGGGACTCCAGAGCAATTTGCAGGTGATGAGCATAACTTGAGAAGGAAAATAGCCAGCACCCAAAGTGGAATTGCTCCAAACTGCTTGGTGGACCAGTTAGTAGATCTTTTTTGTCAGTCTGTCTCTCTTCTACCCATTTCTCTTTGAGACAGTCTTGCTCTGTAGCCCAGGCTGGCCTCAAACTCAGGGGTAATCCTCCTGCCTCAGTTTCCTGATCTTTTTTTTTTTTCTTTCATACTGACAATTGAATCAAGGTCTTTTGCGGTGAGCTACATCCAAGCCCTCTTCAATTTACTTTATTTGGTGACAGAGTCTCATGAGGCTCCTGGGCTGGCCAGGCTTAGCTTGATCTTGCTCATTACCCTGAATGCTGAAATTACTAGCACATACACCATGCTTGGCTCCCTGGTCAGTTTTTACCTCCTTAATATTCCCACCTCAACTGAAGGCCATGATGTTTGACCTGTGGCATCATTTTTTTTTTTGTCCATCCCACTTATCTTCCCTGAACCAGAAGAGTGTGGATTTACTTCACCTTCGTGTGTTGTAAAATTCCTCCACTATTCAACTCCTCCAACCATCGTTCTCGCCTTTATCTCTACCTTAAGGCCATAACATTAAAAAGCTAGCAGGAAAATATGACTTATTCGCCAGTTTAATGAAATGTAAAAGGTATTCTTTTTATGTTAGATTTCATGCAAGAATCTAGAGGGGACAGGTCTGTGACCATATCAGAAATAAAACCTTCAGCTTATATCCCAAAAGAAAGATCATGCTGTCTTCTTAAAGACCAGTCATGATCATAGGTTACACAAGAGTTGATGCCTGAGGTTTTTTTTTTTTTTTAATACAAAATTTCTGAATGATCTGAACACAAGAGTCAGTGGACTAACTTGTTTTCCTTTATCTTCCATGACAGGCAGAAAGTATTTCTCTGCCGAGAGAATCCATTACGCTCATACTGCATTACTGGCTCTTTTAACAAAATGATATATTGCAATGCATTGTTTACTAATCCATCCTATTCTACAACATACTGCCAATATTATCAAATTTGGCTATTAAAACCTAACTACTCCTTTTAGTGGTTTTTACTCTTTATTTTCCATAAGAGCATTTTAATACAACCTGAACAAAGTAAGACCTTATAATTTGGAATATATAAATTCCAACAACATTGATAAGCCAAATGTGCTTGTTTCACAGGAGAGTGAGTTACCAGGCACTTTCTCCAACATGTTTTTCTTGATAAAATTATAAAAAATGGGAGTTATAGGCCTCTAGCCACATAGTTAATTATCCTCTATTTCTTCTAAATCCTGTCACAACTTGTCAATGACACACCTTTATAATTTGCATTAGTTTTACTGGAAAATTTGATACTTATTTTAGCATATACTTCAAGTAAAGTCAAATATATTGGTGACTGAGTCAAAAACATTTGGATTTCTGTCTTTGAGATTCAAGTCCCAGTGTTTTCTCTGTTAGGCCTGCTATCCCTGGCACATTAATGATGTCTCCAAGGTGATCATCTTCAGATTGCCAATAATATTTACACTTGACACCACAGAATAAAAACTACCTCAAATGAAGTATGTGAAGAACCCTTTTCAACAAAGAACTCCATGGACAGAAGGAATATGTTATCTAAGTGTTTGTTAAATACAGTTTGCAGCAAGTAATTAAGATGGTGTTATCAGCATCCCCATGTAAATCAATCATAAGAAATTAAAGCGGTGGAATATTTCTTTCTTATTCACTTCTAGCAATGGTCCCAAGTGAGCCTTGGAAGACAACAGCAGATTACAATGAAAAATATATTTGATCTGGAGCTATCTAATTTCTTGCAATGACTTTTGCAATATACCCTCTACTTAATAAACAATGCCTCATCCTACTTCACAAGCAGAATCCATGAATCAACGTATGTGAGAACACTGAACCTCCCTATGTGGCATGGTGATAGGAATCATAAAAGTAAAAGAAGTTACAAATAAATTGCTAGCTTAATTGACAATAGATATGAAGTCAACTTTAATTTGCCCCTCCATCTAAAGGCAGATTAGTAAAGGACAGTATTTTTTTTTTTTTTTGTCTCAGCTTTGATGCAAAGCTGTTTATGTTTTGGTGCAGTGTGCATTTTGCTACTTTATTTCCATACTTAATGACTTTCACTCTCAAAGATTTGGCCCAAAAAATATTTCAAAACTGAACTTACTAAAAGGGGGAACAAATGGATTCCATTTTTATAGTAAAACTTCAGAATCGTTTCTCTCTGTTCCTTTGCCAAGGTATACGTAATTACCTTACTTTGTATCACATATTGGTGGTTTCTTTTTCTCCTTCTATACTCTTGTCTGCTGTTCATGTTTATATAACAGGTGCAAACTGAGCATATAATGGAATGAAAAACACAGTAATAAACTAGATTCTCTTTGCTCATGCCCTTCATTAGGGTTACTGGCAATGCAATATGCCTTTCTTGCTACTGAATTACAGAGCGATTGCTACCCAACAAAGGCCTGTTGGTATAAATGTGCAGGATATGGTATACGTGCGTGTACCCATACCCACGCGTGTGCGTGTGCATAGCCAAAAGCACAGACTGATGCTTAGTGATGACACAGTGTTTCCTCTACCCACTCAGTCAACGGATTTTTAAAGAAATTACTATGGTAAGCAATGTGATACACGGCACTGAGCCAGTTGAAGCAAAGACATGAATTCTGCCTTCGTGGTGACACCCAGCTCAAAATTATTTAGTCAATTTGCTGAGCAGATTCTTGAGGTACTAAAGTTTTCCACTCTGGAGCTCTCTTTGCAGAATTTCCGCCGTCATTCAGTTATACTCAAATTGTCCCACTGCCAGTTAGCAGAGAGCAGTGCGCTGTGAGCCTGAGCTGAAGCTCCGCCCTGTGATTTTTAGATTGTGGCCTCCACCAAAGTATCACTATTGTCCTTGTAGGAGTCCCAGAGTGCATTCATCTTGGTCTTAGTGCTGGGCAGATGCAGGCTTCTCATGGTTTGTGGGGACTAAGCAAACCGACCTTCTCAGTCACTTCAAGCACTGCGTTGTTATTTATTGTGTTTAGTATTTCATCAACTTTCTCCAACTTCACTTTCTACCCTCCTTCCTTGTCCATCCTACTGTAACTCTGCTTGTATAACTTGCTATTTTCACTTTGTAAATAGGGAATTGTTCTACAAATGGCAGTGATTTGGTTTGATTTTTATATAAAAAATACCTTGTCTATCAACAATTGGTCATATTTGAAAAAATAAATATAGACATTTCTCTGGTCTGAAATGAGAAGAAGATCTAGTTAAAGTCGTTTGCAGATATTAGGCTTTACTTTAGAAGGAAAGAACAAAATAAAAGTTAAACTTTATTCCTTAAATATATGTTCTCTTAAACGTGTGTTATAAAATTTGTAAAATTTTAATGCTACAGATATATAAAACCCTTTCTAAACTTAATATAT
Source organism: Ctenodactylus gundi (assembly GCA_004027205.1). Taxonomy (NCBI): domain Eukaryota; kingdom Metazoa; phylum Chordata; class Mammalia; order Rodentia; family Ctenodactylidae; genus Ctenodactylus; species Ctenodactylus gundi. The sequence continues at coordinate 530,525 of PVKB01000416.1, read as the reverse complement.
ATAGTGTTCTCTAGGTCTCAAAGATATAGATTTCCACTTACTACAGATAAAATGAAAGAATATAGAATTTCCCAATATTCCAGGAAACAACTTTGGAAGCAGATTTACATTGTTTTGTGATATTGGGATATGGGTGATTAATTTAATTTTGATTTTGACTCTTCAAGTTATAAATGACTGGCTTACTACTCTTTCCTCCCTGGCACTTTATAATACGCTACTCCTATTAGAGGATATCGTGAACATGATCATGACTTTACTTGCAAATTTCTCCCATATTTGTAACATTACTCACAGTAAATGGACAAATCTCCAAGGGTGGGATCTTCATTGTCAAGTGCATTATGTGAACACGCAGAAATCCAAGATTGGCATCTTAAGATCATCATATTTTCTCAGTTTAATTGTGATGCAAACTGTGATTTCAGAACAAATACCCCTTGTTTTCACTGTCTTTTTTATACATCTTTGATGTTCGTTTTTTTTTTCCTTTTAGCTATTTTAAATCATAAACTAGCATCTGTCAATATGTCATGCAAGTTTATGTCATGTAATGACCTCACATTCCTACTCCATAGCGTGTTCGTTCCTCTCGTCTTTTCCTCGCATCCTCTGTTTGGCTCAGCTACACCCTTTGTGACCAGAGACTTGGCAGTGTGTTCCTGTGGACTGCTCTGTCCAACTGAAACATAATTCAGCCACCCAGGATAGATTGATGAATTTTCTTGTAAGCATTGGAATAACCACTCTTGGTCTTTACATGAGAACACTCTTCAGACCATTAACATCCACAAATGAGAAGGACTCAGCTGGGCATATCAACATTCTGACCACTAAAACAAAAATGCCAAAGCTCTGATATCCACTACAGTGAATTGTAAGTGCAGTATTCAAAGCTGACAGCAAATGTGCATTTTTATTTGAAACAAATATAAAGTCTAAGAATATGAGCATATGTGACAAATGTTTATATTTATATCAGATGTAAAACTATATAAAGACACTTTATATCACACAGTTAACTCTAGTGAAAAGATACTGTTTTTGAGAACAAATCAGGATTGTTTTTTGTTTGCTACAAGAGTTATTTTCTTTCTATTTGTGTTGTGACTCCTCTCAACAAAGATAACACAGTTATCTAACAAGTGACTGTTATTTCTTTCTCCTCTTAGTCTTTGACATTTCTAAAAGTCCTTCAAAATTATTCATTTCTGGTGCAGTAATATTGCTCCAGTGGAATTTTCAAACTTCTTCATTTTTGGATCTCCAGTCATCATCATTCATTTCTTCTGAACTCATTGTCCATCATGAAAATTAAAAAGCTAACAGCAGGGAGTTTTTTTGGGTTTGGTTTTGGTGTGCTTGTTTTTTACCAAAGCAATGGTGAGTAAAACTCTTGACAGGTTAGCAGAAGTCACTTGTCATTCTACTTTTCATTGTATGACATAAACAAATAAGCAAATGCTAGTTTCGTGTAGCATGTAGCAATATTATTGACAGAGCAGAGTTAGCAATTTTACTGAAATAGGAAGCTGTGAAACCCTGTGTTCCTAGTTACATTGGAATCCAGTGGAAGGTGTCCTTGTGCGACATGGAATTTGTCTTCTGGAAAATGAAAAGAAAAACAATTGTGTGATTGTCTCAGTTGCAAGTTGAAGTAGCCATTTTATTTTTTAATGAAGTGTCACTATAATCTGAAAGAACAAGCAGAAAATTATGATTATTTAGATTTGAATATTTTGTGGCTATGTCAGTATTGAGTAAAGTGATCCTTTTCCTTTATAGAAAACCTTTGACAATATGTTTTTATTTGCCAAAGAAAATATTCCAAAGTTCAGCTAATATTGGAATGTTCAAAAACTATTGCTTATTTTTAGAAATTTGACATGCAATAGGTAATTTCCTGATGAGGCTGAAAAGATGGCTTACAGAATATGGCTTTTGGTTTTAGCATAATGAAGTGTGTTGACATTTGGCTAATCTGCGTAACTGATTGAATTAGTATGTTCCAAATGACCCATGTATGATTATGCATAGATAAGGATCTATTCAAAGTGAAAATTAAACCTGTGTCATGTAGTGTTAGAGAATTCTGTATCCTGTGTTCTCTTTGGCAGAATTCGGGGATATTTGTATTAGTTTGGACGGCTGCCATAACAAATAAGTACAACCAAGATAGCTTAAACCTTGGACATTTATTTCCTCACATTTCCGAATCCTAGAGTTTGGAGGTCAAGGTGTTGGCAACTCTGGTCCCTCTGAGGCCTCCTCTCTCTATAGCTTCCAGATAGCTATCTCTGTGTCATCATTTGGTAATTTCTCTCCACACCCATCCCCCCGTGATTCTTCCTGTTATAAAGGCACCTGACCTGTTCATGTAAAGTTCTACCATTATGACCTTAATTTATCTTTACTTCTGCTTCAAAAGCATAAGCATAGATTCATTGGGAGTTAAGACATTAAGCTGTGAATTTGAGGTAACACAGTTTCACTAAAATCTGATATTAAATTCCACAACAAAAGCAACCATTTTTACCTTCTGTTTGTTGAGTCCTGGGGTAGTATTAAAGAGGGCCACATATAAGGATCTGATGTTATTGAAATACTGCTCTCTTCCTAATTCAATATCTTTGTAAAGCTGAATTGTCTTCATTGATGTCACCTAAAACAACATATCATAAAAAATCAATTACTGTAACAGATATTGGTATACAGCTATCTCTTATTAAGCTTCATGTTTAAGAAATTTACAGAAATTTATAGTGATGCCACTATTCTATGAGTTATTTTTGGTTTTCAAGATAGACTTACCTGCCATAAAAATGTTCTGCTTATTTTAATAGTTATAGAGTCAGTGCATTTCTATGTTGATACCTAGCATGTTTAATACCCATGAATGTATCACACATAAACAAAAGTTCTTGGAACCTTATTAATAATTATTAATAATGATTATTTTAACTATTCAAAGAACTATTGAGACTAAAATCATTAACATCTTAAGATTTAAAATATAAGCTTGGGTGTTAGATATGAGGGTTTCAAGTCTGCAGTTATCCTAAAGATAGTTCTTAAAGTCAAAGAATAATTAAGAAAATTAGCAACTGGGACTGGAGGAATGTTAATTTTGATATCATAAACCTAAGATTTATATTAATGAAAAGTAACTAGGACTTATACTTTCACATCATCTGGTAGTTCATTTAAATTATGATATGTAACAGGGATGGACATTAAAAGTCACTCCCTTAATTGTTCCATATGTATATTTTACTTCATCCTGTCAGTGTGTTTGTCGCTCTCTGTCTCTGCCTTCCTCTTTCTCTTTCTCACACAGACATGCACGTACACCCACTGTCACACAGATACATAAACATAGTGTTGATCCAACTGTTTCTGAGAGCTTGGATACATGGAGTAGAGGATTACCTCTCCTCGCAACAGCATGAATCACAGTTTACTGGTTCTAATTCCAAAAGCACATCATTTTAGGGTGAATTTACATTTGACTCTATAATAGATGCTCAGTTATCTTCTGAGTATATCTTCTGAGTCTATCAAAACATGAATATTTTCATTATGACAGAACTTCAAATATTTAAAGACAGTCATTACTTATTCTTTGATTATTTTTCCTCAATGTAAATATCACCAAGTTTTTCAAGCAAATCTCAGACGAAAAGACTTTCATTACAACATCCCTCCTGGTAACTGTGCTCAAGACATATCCTTTTGCATTAATGTTTCTGTAAAAAATGTCTCTGAATTGCATACTGCATTTTCAGGTGTGTTTGCAAGGATATATGCACTTTGGGCCTACGACTGGACTTCTTGACATACATGCTAAATTGCTTTTAAGAACCTAAGCAAACATTGTATCATTGTTCATTTATTTTTATGGCATGGCATATATACTGATAGGTTTTGAAGAGTTGTGTACTAAAATGGGGTAATTTATATCTACTTTTTATGTGTGTTTACATACATGTATATATATATATATACTCACATCGTTTTTAGAAGCATTTAGAAAATAGCTTTTAAAAGATATGACAATATTCACAAGAGCTGGGCTTGTGGTGCAGGCCTAAAATCACAGATCTCTGTAAGGCTGAGGCAGGAGGATCACAGGTTGGAGCCCAGCCTGGTCAACTTACCAAATGAGTGAGACCCTGTTTCACAGTCAAAACCAACAAATGGGCTAGGTTTGCAGCGCAGGGTGAAATCCCTGGACTTGATCTCTAGTATCACAAAAATCATCACCATCATCATCAATTTTCCCAGCACCATATCACAATATTTTGTCAAATGACCCTGTCCTGATAACTACTGGGGCCATTTTAAATGAAGGAGAACTGTTCCATCGTAGCCTTAGTCCACACAGTTGTCTGTCCATTGGAGAATTCTTCTTGTCGTCAGATCCTTCCTTTTCCATCTTTCTACTCCATTACTCACAGACCTAGTTCATGTCTAACCACTTCCCCAATCTGCTTCAACCCCTTCCTTGGTTCCACATCAGTTCCGAGGCTTCTCCCATGATGCCTTTCAAGGATCCTTATGCTGTTTCCCTTCGTGCCTCAATTATTGTGCACGATTAGGCATTCTTATGCTTCCAGATGCCAAGAGAAAATTGAGGAAGGTTGAGAAGGGCCAGTAATCTGGATTACCTGTGGTTTCTTCAGACTGACATGGCCTTCTTCCTCTCGCGGAGACTTCACATGCTCTACACAGCTGGGATCCTGTTATGCTGACTGTAGTGACGAATCATTGTTATGGTCCATGGAGCAGACATTCTATTATCAAGTTGTACTGAAGCAGATAAAAGCTAGAGGTCAACGATGCCCTTCCCCTACCTCCCTGCAACATGATATCCAGGTCGTGAGACTGTTTCTTAAATTATTGTCTCTAAACTGAGGCTGTTAGTCCATCTCCTCTCATGAGAGTCTATGCGACATGTTGCAGTCTTTCAGGTAGCTATTATCAGGCTATATTTGGCACTTGAGAAACTCAGTATAACATGGTAGAATCTGCTCGTAGATCCGTAATCACATGTGGGTATATTTCTATTCTTTAATTCTGTTTTACCCCATTAGTGTAGTATAGCTAGTTTTATACCTTAAAATAAGCACTGTTGTCTGGTGGACTAGTAAGTGCACAATAAAATAGTATGGAATTATATGAAAATATAGTCATTTAGAGTGAAAAAATCTAATACTCAACTATCCTAGAAGGGGATGATATTTCAGACCCATTAAAAATAGGTTTGCTGTGAAACATTTGAGCAAACATTTAGTAGCATTGCATTAGTGCAGTAGAGGAAAGAATGGTCACAGCTTATGCAAATAGCAGAGCATGTAAATAAACACTAAAAATAAGAAATATTAGGGACTGGAGGAAGGCCACAGCACTAACTGGTAGCAAGTTGTAATTGGTAGGAAGCACAAGGCCCTGGGATCAATTTCCCAGCACCATATAGGCCATATGTGGTGGCTTACAACTATAATCTGAGCACTTGGAAGACTGAGGCAGAAGATTTTATGTGAGTTCAAGGCCAGCCTGGGTTACATAGTGAGTTCAGGATCAGCCTGGACTACAGAGTGAGAATCTGTCTCAAAAAAAAAAAGTGGGACTATGATAATTTTTCTATTTTAAAAGTTCTTTCTTAGTTTTAAATTTGTATGATATACCTGTTAAGCACGTGCCATAATATTCTCTTACTACACACAATATCTTAAATCTTTGCATCCCACAGTGAATGTGTTATTACAGGTGATCAAAAACTCTGTTAAATGAATAAAATATAAGTACTCAAGTGGTCCATAATGGAAGCAACAGCCAGAAACACTGTGACGGACCTTGATGACCTTGATTTTTTTAAAAAAGCCATCCTGATTTTATTGACTTAAAATTTCTGGTGAAACAAATGAAAATAGAACTTCTATTTTATGACAACTTTATCCCTCTGGACCCCCAGCCTTTGTCCTAAGAATGGCTTTGAGGCCAAGCCTCTCGTGAGATTTGACTAAGCCACAGGAAGGATCTGGTAGAGGACAAATAAAGAGCTCTTATTGATTTTGCTTTTTGACTTTTTTTTTTCATGTGTGCTTTGGGTGAAATTACCAAATGAGTAAAAGCAAGTGTTTGCATTCCCGGCAATGCCCTTTCTTTGAGGGTTGCTACTATAGAGTTTCCATTGATGTGTGGGGCTGGTGAAAACTACAGCTCCTGAGCCCCAGTTGTGAGTCCTTTGTCTCCTCAGCAATTTATATAGTACTAGATCTGAGAAGTGGTTATCGTGCTAGAACATTCAATTCATTCTTCCATACTTTTCCTTTCTTGCGTCTTTTTCATCCCTCTGCACCACTTTTCTCCCCTGTGAACTTCACGTGGATTGATTGCAGTGAAAGACAATGGCAATCGCCTTGCAAGGAGAACCGGTTACGTCAAGGGCTCCCATTCTGGTTGGAGCTTATTGCTTGTTTACCTTTGGACAGTGGCCTCTTGTGGGGACACAACTGAGAGAGATCGTCATAGCTCATGGTTCCCAATGTGATGCTTTGACCTAATTAGTTTATTTTCACCACTGTGTAAAAAGATCTGGAGGAAAAAAAATAGTCCCTTCCAGGTGTGAGCTATTACCCTGAAATAGCATTTCCCACCTGCGCTAGTCGGTGATCATTGTCCATTAGAAGATGTCAAAGGACACATCGTCTTCTATCCAAGACTCACAGGACTTGCAGACATTTTTTAAAGAAGGTGATATATTTGCATTAGAGCAAAGTATTTCTATCTAATGTATAGTGGGAAAACACAAATAATTTCTCTTAAAAAGTTTTAAATTAACCAATAGAACACCAGAAAAAAAAAGAGAATTGTATATAAAGTGCCCCCCAACAAACCTTCTTCTAGTTTACATTATGTTTTAGAAATCTAGTGTTTCAGCTGACCATGGTGGCATATGCCTGGAACTGTAGAGCTAGGAAGGCTGAAGAAAGAGAATAGGGGAATTATGAGTTCCAGGCCATCCAAAGATATAGAGTAAAATCTTGTCTCAGAGAGAGGGAGGGACGAATGGAGGGAGCAGGGCAGGAGAGAGAACCTGAGAAAGTGAGAGACAATAGAGAGAGAGGACCTGATGTTTCTTAAATTTTAAAAATAACAAAGTATAGACATCGCTCTTTTTAGAGGACACAATATAAGGCAAAATGTAATAATGATTATCACAAATGAGTAAGCCTATTACAAATTAATTGTTCGTTAATACAATTTATAGTTCATGAAAAGAAGTTTAACATGAATAATAATAATAAACAAATTGCAAAGAGAGAGAAACTACTAAACTGAACTGTAATTCCTTCTGACATGTATAGCCAGTGGATGCGCATCTAACAAGTGGATGCATGTATACCCAGCCTCAGTTGAGACCATCTGCTTGTCATCGTCCTCTTTCCTTTCCCAAGCTACCATCTCAGTGAAGGAATGCCTGTTCCTTGGAGTGTTTCAACAGTGAATGTGTCTCCCAGATCGTGTTGCCAGCTGCATGGCAAAGCCGTTGTTTACTCATAAAAATTACAAATTATATGTAGAATCATAACCTATGTCTGTATTATACCTCATATAATGTGATGAAAATATTAGGAAATTGGTGGAAAATGGAAGGTAAGAACTCAAATGCTGACCAAAAATAAAAGGATTTGAGAATTACAGGGCTTGAAACCAAACTAAAGATATATGTGAATAGCAAGAGAAGGGAAGACCATAGAACTTTATTTCGCTCTTGAGACTGATAAACTATTATTGCTATTGTGTATCAAAAGTAAGTTCTTTCCCTGACAAAGTTAAAATGAATGTTAAAAAAACGGAAATGAAGCACAAGATCCAGTAGACAGAAACTTGCATTAATAACGTTCTATATGTGCATGGTTAAGAAATTAAAAGTAAGCTATAAAGCAATTATGTTTCAAGATTATATGGTAGTTTAAAAGGCTAGGGTATGGGAATTACTAAGCGGTTAAAATAAATAATAAATAAGTAATTAAGGTCAGGAATTAAAATAAGTAATAAAGTAGGTTTATTATGTAAATATGACCATCAGAATAGCATTTGCATACTTTACTAAAAATAGTTGTCACATGTCGTTTATAAATCTGTAGCAGTGACTCTCATTGCACTGAAACGCTGGTGTTCAAGTATGCAAGAAGCACTGCTCTCTGTAGTTTTCTCTTGCTTAACTTAATTTGTACTCTGGGCCCTATTTCCATCAAGTGGCAGAAACTCAAATCTCAATCAGCCCTAACGGACTGTCCTCCAGGACCGTATCTGCAAGATGCCAGGTGAGGGGCCATCTGGCCCTCAGTGTCTGGACCTGCTGCCACCTGCTGAGACATCCTCCTTCCAGTCCGGTCTGTGGTCACTGGTCCTTGCAGGTCCTCGTTCCAAGGGCACGTTAGGCCTGCTGGCCCTTTGCGTATTTTTCACAGTAGAACTCTTGCTTCTGCATATTGCTCGAGGCTAGGCAAATCTCCTTGAGCTGCTCTCAGTCGATGTGCACAGTCAAACTTTCCATTTTTCAAAAGCTCCTGTTCCTCAGAGGTTTTTGTCATTTTCTGACATGGGCCTTGTTCTGTCACCATCAGTAAAACAAATATCAGTGATGTTACAAATCTCCAGAAACTTCTCTGTTGTCTCTCATTTTCTTCACTTTCCTACCCTGAGAGTTCTGTCCTGAAGAGCGTGGAAACATGACAAGCATAATTTCTTTACTCACTTTGCATCCATCTAGAATTTTTGGTTTCAAAACCCCAAATCTAAGAGATAAATCATACTTCTTTCAAATTTTAGTCTGTCAGCCCTTACTTGAGTCACTGGACACAGAACATCCTAAATGTTGTGCAAAGTATGGAAAGGGACACAGCATACAAAATGCTAAGAACAGAAGACACCTTTGTAATATAAAAATGTGCTACCTCTATAGTGATATTTTTCCAGTAATAAGGTAAATCTAATTAATCCTATCTTAATGTATTTGAACACATCATACTGAGCAATGTATTGATATTTCACTTACTTCTTACTGCATATTACGTTCCTGGATTTGAAACTTTATGTTCTTACAGTTCTATTGGAACCCATTGACGACATCATAGTACAGAGCTGTGTGAGTAGATTCTCAATGGCTAAGCATATAAGATCCACTCTTATCCAGTAATAAATTTTGAAATGCCTCTGGGAATGTATGCTTCTTAGGTAATGCTTCCTTACAGATCACTTCTGTTCCCTGAAGAATTAGAGAGTAACAAGAAGAGGTCCTCTGTTGTGCTATGTGACAGAGGTCTGGAAGATTGAACATTTGTTTTGGTAAAACACGTGAAATATATGGTTTAGAAAGCAACTGAACAGTTATAGTGTGAATTTATTGTGACACAGGAGAGACTTTGCAGAGCACCAGCCAACCTCCCAACAAAGGTGTCCGGGGGCAACCTCATTATTTTTCTAGGAAATAATTTTATGTGTGCAGCAGTAAATGACCTGTGCTTGATTTTGTGCCTGAAATCTCCCAACATAGATAATAGTGGTTGTTTAGAAAAGTTCCATCAAGATATGATTGGAACTTGGCCACAGTGATAGAGCAGTTTCTTATTGCTCTTGCTGTAGCCAAGGAAGGTGTTGCATTTACTTTTGTAAGCCTGAAATGTCATTATTTGAAAGAGTTCAACCTGAATAACATTTGGCAAAGAAAAAAAAAACAATGATTATGTAATAAAATAGGAGCACTAGAGAGGTATGCAGTTAGAATAATAGTTGGATGGATGGAGAAATGGATGGGTGGACATATGTGTTCATATTTATCCTTTAGGAAAGAATTTGATGAGCACCAAGAACGATTTTTATTATGATCACTTCATGTATATGATAGTAATAACAAAATGACAGGCATTAAGATAATTCCTCATAATAATTAAATAAAAAATGACTGGAAATCATAAAGGCACAAATTAAAGTATATATTGCAAAAAAGGGAAGGTAAAAGTATGCCAAGGTATCATACCATCTGCCTTGATTCCTTTGGTATTAAATATCAGATTTTGGTGTGTTCATTTAGCCTGTATGTTGTTGTAGTTCATGCTTACTAAATTAACATAAAGTTATGAAGCTATAAGTCATGCTATTTTTCCCAAACAGGTTTTTATAATATTCATGAATTATTGGATTCATAATATTTATTGGCTTTGTTCTTCATGTCTGGACCAGCTTCTAAGCACTTAAATCTTGTTCATTGTGACTGGATCTTAGTTCAAGAAGGGCAATAGGGGAATAGCCATGACTGATGCCCTTTGTTCTACAGATGAGTTATGGGGCTGGTAAAAATCAAACCTGAATTTTATTAAAAAGGAGTTCTATTTTTGTAAGACATTAAGTTTTCAATTATAATTTAACATAAAGCGCTTTAAGTATATGTATTGCTAGAGTTATATTTGAAGGAAGAATTGAAATAAAAAAATTTTAACGTTATGGCTTACCAGGAAGACTGATGTTTAAGTTTTTTCTGAGTCAGCAGATGTTGTTTTCATGTTTTATATAAGTATTCATCAAAATAGTGACTTTAGGATGAATTATTGATCTCCAAACATAAAGGAATTTTGCTCTAGAAAAATGTAATAAATTTTCAGAAATACTTAAGTTTCAGTTCTTTAGATCCAGCCATTTGATCATTTCTCAGTCATTGTGAGATACTAAGCATTGAGTTCAGATTCGTCGGAATTGGCGAAAGTTGTACGTAGCAGCAAGATGACCTCACAGACCCTCCTCCTGAGAATTAATATCTTGTCACACATTTGCTGCCTGTTTTTTTCTACATACGCTCTCCAGAAATTATATCACAAGATTTGTCTTGGTCATTAATTTATCTGATATTTACTACAGAACAGATATTGAAAGGAAATACAAACTTGGTACCAATACTGAAATGGGCTTCATTCCGAGTAGACTCTGGATCCTGTGTTTGTGCTGCCTTGCCATATTGGAGTGGACGTCTCTCTCTCTCTCTCTGTGTGTGTGTGTGTGTGTGTGTATGTGTGTGTGTGTGTGTACTTTTGATTGTGCCTATTGGAATCTCTATTCAGACCAGGAACTAAGAAACCTTGTATCGCCTTTGTAATTCAATTTCCCCCCACTTTATTGATACATGTAAGTGCAAAATTTAAAGTTTACATTGATCTTGAGCATTTTGTGCACATACATATCTTGGCATGGTTACAAGACCTTCCCCTCTCTCCTTTTGGCCCTCCCCTTAACTCACCTTACCAATTTTGAAGACATATTGAACTTGAAAGTTTCCAAATGCACAGAGAACTTTATGGTGATGCTTTTATCATTACAGACTTTTCGATCTCCGGAACTTTTACCGAGTAGTAGATAGAAGGAAGTTCCCTTTGCTATCTTATCAACTAAGTTGTATCAAACTTTCAATCACATCTAAATGTTTTCTTTTTAATTATTGTAATTGCAGGCTTATTTTGGTCAGGTTTCAGGATAGAAAAGGAATTAAGTTATTATCCTGTGATCTTTGCCCTCCTTAAAAAATTGTTGTAAACAAGTTTTATATTTTATATTCTTGTTCTAGGAAAGTAAGCTAACAAGAACAAATCCCACTTTATCTTTGTCTTTTAAATGAGGCTGTTTACAAAATTAAAACAGATGGCTAGTGTTTTCAGAGGGAGGCTGGTGAACAGTTTTTCAAAATGTGAGAATTTATTTCAGTTCCTTTATCTAGGTAGAAGTTATGTTTCTCTTTAAGTATTTCTGTTACCAGTCTTTGCTGTACAGAAATTGCCTGAGGGAAATAAAGCAGGTAATGAGATACTAGCAAACTGTTTTAAAGGAAGCATAGCTTGTCCCGAACTTGTACTTAGAACTTCTGTACCTCGATCATTTTTGCATGCATCTCGCCAAAAAGGCATTTCCAAGCCTCATCCTATCAACCTGTTCCCTGATAAGCCTTACACACACTTCCTTGTGTCTGCATATGTATTTCTCTGAAATGAGCCCAGAATTATTTTCTGAGTCATAGTGACTCTATGATCTTGAGGAGCTTCTATATTCTTCTTGTTAACATCTTTCTAGAATTTGTCTTCTCTGAACTTACCTCTGGTTATTCTGTTTTTTGAGAAAGAAGTTATTAAATGTTAACAGTTTTTTTTTTTTTTAAGAAACTGCAAAGGTTCAAATGTTGGATTTTGTTGTAAGCATTTGTAATAATCCTACTGTAAATGGAACAGTGGTCAAGAACTTTTGTTTTGTTTGTTTTTACTCCTTTGCTGTTTTCATTTTAGCTTTGACACACCAATTTACTTCCTCAACATTGCCATTCTTAGATTATGATTTCAAACAAACATTTTTCTGACTGACTCACCTTCCGGGACCCATATTACTGTACCCACATTCTTTTTTCCCCATTTTATTGATATGTATAGATGTAATACATAATGTTTGCATTGATCTCCAGTATTTTGGGTATATACATATTGTGGCAAAGTTTCAAATCTTCCTTTCTCCCCTTTTCAACCTCCCACCCCTTTGCCCTCCCCTCCAATTCCTATTATTCCCCTCAATTAGATCTATGAAATAATTGTGATCGTGGTTTCTTATATTAGAGAGACCATTCAATATTTAACCTTCTACTTCTGACTCACTTCACTGCGCATGATGGTTTCAAGTGCATCCATTTACCTACAAAAGCCTCAACCTATCTGTCTTTATAGACGAGTCATACCCCATTATGTACATATACCACAATTTATGTATCGATTGGTTTGTTGGTGGCTTTCGCTACAATGTTGTATCCACGATCTGATATCCACATGAAAGTAGAACAATGCAAGGATGCCTCACATTACATTATAACTAGAAATTCTGTGAAAGACAGTAAATCAGAACAATTTTCTGCCTTCATAAGGACAGAGCTAGTTTCTTAGCAGATGCATAATTTTACAGATATTTTGAAACAGAGCACTGTACTATTGAATCAGAGGAATCTGCACTTGAATGTTCTTCCTAGATGTAATGAAATTGTGCAAGTTGTTTATTCCTCTACCACATAAGTTTACTAAACTGTATTAGCAAATTATAATTTCTATGAAATTTAAGAGATATGTGAGTTATGTAACACGTTGTAGGGTGCATTGTACACACACATATACACACAAATCAGCAACAAATCCACTCACTCTGATTCATTTTGTTAAAAAATAACTTTGATTTTGGGCTCATTTATCAAAGTCAGAGATTATTTTTAATAGTGAATGAGTGGGCTGTGTGTGCAGAGGTGGGTTCTGCTTGCACATTGATTATATAAAGAATGAATATAAGCTTTATTACAGTCTATAAAATAATAAGTGCCTTGTAAAAATAAATGTGGATCTAACAGGCAACCTAAAGAAATGAGATGTGGAAAATTCTCTTTTGTACAACATGTAATTAACCTGTAGAAGAACATTCTACACGTGATTAGACAACAACTAATTGCTGAATGAGTTTAACTAATGGCCAGATATGGAACTAAAATTATAGGAAATAGAATTGTGTTTCCAAGAGTAAGCTTATCATAAAATAATATATGTGCTCAAGATTTACGATTAGCCCACATTCTGTCTGTGGTTATAAATTTCTTTCTAGCACTATGGCTATTGTTGTTACTCTACATAAGCCACTAAGTTGGCAGCCAACTGATTCCAAAAAAAGTCTCCCTGACCACCACAACATATCTTATCCCTTTGGTAAATTGATTTATGGGAACCCTCTAGAACTGAGAATGAGATGTAAGTCTTGGTTTAAAAAAATCTCAGATATGGTGACATACTTACTTCCTGTTGAAACAGAGATTGAGTCTCTACAACTCTTTGTTCAGAATCTATAAGGAAGACCAGAAGTCGCAGGTCAGGGAACTCTACCTCCTTTTCAACCAACAATAAAACAACAGACCCCACCCTCCCAGTATGTACTACTCTATTGTGGAATACCCATTTAACAATTAAAGAATTGAAGGATCCTGTGGTCTGTGACCTCAAGCTAATAGACCGTGGTTCAAATGCAGCCAGAACACACATTTTGTGTATCTAGCAAAGTGATTGGTAGGAATGTTGGAAGTATTTTTAGGGAAGCATATGTTCTACCTTATTTCCCATGATTCTCTCTGTAGTCTGTTAACTTAAGTTTACAGATTCAAACTTGTATATTCTTTTGTCATTTGAAAAAAATACGCAGAGGCTTTACAGAATTTCATAAAAAATGCTATGCAAAATTAAATAGGAACTTAAAAGTCAACAGTGGGGGGAAAAGGAAAAAGCAAATCCTTTTTGAAGTAACATATAATTAGCCTATTGAACATCATGATTTACATAGTTGGGGAGCAATTAATTGCTAGGCGTTTAACGAAAGATGCATAAAATGATTTTTAAAGATACCCATCTGAGGAGTCACACAAGAACGTTTTCAGGAACACAAAATGACTTTCAGATTGGACCAAAGAAAATGCACAACAAAGTCACCATGACCTTTGTTCCGAAGTGGTCAGTGCGGTTGCCATGTCTGTCCACCATTTGTAGTAATCACGTTAAGGAAAGCTTAGGAAGCAACAGCTAACACACATTACACCATTTGAATTTCTCGTTAAAAGTAAATTAAATGTAAAGAGGCATCGTTAACTGATGCTTTGTTTTCTTCTGGAGGATAGTGCATAAGTTTGAATATGCAAGTGCGTACTTGTTGGGGTAGGTGTGTGTGTGTGTGTGTGTGTGTGTGTGTGTGTGTGTGTGTGTGCATGTGTTTCACTCTATTTTTCCAAGTATTTCTGGTCTAGTGGCTCTTATTCATAACAAACTAAAGAACTGGAATCGTGCCAGTTTTGATAGTAAACCTCAAGCAAGTGTAGTCCTTGAGCAACAGCCTCCTGACTCACGTTTTAAGGCTAATCAGGGTCAGGTGCACTGCTGAAATTTCATTTTCGAGGCTTGCTTCCCCACTCTGTCCCTTAAGGCAGGGCTACTCTGACAGGGTAAAGAATGAAGCAACAGAAGAAATTCTCCCTTTGAAAGATTAGAAACAGATTTCCTCTCCTTCTCAGTGCCAATACTCTAGAAAAACTTGAAAGTTTCATTAGCTAATGATCTCCAAAGTGAGAAAAAAGCACCTATCATAAAGCAGATAAGAACATAGCTGAGTTAATGGGATCTTCATGTCTTTCCTTTGGGAATTTGGTCTTGCCATCATTTCTCTACTTTCATTGGCTTTGTGTTCTTCTTCTCACCCCATTGTCATTTTTTCCTCAACTGAAACACGTAGTCACTGAATGCCAAATTTGTCTTTGTGAATTAAATTGTTTCTTCCTCTCAAAACTTCCAAAGATTGATCATGTCATTTATCTTTTCCAAAAATTTCCGACGTTGTCATTGGCTACAGTTAGGAGGGACTTATTTGCTGAACGTTTGGTGTTCAGAGTGATGCTACAGCTCATTTTTCCTTCCTTATTTCTGACTGCCTCTGTTCATAAGTCATTTCCTCCAGGATTTTTCTTAACTGAGCATGTTCTGGCACTTGCACAGGGAGAATATTTTGTTGATGGCATGGACTATAGAATAATTAGCTTTCTTGATTTCAGTGCAGTAAATGCCAACCGCACCTCTCACTCACCTTCATGATAACCAAAAAACGCCCCTGTTGTTGATATTTCCTTAGCCTGATGTGTCCCTCCTGTCTTCATATCTTTTCTCATTATGATTATTTATAATTTTATTGTGGTAATTTTATTCACATGACATAATATTTATTTTTTTGGTAAATACATAAGTTGCAAATACACATTAGATCCATGGTGTTTGGGGAGTTAGGGAGCATCTATGTCCACCCCTTTTTCAGAGGTGCACTCTTTTCCTAGCTCTGATGCAATGATCTCTCTTTCTACCCTGCCATTCATTCTGGTGAGTTTTTGTTATTATTTTTGTGCACTTTCTAAGAGGGACACCCATCTATAGTCAGTCATTTATGTTTGGTCCATTTCACTGAATATTATTGACTCTAGGTTGCCCCATTTTCATCCAAATGCTTCATATCTGTCTCTCTTCATAGTCATATAGCACGTAGCATAGTATTCTGTTGTGTATAGGTACCACATCTTCTTTAACCATTCCTGTAGGGATGAGCAGGAAGTTTGTTTTCAGGATTTGGCTATTATGAATTGTGCTTCCATAAACATGGACATGTGTGTGTCTTTTTGGTTGATTTTCTTACTTTTGGGAACAGGCCCAGTAGGGCAGTAGCTGGAAATGAAATTTCCATTCAGGGTTTATGTTTTTCAGTTAATTGTATATTTTAGATATTAATCTTTTGTCTGGACTGTTACTGGTGAATATCTCTTCCCACTCTGTGGATTGTCTCTTCACCTTGCTGATTGTTTCTTTTTCTGTGCAAAGCTTTTTAATTTATGTAGTTCCATTTTTTGATTCTTCCTGAGATTTCTTATGCAGCTGATGATCTGTACAGAAAATCTTTGCCTGTTTCTATGTCTTCTAGGGGTTTATCTATTTGGTCTTATAGTAAGTTCAATGTGTCTGATTTGATGTCCAGTTCTTTGATCCATTTTGGTCTGATTTATAGTTTGTGGAGACAGATATGGGTCTAGTTTCATTCTTCTGTATGTGGAGATCCAATTTCCCAGCATCATTTGTTGAAGATGCTGTCTTTTGTCTAGTGAACTGTTTTGGCCCCTTTGTCAAAAATCAGTTGACTAAGAAGAGTGTTTGGGTTTGTTTCAGTATCCTGAATTCTGTTCCACTGTTCCTCTTGTCTGTTCTTATACCAGTACCATGTGGATTTAATCTCTGTTGCTTGGGAGTATTTTTTGCAGTCTGAGATCGTGTTTCTTCCAGATTTGCCTTTGTTACTCATGAGGTTATCTTGATCTTTAGTAAAAAGATATTTCACCTCATCCTTGAACACCAAAGTGTTAATCTTCACTGAGTGCTACCATATTCCAGCTGGTCTTCTTAAGTGATTTCTGTGCATGATTACTACCTGACAGTGTGTTTCCTGTCTCATGGTGGCTGTATTGAAAACCACCCATTTTACAAGAACCACAGTTCCCTAAGTTCACCGATCTTTTCACTAGAAGGAAAGTTAGACGTGGAATCTAAAGTCTTTGGTTTTATTAGGCCCTGAAATGTTTCTCCCTGAGATACAAAACTCATTTTATTAGTTTTCATAAAGGAACTACCTGGACTTAATTACTGCCTAGACTTGTCATCGTCTTTCCTAGTCTTTTATATCAGACCAGAAAGTCAGCATCTGCATTGTACATATCTTCTGAGGAACCCAAATTGACTTCAAAAATATTTGTTATAAAAACTTCGATATTCAAATTTGGATAGCATTCTAATTTCAAATTCTCAGCTTCAAATCCAGAAGAATCCAATACCATCATAATATAGAAAATCAGCGTATTGGTGCGAGGGGCACAGCTCAGTGAGAGCAGATTCAGGCATTAAAATTATTCAAAATAAAGTTATATTCAACTTTCAAACTAAATTTATTATACCAGTGTGTCTATGAAATGAACTTGAAATGCCAGGAAAGTTTGATATTTTCAGGATGTTAAGGGGTAATGATTCAGAGCTCATGAAGAGGAGCCATTGCACAGTCCCCATTAACACCAGTGAAACTCAGGGTAAAATTCACACTTAGTTCCATGGAAGCATGACCTCCACTGTCACTGAACGTGTTACTTTTCAGAGTGAGTGATTTTTCTCCTTTAATTTCAGGCAATTTAATTTTCTGCCCACTTCACAGAGAAATGTCAGGCTGAATGACTAGAGCATTGATGTTGAACATCTTTCTTCACATGTTTCGCTTATAGTAAAATTGAGCCTCTTATCCTGGATATCACCAAATAACAGAAAACCCAGCAATATTCCTTCAAATACACTCACCTTGGAAAATAAGAGTTTGGACACAAATCCCAGTCGTACCTACAAAGCTTTGTAACAGTAGAAATGTGAGCACTTTAGGAAGAGTAAATTTCAATAAACAAATAAGAAAAGCCATTATTGGAGAACCATATTTGTGTTCCTCCAAAGTTTCAGAATGAACTACAAAATAAATGTCAAAAGACTCAGTTTCTGGATTCGGTGTTTATTTTCACTTTCATGAATCGTGACAGTTGAAAGGAGAGTGTTGGAAACTAAACATTGACATGTTGACTCTACCTGTCACCTGTTCTGGTGTCTTCGGCAAGTTTTGTTACATTGCTGGATGTCAGTCTCCTTATTGGCTAATTGAATGTATTAGAATTACATTGTCAGCATAACATGAATATGATATTCTATAGAAAGAAATGAGATAAATGATCAATTTTCACACTTAGTGTTATTCTCTTTCAAGGTATATTTGACATAATGGTTGTCTCTTATTATATATTAAGGAAAATAATATAATGATGTATATGTTGCTTAATTATTCCATAAAATTTAACTTATAAATGTCAATATCTAAGTGGAGTACAATCTGTTCACTAATCTTTATACAGTGTTTTATGTGACTATCTCACCATAACAACTGTACAGCCAGGCTGCTTGGGGGCAGGGACTGTTCCTGCTAGGTTATGTATTCCTGTCACTTTACATTGGTTTGCCATCACCTCATTTGTAAAATGAGGGTAAGACACTCTTCAGTTTGGGGAGTTATTGATTATTACTATTATTATTACAAATAGCTCCCATAAACTGAAGAGAGTATCTTACCCTCACTTTATAAATGGGATGATTTAAATTCTTAAGTTAACAAAACCACATAGGTTGAAAATGGATGGGCCAGAACCCAATCGTAGGGAGTTGGGCCAGAAAAACACCTGCTCTTAAGAGCAGAAACACCATTGGTTACCTCAACAAAAGGCACCATGCACCAATTCTTTAATACTCATTGACATAGTCTCTCTGAACACAGAAGGATGGACATATAACCTAGTTACAGCCAATTGAACTGGAAGAAATGCCTTCTGGACCTCTAATTTTATATTCTGGAAATAAAATAAAACTAAAAAGACAGCAATAAAAGCTGAGTCTTAACCCCTAATTTTGGACATCGATGTGTGTAGTTACGATGTGTGGAGCATCTTTAGCCACAAAGCCACTGGAAACAAAAAAGGTCAAGAGGAAAACAAGAGAAATCTTTGAAAGGTTATACATTATTACGTGTCTGGGACAATTCTTTGCTTCTCTCTTTATGAATTTGTGTTTGTGAAAATAATAGTCAATATTGCTTATGGCTTCCGTTAATATTGTCATCGTTGGATATTTTTTACCTTCAGTTCAAAACATCTCCACAAAAGCAAATAAGACTTTCTAATCCCTAAGGCTTATTCCTTGAATAAGCATCATACTTCTAATAGGGAAAATAATTATTGCCAACTGAATATCTAATCACCTGAAATTTCTGCAGGTTTTCATGTGAATGACACTCTAATTCCAAGACTTGTTCTTGGCACATATATATTTTTTTTTCTGGACCAAACATGAAATAAATGACAATAATCCAATTTTTTCCAAATTTAATTTTTACTAAATATTTTTTGAGATTAGGTTAACACTTTTATTCTTGAAAAATGTGCTAAATTGTATTGACAAGCTTAACTTCTAAAAATAGCCTTGATTTTTAAAAATTTGAATCTATGGAACTTATGTGACCTATTCATGCCATATAATAACCACTGAGTTTCAGGACAGTGACATCTCCCTCCCTTATGGGTATTTTGAACTTGTAGTGAGAAGTCAGTCTCTGTCGTATGGACTTTATAGTTCCTTCTCATCTAAACAAACAGCTATACAGGAGGGAAAATAAATCTTTCCTCCTTTTAGCAGAAATTGTTTTCAGGAAACTTCATTGCCTTTCTGACCTGTTTCTGATCAGAATGAAGATGATAATTAAATCCATATAAGCTGGATTTTATGTAAGTGAGGGAAAGATCGTCTCAGATTGTTTAATTTTTTTGTTCATTATTATAAATATTGGTTTAAAGATGTTTAATATTTGAAAGATGTATCTTCATTTAAATCTTCATTTAACTTCATTTTAGTAAGCTAGAATGTGAAGAATTAGATCTGCTAGCCATAATAGAAACAGGTGTACAGTTTCTGAACCATTAAGAGCAGAAAATTATACCTTCAAGAAAAATTCGACTGAAGGAAGCAAAACAAAAGAAGTGTTGAGTTAAGCCTATTGCTCGCTTCATAATCTGTCTTCAGTGTTTGACTACCTGTGATGTCGAGAGACATTTTCCTAGAGTGTGCAGAACGCTTGCCTGTAGTGACCAAGTCCCAACTTCAAACTTCCTTGAACAAAACATGGTGCAAAACTCAGAAGGTTAGCTTCATTACTCTCTATTATATAAATTTCACAACAAAATGCATTGGTGTAATGATAATACCTATTTGAGATATCATGTTTCTAAAGATGTTATTAAAACACAGTTAAGTACACATATTTGACTCAAATTAATAAATTACCCATTATCCAACTAAGTACATAACAGGAGATCAATAAAAGCTTACTTATTGAATTGACTGGTGAAAAGAGAGATGAGACCAAGAAGAAAGGTATATTATCTGAAGCAGAGAAAAATCCTCCATACCCAAATGAGAACTCTGTGTTCGTCTGCAGGATACATTCTGAAGTCTATGCCAAGTGATCTGATTTAGACAGTTTAGGAGAAAATGAAAAAGGATTAAAGTCTGCCTCAGGCTAGCTACAAAACATCTAAAGTAATAGTGGACAATGTGTCTTTTTCAGTGCAGAGCTCATTTGTTTCATCGTATGATTCTATAGAGGAATGAGATTTCTTATTTGCTGCTGAAGAGAGGACATTATTGAAGTGAATATTTCTGATACTGCTCCTGATTGGTCTTCTGTGGAAAGGAGATAGAGGGACTTAACCAGTTAGTGATTTTGAAGATCGTAGCATCCATTGGGCAGTGCTGAGAACGTCCAGGGAATTCTGTTTATCTGAAAGTAGAAACAGTACTCAGCCACTCTCACCCTTCTTCTCCATCACTGCCCTTTCCACTCTTCTGTCTCTTTCTTTTCCTCTCTTGCCTCTTCTTCAACAGAAGAATTCCCAACCTCCCCTCTTATCTTGCCTTTTGTGTGCTATTGGCAAATGAAACATTGCAACTGCAGCGATCCATTTGGAGATTCATGTAGGAAGCCACTGTGCACTATTACACGTAACCATAGCAAGCTCATATTAGATCTAGATTATCTGACTGCCTGGTCCTGCTCAGATCTGGCTGGCTTCTACAAGAGACAGGGAGTCTACAAAGCTTGATGTCTCATTGCTGTACTCTTGTCCTAGGAAATGCTGGCTCTTAAAAAATATATATGTTTTGAAGAACTCCATTAAGAGTGTAGGGATTTTGAATGACAAGCATTTATTACATAGTTTTGTACAGGATTAAGGTGCCAAGAATCTCCTGTAGCTTTTTTCCAAGTTCATTATACACAATTAAAATAACAAATAGTACTAGGTGCCATCAATAGTAATAGCCACCATCAAGCCACCATTAAACCATCATCATAACAAGTTTGGATTTTCATTTGAATCAAGACTGCTATGGTAATTTATATATTGGCATAATTGATATAATGAAAGAGCATTCGTCAGGAAGTGACAACGAGGTGACAGGGCATGGTCTGTCTTCTCTATTATTTAATATGTCTTCTGTATTTATAGGAAATCCACTATGAACTGTTTGTACATGAATATTCAAAAAACTTCAAAATACAGACTGATGATTTCTTGTTACTAAATAATGACCACAGTTTTGCTGTAGATGTAAATCCAAGTAAGTAACATGAAAACATTTATAAATAGAGCCAAACATGTGCCTTAAGTGATGCTGCCTTCCCTTCCATGTTCGTCAGATTTTGCTAATCAGCTGCAAGAGAATCGCAATCAATCAATCTGCATTAAATCAAAAAGAGGAAATGCATTCACCATCCCAGTGCTCTCTTAACACCAGAACGAGCTGTGTGCTATGTGTGCTCAGATGTCCATGAAAATAGTAGATATCACAACAGTTTAGAAGAATGCTCTAAATAGAAGGTCACAAGCTAGGCAACACATACTGATGTAACAAGGAAACAAGTTGGTTACACTTATTATTTTGTGACATCTTTGTAATGTCTATTCTGGAATTGTACAAACTGCAAAAGAAATATAAAACATTTATACTGGTAAATAGTTTCTATTTAAGTATTAAATTTAACCTCCTTAAGAGCCTTCTTAGACTAGGAATGATGTGCATATGGAATAGACCAGACCACAAGGACATAGAAATTTTATCAACCTATATAAATTATTAAAGTTGAAAGACTTTTCAAGTACAGAGACTTGGAGTACAATGACCTTGATAACCTTGATATCACATCTCTCTGGGTTCAAGTTCTAGTATTGTTTCATTATGCAAGTTACTTATTCTTTTCTTAATTTTTATGTTTGAATTAGTTAGTAATACTGATTACATAGGGTTGATGAAAAGATTTGAGATAATATATTTGAATCTGTTTAATGTGGAGATGCAAACGTAAAAGCAGTTTATAGTTGGTTATTAATGACCAAAAAAAAAAAAAAAAAAGAAAAAGGAATTGAGTAACAATCCTTCAAATCATGCTCTATGTAGAGGTAAAGGTCCCCCAGTAATGTCTTCCATTTCAATTCAGCTTTTATCTAATTCACATGTATGACCTTGTCTATAATCTTTGCCATGTTCCTTTTGCTGAAGCAAAATTCCTAACACCCATTATTTAAAGGAGCAGAGAGTTTACTTAGTGCATGGCATCCGAGGATTCAGACCACAGTGAGCTGGCTGCAAGGCAGAAGGTATGGTGGACAGCCTTGTGGAGGATAGCTGCTCATACCCAGAAAGCCAGGAAGCAAAGAGAAAATCAAGGATTCAAGGAAAAGAAGACATTCTTCCAGATCATTCCTCAGACCACTCCTCTCCAGACAGTATTTGAATTGATCAGCAAATTAATACACTGGTGAATGTAGTACTTTCATGATCTAACCACCATCCAAACACTGGAGTCTTGGGGGGAACATTTTAGAATTTATCCATAACAAGTATGAATTTTCATTGGAATCAAGAATAGTATAGATTCTCTGTTCAAATAATCAATATGATGAAAGAATATTTTTCTGTAATGACTACCTGGGTAGGGTGACGGCCTAGTCTGTCTCCTGCACTACTTTTTTTGCTGTACTCATTTTTTGTAAAGTAATGGTGTTACTTTGCAGGATCCTTCATAATAGGTAAAGCTCTCAAAATTTCATCTTAAGTTAGCATTATTTGGCATTTATGTAGCACTCCAAATATGGTTAATTTGTGTTTATCATCTAGCTGTTACAATATTAATGCCCTCATAGCAATATAGCACTGAGAAAAGTTCATCCGTTTATGTTTATTTTCCTGGCTTATTTCTGTCTCAGAATACCACAGTAAGTAATACACTGCCATTGCAATGAAGCTGTATTAACCACAAATTTGAAATCATAGTCATGTTAATAACATATGCAACACTACAAAATAAGAATTGATTTAGTCTACTATTTCATCTCTGTAGAATTTGTTATTGAAAACTGTGCAGCCATTTATCAGAGACAGGAGATGCCAGAGCACTTTGTCTCATTAAAAATTTCATGAAAATGAAGTCTGTGCTTTAGGTGATACACAATTTTGTACAGAGAGGATGGATCCAACGTGTTTACCAGGTTTTCAGTTTGTGACCCGAAATTCAGATGGATTCCCATTACTTCTTTTCTGATTCTTATCAAATCTCTGTGTTCTTTCTCTTCAGCATGTTCCATGTTTGTTATGCAACACATTGGAAGCTAGAATTATTTGATGAAATTTTGAATCTTATATAATAGCTTTGAGAGAATAAAAAAGAACTGAAGACTAAGAAGGTGAAAAAATATGTGAGAATTATTTGTCAAGTCTTTAGCTTCAAATAAAGAAACTTAGTGAATATTTTTTTTTCCTACATAAGAAAAAAAAAATCATTGGCTTCTTCTGGTCTACCAACATTCCGCTTGACTGGTCTACCAGTGTGTCTATTGAATCTTCCTTCAACTTGCATCCAGAACATTTTTATTTTTTCTTTATTACTATTATTTTCTTGTAGCTATTCTCTTCCTGTCTTTGTATAACAAATCAGTCAAAATTAAATATTTAAAATGAAAGTGGAAATATATTCATTGGCTTTTTCAGTGACTTTTAACCTCAACTACCTAGGAGTAGAAGCTCTCCAGAGCCTGGCCTTAGGTGCTCCCACCCTCCCCCTCCCCTCTTGCACCCCATTCTCTGCTCAGTAGATACACTTGTCTTCTTGCTTTGTTTCCTGCAGGGAAGCTGTGCCCCTGTCGCTAGTGTTCATTCCTCATTCAGTCTCATTTTTTCCCTTTGCCTATGATGGTCTTTTCCCAGGTGTCTGTATAACATCTCCTTTTCCTTTAGCTTTTGTTAGTCATACCTGGCAATGTGAGCCCTTCCCTGAACACCACCCTCTTTAAAATTTAAATGGCTGCTTCCCCTCCTATCATGGCGCTTGTCATCCACTGCTTGCTTTATGTTTTTCCAAATCAGTTATTGCTTCCTACTGTTTTAAATAATTTCTTTTGTGTAGTAGTGTGTACTATTTTGTGACCTTTGTGTATATAGGTAAGTTTACAGAGCACAAGAATTTTGATCTGTCTGATTAGAGTATAGTTATAATGCCTAAAATAGTAAGTTCCTGATCTCTAGAGAATGCTCATAATTGTTTGGCAAATAAATGATTACATGATAGACATTCAGTTCTGGAATACATCTCAATCGAAGGGTAAAACACAGAGATTTCCCTTTCTGCCCTACATTTTCTCCTTGTGACTCAGAATGTATTGTTCTAGTAACTTCAGTGTCTACTATTTGAACATCATATTTTCATCCTCACCCCTGTGAACTCACAGCCCAGGAATCCTTCTCCTTCTTCCCAAAATAAATGCCAACCCAAAGACACTTTTCTTGTCCTGCAAATATCAGAAAGGAAAGAACAAGGGACTAGTGCACTTCATAAATTGAGACTACCTCTCCCACTTGTTTCTTTATAGGTGTCTCCTTCCTTTCCTTTTTTTTTTTCCTGATAGTAATTTTTATTTTAGAATTTAATCTGGGCAGAAACATAAATGCTTCTAATTAGTAGGAAATATTATATTCCCTTTGTTCAAACTTGGGAACAGAGAAAGGCTTTGTTCTCAGTGTGTCCTGTGCCATCTTATTATCTTTATGTAGTTATAGTTGAATTCCCATTAGAGGGTTTTATTAAGTGTGTACTGTAGACCATGCGCTCTTTCAAGCTAGAATGTAATTCAAAGAACAGCATCAAACTCCCAAATTAATATCCCCATAGTACAGCTTAGAAAACCAAAGCAGATAAAGTAGATACTGTGTCAAAAGTCATCTATCTAGTGCTAGAGGTCATACCCAAACAACACATCCACCAAAATTCTGCAAGAGTCTTTTTCCACTTTCCTGCATCCTGATTGCAAATACCTTTCAATGCCTCCCTCCTTCCAGGGATCCTTCATCCTTCCAGTTTTATTCTTGGCCCCCAAAGGCATCTTGAAGTTGCTAAAAAGTTTATGGGGATTTGTTTCGCTACTAAGACTTTTTTTCTTTACATTTGAAATTAGAATCTAGAACATAAACCACAAAAACAATTATCTATTTCGAGCCTGTATAAGGGGGTAAGTTACAAAAAAAGCTAAAAACAGCCTGTGGAAAATTATCAGGGACATTTTCATGCTGAAGCTCATTTTTATTTTACTAGCAGAAGAGAACCCCTAATTTGAGGGGTCAGATGGCCCCTGAGCATTTTCTATCAATTCTGAACAAAAAGAAACACAGAGAAGACTTAAGAGAGTTGGCGCTCTACAAATTTAACCAAGATGAGGAATTAGTTTTGTATAGATAATTAGGAAAAAAATAGTGCCATAGTGCCTTTTAAAATAGTGAAGGGAGCTTTTTTTTTTTTAATTGTTGTTGCCTTGATATTACCTGGGGGAAAGTGTCTTTCTTACTACTTCCTGTTTTATTGTTAAACGTACCTTTGCCTTTCATTCTGCTGTCCCCAGGCACCTTCCTTGTTGCTGGATGCCAAAATGCACAAAGGAGTATATGCCGCCTAAAGGCCCCTTTTCGCTGTGGCTCAGTTGTCTTTAACACTTCTGCCCCAGGCAGCCTAGCTTGGGGAAGTTTCTGTTGCTGCCCTGGGCTCCTGCCATGATTCGTACCCATTGACAGGATCATGGCTAATTAGCCTTGGTGGCTTGTCAGCTGCTATTGAAATCACTCTGATTTTTTGTGGAAAATATTTACAAGAGCAGACACTTTTTCACTAGGTTTTCTAAAAAATTATAATCGTTTTCTTTCTCAAAAAAAATTTTTTTTCACTCGATGGCTCACAGCAGCCCATAGTAATTGGTAGTTTAGATATTTGACCCTCTCTCAGCCCCACATCGGCCACATTTTATTTTTAAGCCTCTTTGGTGCTTATGTTGACACTGGTTCAAATCTACGTAGCTCTGTCTGTTTCTGAATTTCCTTTTCCACTCATGTGATTCTGTTCATCATGTGTATGATTTTCAGATATTTAAGGAGACTGCTGAATATTTGAGTTGCTATTTGAAGGAATGTAACTGACATAGACTTCCACTAACCACCAAGGTTTTCTAAGAGATTCAGGATGAGTTTTCAAAGAAGACTATAAATATGTATGTAGATTAATGGAAATTGTGTTATTTTTTACAATATAGAATGCTATTTTTGTTGTAAAAAAACAGATTTCTGCTCCCATTTAATTCTGCTTTTGTCACCTTTCTAAAATCATAATCTTCCCACTCCTGTACTTGTAGTTTTCCATGGCAGATCTAACAAGTCAGTGACTATGCTTAGTAAACTCAAGAAATGTTAAAATATACTAGAGAAAGTTTGACGCTTACATGCATTCCTCTTTTAAAATAACCCCCAACGTTTATTTTAATCAATCCAAACAGAAACTAAGACACTTAGATATAAGAAATATAGAGTATTGAGACTCAGCTTTTACAGTGTCATGGGTGGGTAAAAAGTATTAGGAAGTAGAATTTTAATATTGATTACTCTCTCATTGTGCAAATAACTTCATTAATGTTATTTCCTTGGCAGACTTCAAAATGAACTGCACAAAAAATTCCAGGAAGAAAAGTGGATTTTTTTTTTTTTGCCAAACATTCAGTTGTCTTAAGAGTTAAGACTTTCCATCTATATTTAAATTTGATACCTAAAGGATAATCTTATAACTAACTTATCCAAATTGAAGGAATTAATATACAGTGAGTATCATACTTTTAAAAGAAGACAGTCTGACATGAATGCTTGCCATTTTACTGTTTGTGCAAATTCTAGACTCTGAAACTCATTCAACTTTGCCTTGCTGAGAGTAAATTTGTAGGTAGCAGTTAGCATTTTAAAGAGCACAAAAAATAAAAAACCATAATATAATGGGTTTCTGGCCAAGAAGAGCCATTACTATTTCTAATAATGCTTTTTTAATAGAGTAATCTTATGTGTATTGAAACCCCTAAAATGATCTTTAAAATATACCATTATAAGCAATAGAATAACATATAAACTGTGCCCTGAGCTCTTTCTCTTGGCTGAAATATTTCTTTAACTTGTTATTTTGACCTATATTAATTGATAGTAATATATTTTTTCGTAGACCTTACATCTCTTTGCCACAAAAGGAAATAAAAGAATATTGCTACAATAAAGGTGCAAGGGATAAAAAATAAACTTTAAAAATAAGAATCATGAAATAAGGTATACCCCTATAATAGATTTTTATATTTTCAGTGAAGCACACCAAAATTTAATATAATGTGTAAATTAATGATATCACCAGTTTTGGCTTACTCTGTTTTAATTTTGTTTTCTTTACATTTGTTCTTAATATCTCTATGTGATGCAAACGCAGCCGTAGTGCAGTAAGAAATCACAAAATATCTCAAAGCTTAGCCCAACGTAAGTTTATTCTTTCTCTAGTGAAGCTCTGTAGAGGTTGGTGAAGGCTGTTTATAACTTAATAGATTAACTGATTTTTATGTTTTTTCCATATAGACATAGATGACTAAATTATAAAAAATTTGAACTTTGCCTTACATAGTTTATCCTTTAAAACATGAGATTACACTTCCTTTTCTATTTTAATAATACAGTCTAGAGTGTAATAAATTCCCAAAAGAAACGCAACAATTGCTATCCATAAGTGTTCTCCTTAAAGTTACATTAAGAATTTTTATGTTTCATATTCATAAGGATGAAAATCAGAAATGTAGGAGCATAAATATCAAACTTTTGTTTAGTTTTGCAAATTACTAGTAATTGAAAAGTTCTTTTAGTAATACATGTTGAGTGAAATTTTAGACACTTAGCTATTTTATCTACTTCTTTCCTATTTTAGTATCACCTACCTTAATGTAAGATATATGTTTTTAACTTAACTACCTAATTTATATGGCTAAAACAAAAGTATACAGCTCATAGTCTTCTCTCTTCACTCTTGGATTAAAACTTATTGCTTGAATTTTAACAGCAACTATAGTAGTTGATATTCAGAAATAAATGAAATAGTTGTCTGCTATCCAAATATTTTGTCATGTATACCTCAGTTTAACAAAGTTAAACGTGACATTGCTGGTTATACTATAGCTAGGAAAGGACTGATAGTCATGGACAGAACTTCTAAGAAAAATATGGGAACTTTTAAAATAGAAAACCATGCAACTTCATGCTTGAGGAGTCAGCCTTGATATACATATATTGTACTTGAATATACCAACTGGACATGTGGGATAGGGAAAATATTACTCAATTCTTTCTCTAATAATTGAAAATTTGGCTTTCAAAGAGCATGCACTGAGCCACTCCATAGCATGTCACAGAACTATTTGGATTCCCCTAGCTGTCAATTAGACTATGCTGCTGTATCGAATTGAGTTGTCAGGGGCCCTGCCCTGTCTGAATATCTTCTTGCAAGTTCCTTAAATAGAGAATATTCCTGGTCAAGGTTATAAAACTTTCATTTCTCCAGAGCCAAGCCCATAGTGTGACTCTTTGTTGTATCATTTTAAAAACATCATTCGTTTATGTATTCCTTTGTTATTATGTGAATAATATATATAATGCTTACCTTTGGGGTATTGAAAATCCTAGTGGTCAAGGAGTAGATGTTTACAGCTGTATTAACAGGCTCACGAACTCTAGTGTAGAAATGGGAATGGCTTGCTCTTGGATGCAGAGTGCTGGGCTGTGCTTGTGAATTAATTTTTATTGCTGCCTCAAAATTTAATGTTAGATTAGAAGCTTAAAATAATAACAATAATGTACTATCCCCAGTTCTCTAGGTCACAAGTTTGAATAAGTTTGACTGCATGTTTGCTGTGGATCTCACAGCCTGAAATCAGGATTCTGTCTAAAATCATCTCTTACATAGATTCTGGGATAAATCTGCTTCTAGGCTCATTCAGGCTGTTAGTGGAATATAGTTCATTCATTTGTTCATTTGTTCTTTCTCTTTCTTCCTGCCTTTATTCTGTTTTTGTTTCTTTGTTTCTTTCTTTCTCGTCTTCCTTTCTTCTGTTATTTCTTTTTTTCATGGCGCTGGAGGTTAAATCAGGGCCAGTCTGTGATTTGTTGATAGCTGTGCATCACAGGCCACGCTCCACTCTTAGAAACCATCTGCCTTGTTCCTTAGATGGCATCCTCCCCCTTCAAAGCCAGTGATGATCCTTGGAGCCCTTAAGCTACACATGAGTTCTTCTTGTAGTAGCCAGAGAAAATTCTGTGCTTTTAAAGAGTTTGTGTAATAATATTAGGTCCATTCAGATAATCTCCTTAATTGAAGCTGAATTACTTAACCTTAATTATAACATTAGGATTTTAATTTTTTGCCATGTAACGTATCCTAGTCATAGAAATGATAATTGGGGCCAATGTTGTGGGAATATTCTAGAATTCTACACATTCCCTTTAGGGAAGACTAAGGCAAAATTGAGCTTCACCATGTTGGAGAAAAAGGAGAGTGATAGTGGGTCATGAAAGTTTGTCATGTTGTGAAAGAAACATTACTAGGACAGTCTAGTAAAACCTTCAGTTTCAACAGGCAAGTGAAATCCGTCTTGTGTTCACAAACGGAAATACTGAACAATGTCAATATACTTTCATTTCAGTGTGGCTAATAGTTGACACAATATGGCAACTTGTGCAATTGATGTACTGGAAGATGCCACACAAGACCACAAATAAATAGCACAGAGGAAGGGCATCTGATTTAGCCTTCAGCTATTAGGAGTATGAAAAGTTTCCATGAAGAAATTCATACTGAATTTTAACCCATAAGCGTATTTGCCATAGAAGTGGATGGAGACCAAGGAATGAACTATAAAGAGAAAAAAAAAAATAATCAAAGACTTGATAAATTTAGAAGAAGAGTTAAGTGACAACTGCAGGGAAAAGAACAATTTTCAGGTCTGTGCTTGTGAGATTAGTTTGTATAGGTTCAGTTTGGAGATCTTAAGGCAAACCAGTGAAGATGCTTAGCTGTCAGATCTAGCTGCTGAAAACTTTGCACAGATAGAACTGGCTAAGAATAGTACACATGAAATTAAATATAAATTAGGGATGTGAGCATCACTAATGTGATTGCTGGTATTTAAAATCGTGGATTTAAAAGATTCACCTTAAAGGAAAGCACAGAGATGTAAAAATGGAAATCAGGTTGTTGCAGACAATGAGTAATACAGTAAAGTGAGTGGCAAAGATAGGTGAGTAGAAAACTGAGTCTTTAAATGAGTTCAGCTTGCAGGGAAATTAGTGTGTAATCTTAGTTTTAAAATAAAATCCTAGAAACAGATTTATCAACAGCCAACAGCAGCAATTTTAACATTTCTTTGCTCTGGGAAACTGTCTCATGAATTTTAAGATCCAAGTTGAGCATCCCTAATCTAGATATCTGGAATCCAAAGCATATCAATATTTAGAAATTTTTGGCTCATCGTGATATCTCAAGAGGAAAAATTTCATTCTTGCCTTCAAGTGACTTGATACAGTCACAACTAAGTCACACTGAAAATATCATATAAAATTACCTTCAGATTATGTGTATAGTATGTATGTGAAACATAGAATTTTGTGTTTATTCTTGGAGTGCAACCCCAGTATATGGTATATGTGAAGATATTCTCCAATCCCAACTTAAATATCAACTCTGTAAAACTTCTGGTAGTAAATGCATATTATGGCTAAAGCATACTAAGCTTGTGTTTTGCAGCCTTCCCTGAATTGCTTCAGTAACATGACAGTACTATTTCTACTTGCAATCCCTTCCCCCAAATTGAGGCACCCAGAATGTCACCAAACATTGTCCATATGTCTCTGGGGTTCAGATCTTCTGCTGTAGAAAAAGTTCATTTTACTGGACAACCAGTAAAGATCATTGAAGTTAGAGGAGTATGAGACTGAATATTGAGAGCCCCGCTGGAGAAAAAGACCAATTGACGGGATCCTTGCGAATAGGATCTTTCACAGATGGAGGAAAGTAAACTTCGAAAAAGCAATTGAGAGTAATATGACAGGGTTTGAAGGAAAAGTAAAAGAAGCTGGCAGCCAATGATATTCTTACCTCTAGAGGTCAAGAAATTAAACCAACATCACCATTCTGAGGATAATCCTTCCATGTGTATTCTGGGTCTCAGGCTTTCCAACTCTCAAGATTATTTTTCTACCATTACTCATCTTATTCTCCTTTCCTAAGAAGTTGTCCCTCTTTCTATAATATTCTTATAATAAAATAATTCAAAATTACGGAAATAGTGCTTAAGCTGAACAGACACTAAAAAAAAATGGGTATTAGTTTTCTCTTTTCACTGCACCAAATCTCCCACCCCCACTGAGAGTTTAAAACAGTACACGGGTACACTTTTAGAGTTCTATGGCTGAAAATCAAAAACAATTCTAATAAGGCTGCCATCAAGAAGTCCTGTCTATGTTCCTTCTGAAATCTTGAAGAGAGAATCTGTTCCCTTGTCTTGGCCTTTCACGAGGCTTAGCTTGTGGTTCCAGGGTAGCTCTTTGAAGTGAATCTTTGCAGCTTGTGCTTTGATCATCCTATTGTTTTAACACCCAAAACTGTCTTGCTTCTATCTTAGAAGAATTCATAATTGCATTAGGTCCACTTAAATAATACAAGATCATCTTCCCACTTCAATATCCTTAACTTTGTCATATCTGTAAAGTGCCTTTTGACTTATGTAAACTAACGTAGTCTTAAATTTCAGAGATTAGGACACGGACAGCTTTGGCGGCCATGAGGAAGCCTCTCATAACAGAAGCCAAATCTCGGTTATGACATGTAGGTTAAAGAGACTGGCTTCTCATCAAATCCTGACTCTCGAGGAAAAGCTATAGTCCGATCACTGTCCTTTACGGGGTGAAAATTTAGTTGGGTATCTTCTGTTCACTACATTGTTTTCTTGTTTTATCAGTTTGTTATAAAGTACAGCAGTTTAATTTTGGTACATGTGGAGTCCATCAGGTATCCTTTAAATGCAGCCTCTCAAGAAAAAGAAAAGTTTCACCAGAACCATCTGGCAAGTATACAGTCACTAGAGAACAGAGAGCCAGACCCAACCCGTTGGGGATAGGTATATCTTGTATAGTGTCAGGTTAGAAAAAACACTACTCATCTCTCGTTTGAAAATGGCCAGTGGAAGTTGCCTTATTACTGAACATTCTATTATTAGACACATGAAATTTGAAGTCTGTTTATTCCTTTATGTCATCTGTGATCTGTTGCATAATAAGCTATGCATAACGCACATTCTACTAAATACTGATTCAGGAATGCAAACGACTGTAACCAGAGGTGGATGCTGATGCCTGATACATGGAAATGTAGCAAGAAACCATTAGACAATGAAAGTTAGCTCCCAGATGGCATGACCATCTGGAACATAAATCCATAAAGGTACTTCTGTAGTACTTTTGCAATGAAAAATCAGATCTTGCTGAGAATTTTTATTGGGCACTTAAGAAGGTTCACTGTTAGCATTAGTGTTGATAAATGACAATTATACATATATACAAACTCACATTCATCAAGGTAGGCTTTACAAGCGTTAAGCCTCTGTGAAAGGAAAAGTGTCTGGTAAACTAATCGGTCTCTGGGCAAATGCTTGAAGCTGGTTTGGTGACTGAGATGTAAAAAATAATAGTAAGAATTCTATACAAGTAAAATAAACAATGTATATCAGATTTTTTTTATTTTTCCATTTAAATATCTCACATATTTATTAAGTACTTCTCCCTTACAATCTCATTTTATAGGTAGGTAAATGATAAAAAGAAGATTAGTAACTTATTTTTAGCTTTAAGGTAAAAAAAAAACAAATGGAATGCCTTTGCTGTAATATGACTTTGTCTAAAGCAAATCTGAAAATGGGAAAGATACGGTTTGAGCATAATATAGTGGGTTTCTTTCTTAATGTCATTTTCTTATCCTTATACCTGTGTCATCCTCTGACAGTATTGTAGTAATGATTCTCTTTACTGATAATTTGTACACAACACCCCAATTATACTTATAACATCCCCTTTCAAAACAAAGAAATAACATCTGTTTATTCTCTATAACTTATATAGAAAAAATTATATTCTTTTATGACTATTTGAAAGGCCACAGTAACAACAGGCCTCTCTACAGTATTATGTAGGTAATTATGTATTTTTGAACATTGAATTGGTTCCCACATGGCTGTTTTCTATGAAATGAGAGTTGAAGAACTTAAGGACTGCATTTCAATATGATCTATCTGAGAAATTTGCAAAAAAAAAAAAAAAACAGACAAATTGATTTCCTACAAACCTGTCAAATGAGATTGCACTGGATATAGGCCCAGCTGTAAGCCTAGTCTTCACTGATTGCTGACTGCAAGCAGGGATACTGCTGACCACCGAGATCCCTTCTGTTTCTCTATTAGACTGTTCTTAGAAAACATAGCTCCTAAAAGATAATAGAATATTCTGGAAACACCATTGTGGATATGGTGTATTGACACACATGCTCACTGTGCTTCTCATACTCAAAGCACCTCTCTCTGACTTTACATCCTATATTTGAAAATTAAATTGAAAACTTACTAAGTTTGGATCCATTATGCATTTTATTGGTATAAATTCTTCAAATGTCAAGCATGAGTAATTCACAAAACATAGATGAATTGGACCCTCTCACTCTCATGAAGCTCAGCACTTCATCTTTGTCATACCTCTGTAATGGAATAGGTTCAGTTATTAGCTGAATATAATTTTATAAAGATGTGTACTTGAAAGTAAAATAGAACTCATGATTTTGTCCATGAGTGGCGTATTTAAATTCTGTTCACAGTGAAGTGCTACATATAATTGCATTTTGGAATTTTAAATGTCTTTAGTGCATGCACAGCTTTTTAGCATTAAATATGTCCTGTGAGTTCATTCTTAGCTCCCCAGTGCCAGAAAACTTCAACAAAAGGATATAGAAGAGTCTAACAGCACTAATGTTGTTAGAGAAATCATCATTAGTCAACGCTGTGTTTCAGTAGAGGATTGGGAGCTCATGTCTCCCTTCGGTTTCTGTCTGGATTTTTTTTTTCTTCCTGCCAGATGCATAGACTCTTTCCCCAGGAAGGTTTAGTGAAATATGGAAAAATTAAAAATCAAATTAACAGCCCCCAACTGTGGTCGTGAGTTGGGATAAAATGACGAGCACAAATTTCCCTGTCTTTCTTGTTAGATGAGTTGTATCTTTCTGGTTGAAATAATTATAAATTTGAAACGAGTAAGCTAAATCAAAAGCTGCCTAAACATTGCATGATACAACTGTCATTATTACTCAAATAAGAGGCAAAATAGCCTAATTGTCTTCTGTCTCATAAAGAATAAAAGAAAAAGGACAGAACATTTACATCCTATTAGTAGTGTAAAAATGTCGGTTGACATGTTGTTTCATTCTGCAGATTAAGAATACCAGTCGAACATTACAGCTCCATGACCTGTGATTATGGCTGATAATTTATTTCTGGTGGGGTCGAGTGGAATAAAAATTTCAGTTTGTTTACTAATATCAGACATAAATGCAGTGTTAGGATCTCTAAAATAGTTCCTTTTTGTTTGTCCTGTGAAATCTTTTTCCTTTATATATAAATGCAATACATAATGTTTACAATGAACTTGAGTATTTTGTGTATATATATATATATATATATATATATATATATATATATATGACATCAGTATTATGATCCCCTCACCAGACTTGGCCTTCTCATACCCCCAGTCTCCTTGTAACCCCCATCACACTCATTTGATTCTATAGGATCCCTCTGTTTTGGGTTTGCCAAATCAGAAAAACCATGCAGCATTTAACATATTTAATCTTCTGAGTCTGACTCACTTTATCTCTCAAATCACCACTTATCAGCTCAGCTTCCCACTCCTACAATGGGCTGCAGTGGCCATATCTTGATGCCTCTTCTCTGGGTCCAGCAGAACCTTTTATTGGGGTGATTTGCCAGAAGATCATTTTTTCTGTATCTTGATATATCTTTGTTGAGATTCTCGAGCATGGTCTCACCCACCAGTCCACATAAGAAGAGAACTATAACAGTGAAATTCATAAGGCCAGAAAAAGTGAGAAAGAAAACGAAGTTAAATTCCAAATCCCTTAGCTGAATACGAAAAGGTTTGTACATTCAAAAGTCATTCAGATTGTCATTGCATCAATCAGTTTTCTTAGGATATACTTATATCCAAGACAAAATGAGTGAATTAACATTAAACGAGCTTAAGTCAATATCGAATTGTTGCATTAAATGACCTTAAATCTATATCACATAAGTATTCTACACTTAAAGCAATAGAGTGGCATGCTTAAGTATTTCAGATTTTTTTAAGTTTTGTAAATTATTTACTCACATTTCACTAATTACTAACATGTTGCCAGTGTTTGTTGTCTTTTTAATAATAACAAAACTAATATCCTCTCTATGCTCAAATATAAATAGTGGTAAACATCTTACCCCTCTTCCCCAGAAATCTTATGCAGAAACAAGACTCAATCTCTGCATAACCTTCCACCATTACAATTACTACTTAATATGCATGTACTGAAGACTACAAGATACATGTCATTTATTTGTTAAATGCATTGTATATTAATATCTGTCTACTTGTAGTCCTAGCATGGCTAAAACATCTTCTGGCTTCTGCTTCACTTTTTACCCTGGTGTCAACCACATTAATGTGAATGTGCTTTGTCTCTCTACTTGTGCTCAGGTCAACCTTTTTATGTAAATTAGGTTTTAAGTCCCAGATCTAGTGCAATAATAATGGTTTTCTTTCCAACTTCACTGTGCAAGTATCTTCCTATTTCTCCTGTTTCTTATTCAATTCCCATACAGCTTTTAACCTGAGAACATCGATTTTGCTTTCAGAGATAGCAATAAGTAGAAATGAAGAGGAAACTAAGTGACCTTTAACTCTCTATTGAACCTTAGTGTATTTACAGTGCTGTAAGTGATAATAACTGTTGTAGGAAAGGCCTAAGATATGAACTACCATTGTAGGCAAAGAGAGAGAAAGATGGATCATTGTCATGACAAATCGTAGTATCATATATATAACATATTATATAATATTATTATGATAGAGAAGATATGTAAGATGCATCTCAGTCTTAAGAAATGAATTAGTGTTTTGGGCAATTTCTCAAGTTTAATCCAGTGTATAAGCTGATCATAGAGATCCCTGTGTATGTACTACTAGTTTAAGATAAAGTTATATTTTCTCTATGTAATAATAAAACCATATTATAAGTGAACAAATAATAAACATCTACATGGGGTTTGGGTAATAGGATTATAAAAACCCCTTACAATGATCTTTTGCATCAAATTATCAGAAAATTAGGCATAAATATTATTTAAACAAAAATAAGTTGAATGAACACTGTTTCAATATCTTAGGAACGATAACATTTCTTGTTTTTAGTACTTCTTGACAATCAACTGAAAAATTCACTATTTTTGTTGTCTACTTGTTCTTTAATTGAAGACCTCATTATTTTTGCATATTTTTGTCCTCAAAATACATGTAGATTTATCATATCAGCTATGTAGGTGGCAGGAATTTGTGGTTGACTGGTCTGAAATATGAGTTTGCATTCTTTCAAATATGTAATGGGAAGTAAAGATTTAAAAAAAATAACTACAAATTATTTCTAAACAGAAAATATGTGTGAAGTATTGACATCATAAATATAGAGCCACCGTTTTAATGTTATAAGGTGAAGTGAACCTTGTTGGACTTGGGAGATATTCTGATAATGAGTGAATAGAAATTTGAGCTCTTTGCTGTCACTCTCTGCATTACTCACAGTCAACTATTTAACCTCTCTAAGACTTTTAATTTGATATTACCTCAAGGGCTATAATGATATAAGTAGACTGATTATGGCAAGGTAACATTAATGATTTGAAACCTAGCCCTATTGGACAGGATTCTAAATTCTATCCTGGACTGCAAATCGTCATCTTCAGTTATTATTTGCAGTACTTTATTATATTGAAAATGTAAAGTGTTGGAGCAAGTCATAATCTTGCGGTTGTACTTATTAAAACAGAATGTGTGAAAAGGAATAGCATACCTTTATAAGGGTGGTCAGATAAAAAATGGCAATGCTTCAAAGAACGTTGGCCATATCATCACAATGCAAGAACAAACATTTGTTTTATGGCAGGCATCCTTAGGTACAATTATCGCTAATAGTAGTCCCCATTTAAGAAGCAAATCTCTGAACAGAGATGAGCTATCTGAGGATGTACTCCCGTGGAGTGGTGGGAGAAGCCTTGCCTAATAAGCCCTATCAGGATAATGTGATACACAACATGGGTGAATAAGAGATCCAGGAGGGGAAATGGCCAGTGAGTGTATAACTGATATTGAAGCTCTTTGCACCATAGTAGACGTGCATAAGCTTTAGAGAAGTAACACTGTCCAATATGAATTCTTATCCTTTACTTGTGATCATTAGCCACTTTCTTTCAGGACCTAAAGTTCTTATAAAATAGTGATGTTTTCCTCATATGATTACTGTATGGTTTGAAATACATGTTCTATCCTCAATGTTTAGTGACTTGGTGGGTTGGCTAGTATTTTTTTTAATCTTAATTTATGGAGGGTATCTTGAATTTCATGAATATTTTAGGCTTTGCCAAAGACAAAATTAGATTTAATGAACTGGATCTTGAAATACAGGACCCATTAGGACGCAGGGTGACCTGAACGACTGACACTCATTTAAAGTTTGTAAAATAAGTAGTGACACTAGCAAAGCCATTCATGAATGGCTTCAGCCATTGGCCTGGAAATCAGTGGGATGCTAATGTCCACTAGAAGGAGAAATAAGGGTCAGCAAAGAGTAGGCAGGGACTCAGAAACCACAGCCAAAATCAAATTCCTGGGCCAAGATGTTCAGTGGTTACTAGGAGTCAGTTCTCTGATATCTGGAATATAGGAAAGCTGTCACTGCTGGCTCCAGGAGCTCCTCATATAGAAACAATCACAAAGTTAAGCAGCATTTCCCTCACCTCCCAAACACACACACACACACACACACACACACACACACACACACACACACAGAGAGAGAGAGAGAGAGAGAGAGAGAGAGAGAGAGAGAGAGAGAGAGTAATGGTGGAAACCGTGATGCAGAGGGGACACACGATAGGTGAAGCTGTGGTTGTGTTAGTAATTTATATAACATGAGCTAAGGCATCACTAAGTGTGGCTTGATTCAAAGGATCTGACCATGATGATCCTGGTCAATCCCATGATGGACAATTAATCTGCTGACAGCAACAGAAAGCATCTTTATGGGACGGAACCCAGATCAGGTTTCTTGGCTCAGGAACTCTACCGTCTCTGGCTGAAAGATGGCCCCATGCTTGTTTGGCTATATCTTTGTATCAAAAATGCAGTGACGTTTCAGCTCATGTGTCTTCTATCATGGAGGAGCAGATTCTCTCACCACCCCACCTAGTACATCTTCCCCCATCCCCTGTTATTCTGACATCAGGACAACGTGTTTTCTCAAATCCTTGCTCATGATTAGAGGCAATGCACTTTATGTCTGTTGTTAACCAAGCCTTCTGCTAGCATACTCTATAAACAGTGGATGAAGGGAAAAATATTTTAATCCCATCCAAAGTGTTTCTTATTTTAATTCAACAACTGTAACATTGTGTAAGAATATTCAGCTTTTATGGGTAAAATATTCAATCTAATGGCCACCTTTCCTTAATCCTTCTTCTGTCTTTATTCTAGTCATTGCATATTAAAGAGGAAGGAGGTATTTGTGATTCTGTAGTGAGCACAGAGATTTGGGAGGAATGCTCAGCTGACTGGGACGCCACGGTAGTGGCATTTATCCAAACGCTTGTTCTTTTCCCGCTGTTACTCTTGACTGCAGTCTACTTTTCTTTTTAAAGGAGATGCGTGCTAACGTGTAAGAGAACAGCATAACATAACAAACTAGAAATAGGAAATTACAACCAATAAAAGAGAAAGAAAGAGATATCTGAGCCTTGAGAATAGCTGCTGTGTTTGAGCATCACAATTGACTCCAAGCTTTTGTACAGCCCTGAACTTTTCCAAATGTCATCCTGCAGGGCTGGCCTCATTTCATGACTAAAGTGGAAATTAGGTAGACATCACCGCAGGACTATATATATATATATATATATATATATATATATATATATATATACTTGAATTGTTCCTCAACACCAGCATATCTCTCCCTCTGGCCTACCACAAGTTTGCAGATGTTGAAATACAGCAGTGTAGATCAGGGATGCAAGCACTTGGATTTAATTTAGAAGTGAGTGATTTGCTACATACTACCTTGACAGTATGCTAACTAGCTGTGCTTTATGT
Organism: Ctenodactylus gundi; assembly: GCA_004027205.1. Classification (NCBI taxonomy): domain Eukaryota; kingdom Metazoa; phylum Chordata; class Mammalia; order Rodentia; family Ctenodactylidae; genus Ctenodactylus; species Ctenodactylus gundi. The sequence goes on along the minus strand of PVKB01000416.1, from coordinate 490,374 downwards.
AGCTCAGAGTGGCAGTCTGAGTAGAAAGCACTTCTATTTAATTTCAGGACAGAGATAAACAATATCAAGTAAGCCCTCTTGTAATCTGTGGACTAGGAATGATGAGGAGATGGCAGTGTACAACAGTCTTCTGTATTGCAGCAATTGCACCGCCGTGGTGCTTGCCGTGGATGGTGGGGAAATGTATACACGTGTAGGGGAAAAGAACAAATCATTCTACCCTGCACTTTCTGTTCAATTTTGCTTTGAACCTAAGAATACTCTATGAAGATAAGGTTGTTAATCCTAAAAAGCAAAAAAAGAGAGTCATTTACAAGATATATTGTAAAAAATAATAAAAGGAAAATGAATCACTGTATTTTCTTTATGGATGCAATTTTTTTCTTTTCTTCTTTTTTCCCCCATTTTATTGATATGTACAAGTGCGGAGTTTAAGGTTTACAATGGAGTTGAGCATTTTGGGCACATACTTATCTTGTCAAGGTGACAAGGGCTTTCCTGCTCTCCTTTTGTCCCTCCCCCTTCCCTCCCTTCCTTTCCTTCCCTCCCCCCCTCCCCCCCATCCCCCTATTTCACTTTGTCTTTCATTTAAAGTTCCACGACATGGTTGTGGTTTGGGTCTCTCATATCAGAGAGACCATCCGATGTTTCACCTTCTGCTTCTGACTCAATTCACTAAGCATGATATTCTCAAGTTTCTTCCATTTGCCTGTGAAAACCTCCATGCTGTTGGACCTTACAGATGCATAGTATTCCACTGTGTATAAGTACCATGGTTTGTGTATCCACTGATCTGTTGATGGGTATTTTGGTGACTTCCATGTTCTAGCTAGTGTTAGTTGTGCTGCTATGAACATGGGTATACATATATCTCTGTTGTATGTTGTTTTGGCCTCTTTTGGATATATTCCCAGGAGGGGTGTTGCCGGATCAAAGGGGATATTTATTTCTACTCTTTTGAGAGCTCTCCATACTGCTTTCCAGAGTGGTCAAATGAATTTATACTCCCACCAGCAGGGCAGGAGGGTTCCTTTCTCCCCATAGCCTCGCCAGCACTGATTGCTATTTGACTTGTTGATATAAGCCATTCTCTCTGGAGTGAGATGGTATCTTAGCGTTGTTTTGATTTGCATTTCTCTTATGGCTATAGATGTTGAGCATCTTTTCATGTATCTATTGGCCCTTTGTACTTCTTCGTGAGTGAACTGCCTCTTCATTTCATTTGCCCATTTTTCAATAGGATCCTTTATTTTGGTGGGCTTAATTTTCTTTAGCTCCCTACGTATTCAAGTTATGAGTTTCTTATCTGAGGTGTTGGTGGTGAATATTTTTTCCCAGTCTGTTGGTTCTTTATTTATAATGTTGACAGTTTCCTTTGCTGTGCAGAAACTTTTTAATTTGACAAGATCCCATTTGTTGATAATGGGGATAATTCCTTATGCTCTTGGTGTCTTGTCTAGAAAGTCTTTGCCTACCCTTATGTCTTTAAGATATTTGCCTATTTTGTCTTCTAGAAGGTTTAGTGTTTCATTTTTCATGTCTAGGTCTTTCATCCACTTTGATTTGATTTTGGTGTATGGTGATAGGTGTGTGATTAGATTCATTCTTCTGCATGTGGATGTCCAGTTTTCCCAGCACCATTTGTTGAACAGGCCATCCTTTTTCCATTGTATGGATTTGGCCACTTTGTCAAAAATTAGGTAGTTGAGGATATTTGGGTTTGTTTCTGCATCCTCGACTCTGTTCCACTGGTCTATCTGTCTATTTTTATGCCAGTACCAAATTGCTTTTACTACCTTGGCTTTATAGTATAGCCTGATGTCTGGAACTGTAATGCCTCCTGCTTTGGTCTTGTTGCTCAGGATTGCTTTGGCTATTCTTGGTCTCTTTTGGTTCCATATGAATTTAAGAATTGTTGTTTCAAGTTCTTTGAAGAAACTTGTAGGTATTTTTATAGGAATTGCATTGAATCTATATATCAGTTTAGGTAGTATAGTCATTTTGACTATATTTATTTTGCCTATCCAAGAGCAGGGGATGCCTTCCCATTTTCTAATGTCTCCTATAATTTCTTTCTTCAATGTAGTGCAGTTTTCTTTATATAGATCCTTCACATCCTTGGCTAGGTATAAGCCTAGGTATTTAATTTTTTGCTGAGCTATTGAGAATGGAATTGTTTTTCTGAGTTCTTGCTCAATAAGTTCATTGTTAGTGTATAGAAATGCTATTGATTTTTTAGTGTTAATTTTGTATCTTGAGACTTGGCTAATTTTCTTTTTTATTATTTCTAGGAGTTTCATGGTGGAATTTCTTGGATCTTTCTTATAGACAATCATATCATCTGCAAATAAGGAAAATTTGACCTCTTCCTTTCCAATGCAGATTCCCTTTATTTCATTTTCTTGTCTGATTGCTATGGCAAGTGTTTCAAGGACTATATTGAATAAAAGTGGTGAGAGTGGGCAGCCTTGTCTTGTTCCTGATTTGAGAGGGAACAATTTCAGTTTTTCTCCATTTACTATAATATTTGCGGTGTTGAGTGTGGATTTATTTAAAAGCTAACAAGACAATAATAATAGGGTAGAGTTTTTCTAATCACCCACCCTGATACACTACATACCAATTTAATAATTCAGAGCAAAGAATTGATTTGATAAATTCAATTTCTTTTTTAGTTTTTATGTCTGCTTATCCCAAGGGCTAACCAAATCTAACCCAAGTTAGTAATGTGTCTTTAAATATTTGCACTAAAGCAGACTACAATCATTAGAGATGTGGTATTGTCATATGATGTTTCACACTTTTAAATTTTCATTCATCACCCTTAAATTTTCACTTATGTCATGAATTTAAATTGCCCTCACATCACGCATAAATTATCACTTATTCAACTAGATGCCCTATTGATATCAATAGTAAATTCTGCCAATTTTTAAATAAAATTTGCCAGTAAAGTAGCATTTTCAGTGTGTGTATGTAAGTATGTGACTGGAACTATGGACCATTATTCATCTTTTTAAATATATATTCATAAAAAGGAGATATTAGTTTATCTTCAACTTCGATAATGAATGAAACAAGAAATTATATTAGTTATAGAAAAAAGAACTTTTAAAAGCTTTTTACAGCTGTTAATCTCAGTGAATATTTATGTAAATATTTTTGAATAAGGATAATTATCACCAGAGTTTGAAAAAAAAAGTTCTATTAACAATTTGTATCTCTGACTTTTTAACAATTTCTTGTACTCGCCCCTGGCTATACTGTTTTCTATTAGACTGGAGAGATAGGATCTTCTATCTCTTTTTTAGGTAAGCCAAAAAAATAACATACTGGAGAGTTTATAATTATATCCAGATAAAATAGAAGAAAAACTTAATCTTCTCTAATTTAATAATGTATTAGACCATTAATATTTTCTCCCCATTAAGTATTTTATGGGAAAGGGCTGTACCACAGTGTTCTTCTTAGTTCAAATGATAAAATTCATTTGAATTTGATGCTAACCAGGGAAATAAAGTATTTTCTGCATCTTTGCTGCAGGGAACAATTGAAACAAATATATTGAAATTCATGACGCGCACTTCACTACAGGCAGTAGCAACTTAAAATTCAAGGTTGTGGAGTTGCAGTGACTTCTTGTGAGGCTTCATGCATACAGTGTCATCAATTAGAAACAAAGAAAAAGCAGAACCTCATGATTTCTGTCCTAAAAAGCATAAAATGCTTCTTTTTAATACACAACTAGGTTGATGTTTGTTTATTCAGAAAAAAAAATATTAATGCATGTAGCAGACTCATGGCTCTTTAAAATCCTCAAGTTAAGCATAATAGTGGAGTTTTAAAAAGCCAGTGTTTCTGTTTTTAGTTTTCTACTTAGAAGAAAATATTTATCTCTACATAAATTCCTCTATTACAATTTTGTCTTTAATGTGATCAATGTGAAAATTATATGTTTATAAAATTTTGGATTTCTTTTCTAATGAAATTAGCCTAATATTTTTTAAGTGAGGATGTTTTAAAACTTTCAAAATATTAGTTTTCTGTTAACCCACAGAACTTTACTAGACATATAAACATAATAGAGTTACAAACTATTCAAAGGAATGTGTTTAATCACAAAGAAAATTTCAATCCTTAAATGAACTTATAAAACCAAACTACATAGTCATACTTCCAACAGTGGTTAGTGAGTCGTACAGTAGAAGAATTTCAAGATATAGTTCTAAAATATACATTGGTACTTCTCTAGAGATTTCTAATTGGACTATTCTGATCAGGCTCCATAAGTATCTTCTTGTTGATTGGCATAGGCACTTCCTTGTGAGAGAAGTAGTAACCAAATGTAGAAGGGAAGGTGAGAAATGATGGATCCAACCTGAAACATAAACGTGTGAGTTGAAATATCAAGACATTTTCCTGAAGACTGTTCAAAGGTGGAAGATGATACAATTACCAGGTTTTAAGGCAGGTTATTCACTGACATAGTTGTCAGCTTTCATGTGACAATTTTATGAAGGAAACCTAATGTTGATTAGAAAAAAGTCTACATGTATGCAAGTGTTTTCTTCCTGTGACATACTGAAGAACTTAAACTCTTCCAAAGATTGCAGTAGAGGAAATTCTTCCTAATAGAAATTATAAAACAAATGTAAATGCAAAATGTTCTTCATTTCTGATAAAGGTATTGTGGTATTGTTTATCATTTGAGAACTTTGACATGCATTGCTAAGCCCTTAGGAGACAGGTACAGAAACATACTGTCAATCAGTGCTTGTAAACTTTTTTTAAGAATTTTTTGGTAGCATGATATTTTATGAAGACTTGTTTTCAAATGGAGTAAAAATGGAGTAAAATATAAGAAAAATACATAAAGCAATTAAGGAAATCCTGAAGATTGTTGAATACATTTAATGTTTTTATGAGAATTTTAATTTTATCTACATTTGCTTTCTTAAATTTTTCATGATAAATAGACTCAAATATTTTAAATCGACCATTAAAAATTATAAATTGATAATAGTTATTTGTCATACTTGAGATCACATTTCAATATCTTATCTGTGTGCTAATTTGTACAATTCCTAACTTTAGAAAGATTTGAAGAAACTAGGTATTGTGTTTCTTCTGATCTTTAAGTTAAACCTTTGTGACATTTTATAAATACCTAAGAAATAGTAGTGCCTGAAGAATTCTTGGAAATATATTAGCTAAATACATTCTCTTTATAATTAAAGGTCAAATTGATTTTTTCTCACATTCACATATGTTTTTTTTCCCATGCCACATAATATCCTAACTTTGAAGTTCATACACTTTGCAAATTAATCCTAAATATGAATTGGGGTAGACTGGAATTCAGATTCTTACATTTTACAAAAATATGTGTAAATATATAAACACTTTTAGTTGTAGATATAGGCTAGCTTACTTGCATTCATTAAGCTGCCTAACTGATACAGTAAAGTCTATTTGGAAACTACCAAGTCTTCCCCGGCACCACTTAAATTGAGCATGGTAAGGAACGTCTGTAATGTTGGCACTCAGGAAGCCGAAGCAGGATAGGCCACCTGGACTGCATAGTGAGTTCAGGCACATCCTGGACTACAGACTGAGATGCTATCTCAGAAAATAAAAACAGATAAAGTACAAAGAAACTACGAAGCCCTCAGGGCAAAGGAACTTAGTGACCTGCTGCAATGTCCATTCTCTGTTCTCACCTGATCACAGTGGCCTGACACCACCTGGAGGGTGCAGTATGTTCATTCCCCCTGCAGCTATATTTTGAGGGGAAAAATAATTAGGTCACTTTTAGAAAGTCTTCTAAAGATAAGAAAGATTCTCTTCTCTTTATTCAGATGCTGCCCTTTCTAAGAAGGCCACGAGGTCTCTACCTCCCCTTACAGCTTTGTATCATACACTGTAAGAAATGTATTTTATTTTCAGAACAACAGTAATCACTAGCACTTACTAAGTATGTTTTGAAAACAATGGCACATTGCTTATCATTAACTGTCACTTGTAACTCATGACCCTAATTATGATCTTTTATACTTATGGTCCCTGATACTATTTATACCATACAGGTGAGAAGACCAAGGCTTCCCAAAGTTAAGGGCCTTGACAAAGTTCACAGAGTTTCTAAGTACTGCAGGGATTCAAGCTCACACAGGATGACTCGAAATTACAGGTTCTTCACTGCTCTCTGTAGGGATTTTTTTCACACAAAGTCTTCACACTTAGTTTAAGATTGAAATTCATTTTGTGAAACTTAATTAGACTTTTTTTCTACTGATTCTGTTCGAGTTTTGAAGAAGAATGTAGTATTTGTGCTAGGTCTTGAAGGGTATGTGGCTTTTAGCAAAAGGAACTTTGAGGAAAGAAATTTGTGAAAAGAAAACATGGTGATTTAGATTGCACATATCACCTTTGAGATTCCAGGTGGGACCAGGAGACAAAGCTCAGCTGACATGGGAGTCTGGGTCCCCAGCTTTTTAAAAGGTCATGACTAGATACACAGATCTGCCTGTTATTTGCAAGGAGGTGATAGGTAAAACAATAGACATATCTGAAATTGTCTGGAATAGAATTAAGAAGCTAAAAATAAATTGAAATGTCTTTATTTAGGTGCAGAATATGCCAATAGCGACTGAAACAGTTCATCGCAGTGAGAGGAGAAAACTCAGGAAAATGCAGCACCAAAATTAACGGGGTAGAAACAGTGAAGGGAACAGAAAATGTCACAGAGACATTCAGTGAGGTGATGAATTGGTTGTGGATAGAACATTAGGAAAGTACTACTAAGCTGTAGAAAACAGTTTTAGCTACTGAGTAGATGAAAGGCAGCCAGCCTAGGGACACAGACCAGTAATCCCACCACTGCGGGAGGCAGAGGTAGGAAGCCTGCAAATTCTCAAGTCCAGCCTTGGCAATTTACCAACTTAATGAGACCTTGTCTCAGAATTAAAAAATAAAAATGGTCTGGAGTTGTGTCTCAATGTGCAGGGTCTGGGCTTGATGACTAGTCCCATTAATAAAAACAAAAACTGATTGAACGTAAGATTGGACATAGATGATGTAAAGGTATAGAAAGATAAAAAAATTAGATACACCAAGTGGATAATGTTTCTAGAAGTGTGATGAGAGGAACGCATGAGTCTGGGCAGGTGTCTATCTCAATTCAGGGAAGAATCTGGAGATTAATTTTAAAATTTACATTGCCATTTAAACTTTGTGCATTTGATGGCTGAGGAGAAAAAAAAAAAATACTGGCCAAAACTAAAAAAGAGTGTGAAGTTAAAAGAGAAAAGGGCAGCCGTGTGGGACAAGATCTGAAAGGCTGGGAACAAGAAAGCCTTGTGCAGAGCAGGAGAGGTGAGCGGTAGAATGAGAAAGCGCGAGGCGGGAAATGAGGGCAAAGCCATGAGGGTGGAAGACACACTGATGGAATTGTTAAGATCTGTTTTCATGTAAGTAGCTATTATCATCTAATCCTTCATTTCTTCTTCTAGATTTAGGAAGGATTTATAAATATCCTCAGATTTCAGAGAGGTCAAAAGGTGCCACATGTCTTTTTGGTGTCAACAATTGTGGAGTTTTTTTTATAATTTTATAAAGGCTTTATATCTATTTTACTTAATACAGGAATAGAATCTATCCTATTGTACCAAAAGAGAACTGTCCATCACCACAAAGCAATTAATTTCTAACGAGGAATGTATTTCAACAAATACTATTTTTCCCCTAATGTTTAAAAGTCTTTCAATATACCCAATTATAGGTGACTGTTACATTTTTTGCTTTGAAAGTCATCTTATTTTTTCTCCTTTTTTTGTAATACATATCATCTGAAATACAATTTTCTCATAGAATCTTCAACTAAGACATGGAACTGCCTGTGTTTGAGGCCTCTCGTTTTTATTATAATGGCTGTCATTGTTTTATTATTAAAGAAAAACTGTCAAAGCAAGAGTTTTCTCTGAAAATAAATTTTGCAAACACATATACTTTGTATATCTGAAATCCAAGTTTGTTCAGATCATGTGTCATATATGTAAATATATACATTTCTTCTATAAGAGAGAAATTAAATTTTATAAGAGATCATACAACAAAAACAAGTTAAAATAGTTTACCTTTATTCAATGCTGTGAAAACTTTCAGTGTTAATATTTTTAGTTTTAGTTTAAGATGAACTTGTAATAATTTAAATACTATTTCATGTACAATTTGTACCCATTATTATGCTGTAACAATAACTATTGTATTTATTGCAGTATTTTATGGAAATATTAGATTTGTATTCTGGTTATTATTTGTTTAACTTATAAAATGATCACCCAAATTATGAAATCTCAACATTATCCTAGAATAAGAAAAACTCATCTCAGCAAATATTGCCTTAAAAAGAGGTGACGTCATGGTAACATAAAAGATGCAAGTGTAGAAGGAAAAGTTGTTTCTACTCTTTTCTAGGTAATGCCAGACACTGACATATTGCCATAATTTTTCACAAAGTGTAAGAGGAATAAAACTGCCCTGATTGCTCCCCCTAAGAAAGAGTCAACCTCAAGGTGGCTCCCAGAAGACCTGACTCACTGGATTCTCATCTAAGAGGCTCACCTTGACTGTTCTTTCAAGCATAGTATCATTCAGACCCTCCACGGGTCTTATTAACACTGCACATATAATACGGCTTTGTGTGTGCTTAAGTTTCTGTCTCTTGAAGATAAACTACATGAACTGAAGGGACTCACACCTATTATGTAGGAAATATTCTGTAAATATTTCTAAATTTGTAAATAGGGTTGAACTACCCAATGTTCATTCGCCTACCAGTTGACATGTTTAAATATATAAACTATTAATATATATATATATATATATATATATATATATATATATATATATGCATATATAGTTGTAGGTATCTATGCTATCATAATACTAAAATTAGTGATAAACAGACTTTTAAATGTAAATGCTTTAGTGATGAAGTGTATGTCTAACATACTTGAATGCTATATGTACAATTATGGGATTAAGTCTCTGGGGCATGGATCCCAGGCAAATTAACACTAAAGATTTTTACTTCACGTGAAGACATTGATAGCCGTAATTTATCCTGAATGCCCATCAAGGCTATGGTTCGGTAAATGGAGGGAGGCATAAAACCAGGGGGCCCAAAGAGAATGAGAAGGAAGTTGATGAAAGAGAATTGGCCAAGTGTGGGAAGCCGAAGTGTGACGTGAGGAGTGGCGGTGACTTAGCAGAGCCGCAAACAGTGGAGCTCCAGCCTTAGAGATGCGGAAGCCTATGGGACGTGGTGTAGGGTGATCAATGCTACTAAGCTCTACTAAACTCCGGAATTGTGGGAATGAAATTCCTCCCAGGGTGGAAAGGTTGAACAAGAAATACTGATAGAAAGCTGACTGAGGGAGCAAGCAGTGAGTCAGCCACTCGGGACACTGGGGAAGAACAGAGGTTTATTTTCCACAAAAGTGGAATCGGGAAGCAACATATAAATTCATGGACTCCAGACCAAGGTAGAACATCAACCATAAAAACAAACGAACAAACAAAAAAAAGTGCTGAAATTTCCAAGCCTCCTCCTCTGTTCTCTTCCTAATTGTCATGTCTTTCTGATCTAGATAGCTCACCAAGTTATCAGAGTGCATTCTAGTAACTGGGACAATACAAGGGATAATAAAATTAGTGAAAAGACCTACCCAAGTTGTCCTTTTGTACATATACAATAAACCCAAGATATATGAGACCGGAACTTGAAGAATACTGGGCGTTAGAATGAAAAATCAATGCTCCTTTTCAATCCCCATTTAAATGAATTGAACTATTAAAAAATCAGTGCTACAAAGGAAGCATGCTGCCACGGAACAATTTCAGTGTTCTTGACTGACACAAGCAAATTGGAAGTAAAAGAAGGATCAGGGCTGCAAATGGCTTTGAAAGCCATAAATTGTAAAATCAATATGCTAAGCTCCTAGAAGCCAATGTGGAAGGCACAGTGCAGGAGCTCTCTCGTGACCCTGCCTGGCTCCCACCAACATCTTGGCATCTACATTCTATAAATTAAATTTCAACAGGTTTGCCCTCCTTGCCAAGTATGCCTGTGGTTCTTAATAGAAATAAGAAATTTTCTTTAAGTAAAGGTGGAATAAAAGAAAGATATGCTTCATATGAGGGCCAGCAATAATTTGGATTTCAGTATCAGAAACGGAGCTAAATAACTCTTCTAGGTGCAGCCCAGCACCAAAGTGCAAGATAGGAGAAAATAGACAACCTAAAAAAGATAGATGTCAAGAAAAAGCAAGCAAAAGAGATAAGGTACATTAAGAAAGCAAATGAGGTAAAAGAGAGTCTGAGAAATAGAATGTTATCACCTAGCCTGGATGGCACTAATCTCGTGCAAACTCTGGCCCCTTGTGCCTTCTTTATACATGAGAGATAACAGTGCCCCAGACATGAGTAAGATCTCTTAGGTCTGTCGAGCTCTTCCTGGTCTCCTTACCCACCTAGGCATAAGTCCAGTTGCACAGACTGTGGATGGGATTCCCAGGCCCACTTCTTCCATGGCAGAGAGTGGGTCCTGTGGGAAGAATGTATCTGTATTTCAGTAGCATCATCATTCATATGCCTCATATTCCTGAAAAAATAAGTAATGAAATACAGAAATCATACTTCATCCTGCTTCCTGGAATTATACTCAGATGGTTTTATTTTAATTCAAATAATTCAAAAAATATCTGAAGATTCTAATCAGTAAGTGAAAAATAAATTCAATAGTAGTTATTTATTATGAAAACTCTTATATAATATTCAATAAATTAAAGGGCCAACAAAGTAATAATAATAATGTCTTAATTTTCATAGTAAAGTTAAATGTAGGTTTTATTGTTGAAATGTTTATAAATGATTACATTATTTAAAAATTAAAACAACATAGTAAATATAAAAGTTATAAAATTACTAATTGATTTGGAGAAGTAAAGTTATCCCCTTTCTGTATATTTCTCTTCTTGCTAACTCACTGTCTTTCATGAATTGTCTTTGGGAAGTAAAAATGATCAAGAAATAATATATATGTATGTATGTGTGTGTGTATATATATATATTATATGCATCAATGTCTCAATTTGAATGTAATTATTTTGTTTTGCGTATATACACTAAAGAAAGAATAATTTTGGGAACATGTTTATGTACATTTGAAAAAGTGAACAAATCAAGAAATCTTATTAATCACTAAAGTAGAAATAATGTGCAAAGAAATAAACAATATAATCATTTTTGCCTTAGTTTAGGCATCTAGCATGCTGTCATTAAAAATATACTTTGTAGACTTTTTATGAAATAAGGACATATTTAATGTGCTCTCTGGAGTAACCTGCCCAATTTTTCCATCTTTTAAAAGTATAGAATGTGAGATCATTAGAATAAATCAGCAATTACAGCTAAATGTTAACAAGTATCCTGATTAAAATTACCACTCTGCTAGAAATAATTTTAATCTTTTTACTTAAGTATTAATATCCTGTATATTAAACACAAGCCAAAAAGTCATACATTATTATTGATAATAGTTTATATATGTGTAACAATATATCCCATCAAAATGTATAACAAATAAGAATTATTGCATACATGGTAGATATGGCTCATATGTTCTATGAAAATTTAATATAAATGAGTTATCTCCAATTAATATGGTAGGATTGAAAAATACACTGAGTGTTTAAATAATTTATTACATCGAAGGACTATCATTAACTCCCCTGACAATCTTCCTTTTGCTTTGAACAGACTTATCCTATTGTTCTTGCAAACTTCTGAAGGAGTTCTGGAAACCCTTTACTTGTGTCTTTATGAGATATGATCAAAAGCACAGTGATTGTTGCTGCCCTGTGATATCTGATAGAAAAAAAAGGCTTGTAAACAGGTTTGTGCTAGGTCCTCCTCTACATCATTCATCAGATTTGGTGGCAGGATCACTGCAACCAATGGCTCTTTCCCAATACCTAAACAACCATGCGAAGTAGACATTTTCAGTTCATTTGGGGCACCAAGGCAGCTAGACAGAGCAATTAAAGACACTAATGAAAGGCACTTTTTGAACAACTTTAGAAAGTGGTAAAGAAAAATGGAATAAGTGTGTTTGATGTGCAGGGTTGTGTTTATGGGAATTTTAGGTGGGACGTGTCTTTTACTATATTAATTTTTTTTTTACTTAAATGCTTGCCATATTTTTCAAATCATACCTCATATGAACCATATAGAGTACACAATGTTAATATTATTTATATATCAGATGTATGCAAAATGAGAGCTTAATGGATTTAATAGAAAATTAGGTCTATGGTTAGTCATTTTTTTTCTTTTTTTGAAACATAGGCATCAGTGCAGTTGATGAATTATGAAAAATAAGTTCCAAGCCTGTCATTGTAATATACTCTGAGTAAATAACCACAAAATCTATGTTCCTTACAAAGATCTCCTTCAGTCTCTGGTGGATTATCCAACTTGCTGACATAAGCATATTCTATAAGGTTCCTTACCCATACTGCACTTACCAGAGAGTTGAAATGCTTTCATTTCTGTTCCGATTATTCACTTTGTCACATACTTACCAAAAGCAGTATTAATTTTGAAGTCTACAAGGAAATCTAGCCTGGGACTTACAGCTGCAAAACTCAAGAATTTTAATAATACTATAGTATCCAGACATTTAGATGCAAATAAAATTAAAATTATATTTCCCTAAAATCTCTTTAATATCACAAATGTAGAGAAAAAATCCAGTGATGTCACTATCCTATATGTCATTGTATCATTATAATAATGGAATATGTGCCAAAGTGTCACATAAACTTTATATAAAGAAAACTTTGCAAGTGAACACCGAAGTAGTGCTTGAAATTTGAGGTTATAATTCTGTCAGTTTTGAAATCTGAAGACAGTAGTGAAGATTACCTCTATTTATATTCCAGTGCTCTATGATAATTCAGGTGTAAATATAGAAAAATTATGAAACCTTTCAGAAATAGACAACTCTTACCTCTATAGGTGACACTGTCATATGAAGGAAAAATCACAACAAATATTTATTGTGTCAATCAAAGCCAATAAAGAACTTTTATAGAATGAGGCTCAAAACTTAGGCCTTGTCAAAGTACTATGGGCTCTCATCCCTGGGAAGGACATCACAGTTGCCTTGTCTTGGCAGCTATCCTGAGCCACAAGGAAGTCTATTCTGGGACACTTACCACTGCAAAACTCAAGAATTTCAGTGATACTCTCGTATCCAGACACTTGAGTGGAAGCAAAATTAAAGTTATATTTTCCCCCAAATCTCCTCAATGTCATTGTATTAGTTTGGGTTCTTCAAAAGGCAGAATTTACAAATTTTATAACAAAAAGAATCTATTAGGAAGGCTTACAAATCCAAGGATAGAGATAGTCCAAGATGGCTGTTCAGCCGTGAAGTGGATCTCCCGTCTGGGACTGCAGGACAGCCCATGAAGTGAGAGTCTGCTGCAGATCTCAGTTGTTTGCAGAACAGTGACAAGGACTGGAGCCTGAAGATTGGTGACTGAAGATCAGAATGGGGAGAGAGGCACAAGTCAAGACTGGAACAAATCTGTGATAAATATCTGTGATGTGCAGCAAGTCAGCATCGAAGACGATTGCAAAGGCAAGAGCTTTCCCAGAGGAAGAAGCTGGAAGAAGTTGTAACAATCTTCCTTCTTCCTTCCTTTTACACCCTTGGAGCTCCAGTTGGCCTTCCCACATCTGGGTGGGTCCTCTTCTGTCATTGGCCAGCCCACAGATCACTCACACTCTAATCCAGGCCGGTTCTTGATTCCCAAAGGAGCCCTAATCTATGTGTGGTTCCTCATTCCCTCAAGTTGACATAATATCTTCAGTGGTCACAGTCACGAATGTAGACAAGGAACCCAGTGTTGTCACTATCGAATTATGTCATTGTATCAGAATGGTCGTGAAAAATACGCCAAATTCAACACTACTTTATGATGTAAGTAGTTATTAATCCAAGATGTTATTATGTAATTTTAATAGAAACTATTATAATTTTGTTCTTAGTAAATTTCTAATTGAACTTCAGTTTCCTTTTTTCAGTATTTTTCTATTCTATGTATTTTATCATATGAATTTTAAATTTAACCTTGTTATGGAATGCATAGATTTTTACCATCATAACACATAAAGAATTCAAGATCCCCAGAATGCACACCATTCTGTATCGCATCATATAAAATCTGTGGTCAGACTGATGTTTTGCCATACCTGTGTAGCTCCCATTGCTCGCTGTCTTAAGCACTCCTAAGGAGATTACAAAAATGCTAATATCCATAAAGGAATTGGAAATGATTGAGTGAAAGTATTATTTACATAAAATATATATATGGATAGCTCAGGAAATAATATTTCTCTTCCTATTTAGCATTAATATAACATCTAGTATAATATTATCACTGAAGCAAGTCTGTTATCTCATTGCTAAAATTATCCTATAGTTTAGAAAGTGACCAAACCATGCACTTGCCCAAGTGGTAACATTTTGGAACCCAAAGGTGGAGTTTAATGAATGCCGAGCTAAAATAAGCCTATAGTACAGCTACTGTGTTTTCACATTCATGAGGCATCCATGAGAAAACCGGCCTCTCCTACTGCTAATATAGGGACAAGCAAACACCTATAAGTACTTAAATTAATCAGGGAATTTTCATCAGATAGGTTTATCACAATCAAATTGCGAATCCCATTTAAGAAATGTGATTATATTGCATCATAAAATGTGATCATATTGCACCCAAACCAGTGTTGGGTTCATTTGTTTAAAGAACACCTTGAGGATGAAGAAATTTATTGTTTTTTTGTTGAATGTCCCATCCAAAGTCAAGTGGAAACATGTCACTACATTAAAATTGAGAACTGCAGTCTCTAACACATGAGTAGCTGTGACAGCTTGGCTACCATCTGTGGATTAAGGCTACTGTGGCTGGAGTATGTCAGCTATAAGAATGGATCCTCTGTAAATCCATTCCCCTTGCGCCCTCTCTCTCTCTCTCCTCTGGGCTCACTTGCCTTTCATTCAAGGTGGAGTCCTGTGCCAGATGCCAGCAAAGTGCTCTTGTCCTTCTCAGCATCTGAAACTGTGAGAAATACATCTCTTTCTAAATAAGTTACCCAATGTAGGGTATTCTATTACTGTAGCAGAAATGCATTCTTTGAAATCTAAGTTTATCAATTATTTATGCAGCAAACCATTAATGGGAGTCCACTATCATAAAGGTAATAATTACTAATGTATTCTTACTATAGCCATAGTACATATGCACAACTACAGGTATCTGACTTGATAAGTTACTCTTCCTTTTGTAGTGATAGCATATTACAGTTGGTAGCCTATCATTCATAATCAAATGGTAATTTGTTTTATTTCAGTTAAAGCATAATAGGTATGTTTTGTATAGGCATATGGAGATACTACTCTACATTCCTGGTATATAATTCTTTGCCAAGATTCACTGAAAATTGAGTCATGTAAAAAATATACGAATAACGTCAAACCTTACAAAAATATGTGTGGGTTTACTTTAATTGCTATAAACACATTAACTCATTTTTTTTACAAAAGAATTTTCATAACTCTGCCATCTCTTCATTTTCATTTTAGTGTTAATTCTCAGCTACTGTATTTGAAATTTTAGGTGCAATTAGGGACTGTTTAAAAAGTGCTGCTACATATTTATGTGATTAGTGCAATTAAGTAATTAATGTAAATAATTACAGTCTAGCAATTATGGTTTGTTATGTTGAATAAAATACTTAGAATGTTATGAAATTTCATATAAAATTACAATTTTCAATTTAAAACTTTGCCACTTTATTCCAATTCTAACCAGAGATTTTATTAATAGGACCATAAAAACCAGCAGCTTCTACTCCATGGTTACAAATGAAAAATGTAGTCTTCATCCCTTGAATCAAGTATTAATCTGTGGCAGGCCATGTTATTTCATGACCATCAGTCTAAAGGGTAGTAATTTATTTTTCTAGAACTTAGAATTCAATTTTCATCTCTGCACATTCTTGTGAAATGAGAATGTAGTAAAAAATGAATCACATACAAACACAAATGCACACATGCACGCTTCCTTTGTAGTAATATTAAGTCATATGTGAGGTCATATATTTATGCCCCATACACATACTTGTACCTGTACACTCATATATATATATATATATATATATATATATATATATATATATGACATACCCTGAAGCTTGCCTCCTCTACCTCCTCCATCATCTTTCAAACATCCTGTAAAGAGATGATTAATACGTTTCTAGTTTTTAATAATTTAAGAAGAAATTTTAGCAAAAGGGATATGGATCTATTTGCAAAGAAGAGAACCATATAAATGAATCACACTGCTGATCATTGGGGCTATGACAGTAAACTACATATATCTGACTCTCACGGAATATGAAATTTAATGTGAAGAGACAGATGTGAAGAATCGATATACAGTTTCATAAAAATTCTTGTAAGTATAATACAAAAATAAAGAACCTAATACTGACAATCTCACAGATGTAATTTAAGCATTTTCTTTCCACAGAAAAACTTGACAGAAACACTAGAAACTCATAAAATAATGTTCAGCATTATGAACATTAAAAAATTAAAATTTAAGACCATAGCAGGTAGCAACACTAATTTTGAAAAAACTCACGTTAAAAATACTCAATATCACCAATCATCAAGGAACTGTACATTAAGCCACAATGAGACATCATCACTGCAGTTAGAGTGGCCACTACTAAATACAAAAGTGAGTGACTGGTAGAGATAAAGAGGAAGAAGACCTCTAGTATATAGGTTGTAATACAAATTACTACAACAGCTGTAGAAAGCAGTAGGGAAGCTCCTCAACAACAAAACAATGCAAAATAAATTTTAAAAAAAGAAGCCAAAGAACTACTGTATGATTCACCAATTCCACTACTAGGCTTATATCCAAAGTAAATAAAATCTTTATTTTAAGAGATATTATTGAACTGGAGCATATCTCAGTTGGTAAAGTGTTTGCCTAGTATGTGAAAGGCCCTGGGTTCAACCCACCAACATTACATAAAAATTAGCCAGGTGTGGTGGTAAATGCCTATAATCCGAGCATTCAGGAAGCTGAGGCAAGAGGACTTCTGAGTTCAAAGTCAACCTGGGCTACATAGTGAGTTCAGGACCAGCCTGGACTACAGAGCAAGACCCTGTGTCAAAACACAAATAAAACAAGCAAACTCTCACTCATCGGTATGCTACAGAAGTATTCACAATATCCAAGTTGCAGAATCAAAGCATCAAAGAGAGTGCTTATCAATCATTACGTGGACAAAGAAAATGTGGTGTGTATACATAATGGGTTACTATTTATCCAAAATAAAGAGTAAAATCTCATTTGCAACAGAGTGGAACTAAATGATTCCATGTTTAAATGAAGTAAGCCAGACACAGAAGGACAATGCATGCTCTCATTCATTCATAGTCTTAAAAAAATGGTTCCATAGAATAGAGTGCAATTACAATTGTTAGAGCCTGAGAAGACAAGGGCAGACGGGAGATGGAGAGAGGTTATGGCACCAGGTAGGTAAGAGGAATCAATTCCGCCATTATAGCAGAGTAGAGCAACCATAATCTACGATAATTTATGAAGTAGTTTAAGGTAGTTAGAAATAAAGGTTGTAAAGGTTTCCAGTACATAAATGACAAATCTTTGATTGGACAGAAATACCAAATACCTTGATCTCTCTCTCTCTCTCTCTCTCTCTCTCTCTCTCTCTATATATATATATATATATATATATATATATATATTATCCCATAAATATATAAAATTATTTTATCAGTGGCAAATGATACTTAAAATTATTAATAATACCGCACTTTGGTGAGAATGTGAATCAATGCAAATGATATAGTGTTCATGGGGTGGAAACCAGTTTTCCCATTTAAAACTCTTGCACAATATTTCTATCAAAAGACATAACCAGAAGTGTTCCAGAATAGCATTAGACTGCAGACATCTCAAAAATCTCCATGGCTATAGTATTGCAACACATTTATCCAAATTAGTATTCTGTAAGCAGTAAAAGTTACTGAGCCACAGATACTACATTCAACACATATGGGTTTTATTTTAAAAAATTATCATCAATAAATAAATGGTGTCATTTGGCTACTTAGAGAAAAATATAAGTGGACTAAAGTCTGTAGTTTAAAACAATGATATGGCAAGAAGAACAAAGCTTGAAGGAGCTCTTTCCTCTGGAGGCAAAGCTTGAAAATTGCATCCAGAAAGTGCAATTCCAGTGGCTTGCAGTTGCAGTGATGTCTAGGTATTAAGTCACCCGATGAGTTTTCAAGTGGAAATTTTGCCAGTATTCTGTATATTTTAGTCTGCATTACATTTTTGTGTATAACATTGTATTTAAAAGAAAGTAATTTAAACAAGGAATTTATATTACATGAAAACATGTCTCCAGAAGAACAATATTTGGGCAGCTTTACGGAAGCAGTTTCCTAGAGAGAGAAATCACCTGGCAAAGCTATGTTTAGTTCCGTCTACTGTAATAGAATCCTAACAATTAGATAAGGCATGGGTCAATATAGAAAGCATCTCTTGTGATGTGGACACTGTTTTAATATCTTAAAAATAATGAATACTCTGTGAAAAAGCCCTTTTCAATATATCTGAAAATGTATAAATTCTTTATCAAATATTCCTCTTGTAGAATTCAAATGGTATTTTAATTGGCTAAACCAAAGTTGCAGATGTATTCTAATGCAATTTAAATTTTGCAGAAATTTGCATGCATGACACACTTTTTTTTTTTAAATGATCTGGACTAATGCGTCTTTATGGGAAACGATTATATCACAGCATTTTAAAGTGAGTACCATCTGAAAATAGTCAAAATATATGTAAATCAGTATATCAAGTAAGAACTACTGGAAGCATTTAAATAGGCTTGCTGAAGTCTGACTCATAATTGTGACTGCACTAGTGTGTTGTCAGCTTTACTTCCCGCTGCTAGTTGATCACCAGAGGACATGCATAGCCACAGAGTGTGTAATTGGGACTCTTTTGCCACGAGTAGTTATTTAAATGCAGCTTCTCTCTACTCCCTTGAAATCGTGTACATTGATAATAATAAAGCTGTGAAATAAGTAGATGCTCTGAAAATGTAATCAAATCTTTGAAAAGTATTAGTTTGGTTTCTCTTTCGTCTGAGCAGTGCTAACCTGTAAACACTTCTGTTTACATTTGTAAAAGCTAACATTTAAGTCTGTTTTACAAGCAGTAGATCACTTGGGCTTGTCCATAAGCACAGCGTTGTTTTTAAAAATTAATAAGATTAAACATTGCATTTAAGAAATATTGGAGGCCCACTGTTTGATATTTTAAAGTATAGAACAACATTTTTAACTGTGACTCAATATAAGCCAATTCTCTAATAAGAGCTCCTTTATCATTGTGAGATAAGAAACAGGCTTGTCAAACCAATTTGCCTAGGTCACCCTGTACCCTTTCAATCAAGAAAGTTGGGGCTATAATGTTATTGACCCAGAACTATGCAGCCTGTACATTATCATAATGGCTGATCAACCTAATGCATTTTAATGCCATTAACTTTTCCCTAACCCAGGAAAGAGAGGAAATGTAGACACTTACAATTTTAGCTTTGCTCTGGTGAGTCTTTCATAGGAGATTTTTGTTTTCTCCAACATTTCATAGACTAGACATTGTAAACAAAGTTACATTCATTTATCCTAGATGAGGCCAGGGTCAAGACATGAACTGGTAGAAAGAATATCCCAGCGTATTCCACGTATGTCTCCACCACCCACCTTAAGGTGGGTATTCACTCCTATTAGGCAAAATTAAAGTCTCAAAAATGTAGTTCTTCTAAGCAAGAAGAAGGTTAAAAGTTTTTTTAAGCTTTAAAGGTGGAAAGTATCGGCAGGCTTAGTAGTACAGGCCTGTAATTCTAGTACTCTGGAATTCTGAGGCAAGAAGATTGTAAGTTACATTTCATCCTGGGCAACTTACCAACTTAGGAAGATACTATCTCAAAATTATAATGAAATTAGACTAGGAGTATAGAACAATCTGAAGGCCCTGGGTACATTTCCCAGTACCACACACATTAAAAGAAGCAAAGTATTTATCTACCACATTATTGAGAGAAAGCATGCTAAGGACAAAATACAAGCATGTGATTTAGCCATTCAAATGCTGGTAAAAGTTTGAACTAATACAAGAAACAGTCAAAATTGGATGAAAAATAGGTCAACTGTACAATGCTGGGTCAGTACAAGTAAAATGAGTCATCAAATGCTGTTAAAACCAAGAGAGCAAGACTAGTGTCTATTTGAAGCAGAGTTTAGTAAGAGTTGGTGGGAAAATCCACAGTGATTCAGAAATCTTGTTGAGCCAGAAATGTTTTGTAAACCTATAACTTATTACTTGAAGAAGTTATATGGATAGACTGTGAAGTTGGAGGATGTGGTTCTCTCAGCTTTAAGTTATTTGATATATTCTAACCTCTCTGTCTTCGCTGTGTCATCTGTGGTTTGAGTGAGGCCAACATTAGTGTCAGATTATAAACTGAGTTCAAATTGCACCAGCATACTACTGCTTTCTACTTGAAGATTTTTCTTTTGTTTGTGAGCTCTAACCTTTCCCTTCACCAAATTTCTGCTGTGCATTCTATCCTTCTATCGAATATTGTCCTGTGGTTTGTGTTGTAATTATTTTATCTTTCCCTTAAGTGGCCAACCTCTTCAAGAGCAGGAATCGTGAATAACTTTTATGTATGACCTGTATTACCTAGTTCAGTAACTAAAATAAATAAAATGAGCTAAATAAAATTATTCGCCACGCTCCATGATAAGATGTTAATCTAGCTTCATGATGATGATGGTGGTGGTGGCATTTAAATTTGTCTTGATTCTTCTTAAGGTAGATAATTTACAAAATCTGTCATATATCTGAGACTATAATAATAGCCTTTCTCTGCTAAGTGTTATGTGTAGCCTGCAAAAATACTGATTAATCATTCTCTTTGTTAACAAGATTGAAATGGGAGGGAAAAATAAAGGATACTGCTAACATTTTGAGGTAAAAGAAATAGGTACTTAAAAACATGCAATTCTATTAAAGTTTTTAATTGCATTATTATTAATTGCCTACAAACTCCTAATGTCCTTTTTTTCCTGTGGCCTATTTTTTAAGACATTATCATGCCCTTAAGAATCCTGTGCTGAGCCAACATAGCTATGAGTGGAAAATGAAATATGCATCAGGGTACATGCATGGTATTGCTTAGCCTTGAAGATTTACTAACAGAATGAGTCCTTAGAACATTTAAAAACACAAAAGGTAATAAGTGTATTTTGTAACATTAAGTTCATATGCTCACTTAACTTATCATATGCTAAACAATTTTTTTAAGATAGACTTAGTGTCTTCCCCCTGTTAGATTAGGTCGTGTTCTACAAAACGCTCACAGAAGCAGGAACCTTCCAACCATGCACTTGGACACCCATTGTCCAGCATGATAAATGAAATTCAGGCTGTTATATTTAAAGATTCATTTGGCAGAATAGGGGGGATGAAGTTATAAAAGTTAGGGTACCCTGTGTTTCAAAGAAGGTTCCACATGTATGACAGAGTATTTCCAACTGCATTTTATTGACCTAAGTTAATCCTGAGGTCATACTGAAATAAGCTGGGAAAGTAATTTTACTTCAAATGGATCTCATTATCGAGATAAACCTCAGTTTTTGTGTTGTGGAACGAGGATGGATTTTAGAGAGTATCTAGCTGCCTTTGATGAGGAAAGGAAAAGTGGGAAGGGAAAGGAAAGGAGAAGGGGATGAAGTGATTAAATGACTAAGACATGATATGTGCACGTTCTAATTCACCAAAATAAGTATCATTGTTCTGTTTTGCAAACATACACCAGTACAGTTTTAAAACATTTTTCCCATTTCATTGACACATATAAGTGCAAATTTTCAAGTTTACTTTGATCTTGAGCATTTTGTGCACATATACATCTTGGCGAGGTTACAGGACCTTTCCCTCTCCCCTTTTGGCCCTCCCCTACATCACCCTCACTGCCCACCCATTCCCATTATCTTCCACCATCATCTCATGGAACTTAAAAACATTATTAAAGAAATAAATTCATGGAACAAGAGTCATAAAAGCAACACAGTCTTGATAACTTCTATAATTGGTCATATTTAACTTCAGTGAATAGCACTTCAAGTAAATACTAATTTGCCAACTTTCTGAAGTATCTGGTAGCACTGGTTCTGAAGTATCGACGTCATAAGGCACTGCCACTCCCAGGGGCCGTCGGAAGAGCACTCATAGCCAAACAAGAGCGGTGCATCACGAGGCCCTGTAGAAGCCCGAGAATGTTAGGAAATAGTTGTCATTCGGGAGCATCAAGCTGAACGGTGTATAAATTCTAGTATTCTGTTAATCATTTTTAAAGCTACCAAATGAATCCCTCACATTTCACTGTTTTCAGTATGGTCACTTCAAGATATAAGTACGGCTATTCAGGTATTCTACTGCTCAGTTCATAGGGAATTCTTCTTCTGGACTAGCGTAGGAAATCTGTGATTTGACTTACATTTGAAATTATGGACAGGAAGCAGTTCATCCCACAAGCCGTGTATCGTAAATTATATTCTAATTGCCTAAGCTGTCAAGTTTCTATACTGCTAAATATTCAGGGAGGGAAAGCTATATTTAAATGGATTCTCTGATTAGGGAATCTTTATACAGCCACTTCCTTTATACTTAGAGAAATTAATGAGTGTTCAAAATATATTAGTGTATTTTATTATAAAAATGATAGCTCAATTAGGAACAAACAATAAATCATATCTATTGGCCCATTAGTTTTAATTCATATTTAAAGCTCTGAAACAAAGGAGAAAGCCACATACAGTTTCCTTATTTTCATCATTAGTAGCAAAAAGTTTTATTTCTATTTAGTATGCTGTAGTAGAGATTCATGTAAAGCTCATTAACACAGCTACATTGTAACTTTACAAGAACTGAAAACTATTTTCAAGTGACCCTTTTTATCATAGAATATCTTACACGTAGAATGGTATTTTTCATATGCTCTGTATCCAGGGTCCTCTTCTTCTGTTTGCTTCAAACCCCCTTTCCCTACAATTCCCCAACCCACTCCTTTCTTCTAGAAAAGCCTCACTCAAAGTTTCAAGGTATATTTCACATGTTATCACCAAAATAGTGTATTCTGTCCCTTGTTTGAGGCCATGGTGGTCTTTGTGTCCTCAGTGCATTTATCACATTGATCCTGTAACACGGTATTGGTTCAGTCTTTCACCTTTGTCTCATCCTTCTCAGTAGATAACTCATTTCTCGAATACCAGATCACTGACTAACTTTGGTGTCACCTCTGCCCTTGCCTAACACTGAGCACTGAGCATATAGTGAATATTCAGGACTTGAAATACAGCAGTTTTCAATGCAGATAAAAAAACATACAAATGAATACTAGATTATTTTTTATTTTTATAAAATTACCTTTTATATGTGACCATTTTTAGTCATAAATTTGTGATTTGCTTTGGATGGTCTTTTCTAATTATTTCTAAATTAGAAATGATTTTCAGATCAGAAATTATATTAAACTTACATTTCCCGTATTTTGGGTGAGATTCAACGTATTAATTGGACCGAGAACACAGTCTAGAAAGTGACTGATTATTCTATGAAATACCAGTCTCTGGCAAGGAGGGACAGAGATGAGCAGAGGTCATTTTCACACATCATCTTCACCGATGGTCTGTAACATAAGTAAATATTCATAGCCATAGCAGATTGTACTTTCATGACCACTCAAATGGTGCCTATCATTTTCTTTATTTATCAAGTACTAATAAAGCATATAGTGTTTTCTTGCATCTTTTAACTTGTCACTTTACCCTCATCGCTGGTGCAATCTTGCAAGAATCTTGAGGATTATCCAAATTGCCAGCTACTTATTTGACATTTTTTCAAAGAACGGTCTAAACCAAACATTCAAAAACTGAACATACAGGGAGATTCAATCAAAAATGAAATCAAATAAACCAATGCAACAAATAATAACAACAAACAGGACAAAACTTATGAATAAAAATATACACTTTCTAAAGAAATAATGGATTTTTCACTAAGTTAAATTGTTTGGTATTTTACTTTATTTCATTGATAAATTTTATTTTTTATAAAAAATGAACCTATCAAATACTTATGATACATGGAAGTTTAAATGACATTAGTGAGAATGTTCTACCTATAATACTAAAGCTTGTGAACTAATATTGTAGCATTTGATTGATTTGTTAGTCATTCTACCAATAACTCAATCTTGTTGACTTCTGGCTGGATTTTGTGTTTGGGGCGGGGTGGGGGGGGTTGGACAGTGTGATTCTGAATTCAATAGACTTCATAAGAACCCGTCAAGTGTTAGCGTAACCCCTACAGCTGTGTTTCAAGTGTCATGTTTGTGGTCTGTCTCTCTCTCTCTCTCTCTCTCTCTCTCTCTCTCTCTCTCTCTCTCTCTCTCTCTCATAAGTTTTCTTACTCTGGAACCTATTAGTCCCTGCTTTTTGTTTCTTGAATAGCCCGGACTTCATACTTTGACATATGTCATCTTGGGGAACAGATTCACAGCACAGTAATGACCTTGCCAAGGACCAAGAGGTGTGTCTTAAAGAATTATAATCCCCTGTAACTCGATTTATGTGATAACTCTGTAAAACAGAACTTGTTCAGCAGTGATGAATGGCAATGCTGCAGGTATTGACTGATCTTTAGAAATATTTATATGACAGGTCCTTTAAGGTTTTGTACATTGTAGGGGAGAATAATGGCATACAGAAAAGAATTGAACTGTGATTCAGATTCTTGAGCCATGTACTTAATTATCATATTTATTCTGTGCTCAGTCCAGAAACTGAACATTTGCCAATGCAGTGGCAACAAGCAGCTTTCCAATAAATGCTCTCTATCCCTGTAGAGGATCACCTTCAGGAGAAAATACACTTTTTACAAATGTGAAATCATGTGGAAAAAAACAAAGAATGTGTGTGAAATCAAAATCCACTTGAGTTATTTAGCTCCCAAATTCAATATATTATTTGATAAATTTCTATTGTAGTAATTGCACGTAGGCATAGATCTACTAATGTGAGAAATCCAGCCTTTTCTGACACTCCTACTTTGTTTATAAAATTGCAACTCTTTCTACAAAGGGATTGTAATTTTCCTTTTAGGACTTTCTACATTCCCCTAGGTGTTACAGATTTTTAAAAAATCTTCACCTTTAAATTTTAATTTTCCATTAAATATTTACTCTGGGCGACAAGAAGAGTAATGTCTTGGCTAAGTTTAAAGTTTTTCAGGACTATATATTTTGAAAATGTATCTTTTTCCCACTATTTTTATTAATATAGAAATGTAATACATAGTATTTGCAATGAATTTGGGTGTTTTGTACATCTATGTGTCATATAGAATTTACAATCCCTTCCCATTTTCTACCCTCCCACCCACTCCCTGTCCCTTCCCCCAACTCCAGGTATCACTTCATATGGTTCCAAAGAATGTCTGTGTTCTGGGTTTTCCAAGTCCAAGAAACCATACAGTGTTTAACATATTAATCTTCCGCACCTAAGTCATTTCACTTAAGTCACCACTCTACCTCAGCTTCCTATTCCTCGAATGGGTCACAGTAGTTAGATCTTGATGCCTCTCCTCTGAATCCAACTAATTCCTTTTTTGGGATATTTACCAAAAGTTTTTTTTTCTCTATTTCGCTATATCTTTATTGTTATTATTAAACCTGGCCTTACCCACCAGTCCACATTAGAAAATAACTATAAGCATGTAGTTCAAAAGACTGGTAAATTTGGGAAAGAAGATGAAAAAAATTAAATTTCAAATGCCTTAGCTGAATACTGGAAGGTGCATACTTGTACATTCACAGGATTATCTTTACATCAATCAGTTTCCTTAGGATACATTTTCATTAGTGACCTAATAAGTGAATTGTTACAATAAAACAAAGTTAAAACTATATCACATTGCTACATTAAATGAACTTAAATCTCTACCACATAAATATACTTAAAGTGACAGATATGAAGCCAAATTTAGTTATTTCAGAAGCTGAGAAAAAGTATGCTAGTAATCAGTGAAATATGAGTAAATAAGTTATGAAAATATATCTTTGAATCAACTAAGCAAAGCATAGACACAGAGAAACAATCTATATAAAGTACGAAGGGCTGGTAAGCAGCCCTGTGGATAAGCCAGATGATGCGACGTAATCAGAAAGTGTCTTTATGCATGTTCCTACTGCCTCTTTAAAATTTACTCAATGGAAGCAGTTCTTTAGCCAAGAACTGAAAATGCTGAAAGTCTGACTTCTACCTTGCTTAACCAGCAAACTCAGTCTCCTGTAACATTCAAGTTTGTATAACAATCAGCATCCTGATGTAAGGCTTAACTTTTTGGCCTTCGCAAGCTAGGTGCTACTAAAGACTGCGATTTTGTTGGCGAAGAAAGACTTTGTTTCAGAACACCTCCCCTGTGGCATACTTTCCACTCTCACCCATTACTTTATTTAATAAGATTTCAGTGCCACCAGATTTGCAGAAAGATGGTGAGGTGAGCAGAGGGAATGGCAGGAGGGTTTAGACTAGACTGTCACATGACTTCAGCTTCCCTGGGACCCAGTACATATTTAAGATCTCCCAACAGAGGACTGTCGCCTAAAATTACCTTGCTCTGGATGAAAGGTTCTCTGCTCACTAGTTCAGCAGCAGCAGCAGGTCACGTAGCCACTTCCAGCTTTTGTGAGAGCAGCGCCCATCATCTGACCGAACTATTCTATGAAATATAACTCTTATATTCTTTTTCTTAAACAAATAATGCTGATGCAATTTAAGACCCACACAGAACTTGTTCTCCTTTACCTCACGTTACACTCTCAAATGTATTATATGCTTGGCACAGTTGAAGGAAAGTTGGCTTTTTAAAAAGTTTTATTTATTTCTCTTGAAAATTTGACAGGCTTGGGTTCTGTTACCTATGGCCTTAGATCTTAGGCTAAAGCTACCATTATTTTAATTTTTTATTTAATAAATACGACCTACTAAACTTTATCCATTTAGCAGTCTTTTTACAATCATTTTCAAATGGGTTAAATTGAAGGAGAAAGGAAAGAAGAAAATGATGATGCATTGCATATGATGATGCATATTGAGAGATGTTTCTGCAACTCCAGTTTTATTTTTGAAATAAAAATCAAATGCCATTTTGATACAATATGAAATGCCAAATCTAGGATAGAACTGAAAATAGTCTATGCTAATATTTCACAGTATTGCTTTCTAAAGTGAGAGACAGAATTGAGAGCCGGGGCCAAGAAAGCATAGTGAAAAATGGTGAGTCGCGTGTATTTCTTTCAGTCCTTTTTTGAGACTCATCCTTTGCACCCTCGGCTGTTGGAACTTTGTGGTCTTTCTGTAGTAACTCTCTCCCTCAGACTCTTCCCTTACTCCCTAACTGCCTTACCTTTCTACATTCTGACAACTCTCTCTCTCTCTCTCTCTCTCTCTCTCTCTCTCTCTCTCTCTCTCTCTCTCTCTCTCTCTCTCTCTCTCTTTCTCTCACTAAAGATGATAGGATAAAAACTTTCTTTGATTCTGCTCATAATTCCTGAAAAGGTATTCTCAGTAACTCTCAGCTCTTCCAAATATCATTAAAAAATTGTTTCAGATGTCCAGATATACCCACTGATAGAACAAATTGGGCTTATGAGATGTATAGAAAGCCTGTGGTTTATGTAACTTGGAGTCACTTTAAGAAATGAAACCGAAAATACTATACTAGCTATAAAATTAAGTTCAGGACCTTGGACAGAACCCTTACAAGCAAGGGGCCCTGAAGCTTCATTAGCTTCTCAGCAAATCCGCCTCTGCACCACTATATAAAAAGCCTTGAAAATCTTTTTCTTCTTTCTTCTATCCTTCTAAAATAGTCATAATTAGATAGCTGCTTCCCTGTGCCTTTCCCCGAGGTTATATAAGCATAAATAATGAAAGAAACATGTTACTTCAAATCCTCAAGATCTGATTCTTAAGTGGGTGTTAAATATAAAAGCTACATTACAGTAATTAAGTAACTCTTTTTAGTAAGCACAAATATAGTATGCAAAAAAACACATAATTTTGGCTCATTCAACATCACGCTTATGTAACTAATAATGATGCGAAGGTAATATTACTATATCTCTTAAAATATTTTTTTAGTTCAAAACATGCAACACAGTAGTTTTTGAGTTCTTAGACAGTTCCTTATTAAGCTAACAAAACTCCTTCGACACAATGAATGTGAAATGTGTTAGATTTCTTTTGTTTCTTCGCTGTTATACATAAATGTTCAAATTATAACTTCAAGGATTGAGTTCTATTTTTATCATTCATTGAAAAAAGTCTCCCTGTTGCTTTTTATTGTAAATAACTCAATCTACAATACTTGTCCCTCGTGTTATATTTGATGGCAGTTAATTGTTAGTTGGTTTTAATTATACATCATAGTCTTTATTCTGGACACAATCCAAAGAGTAGATCATCTGGGTGTGTAATTTACTGAGCCAGTTTCCAGGCAGCCTGCCGTACTAAAAATTGTTTGGTACAATTGTCATTAAAATTAGAAAAATATTGGTATACATGTTTGAATTAAGGATTAAGGGGTAGTTCTGTAAATTATGGAAAACTCCGTGAAATATTACGAAGGTTTGAGTTCAGCCAAAGGACTAATTCCTAAATATCATTACAATATACTGATGTACTTTTTTGTACCTGTGACAAGTTTGGCAAACGCTCCTTCTTCTGGTAGAATTCCTACTCACTCATGAATATTGATATGCTCTTTTTTAGCAGGTGAGTAGGTGGGTAAATATTGCTAGCATCTGGATATTGGATAAGACTTGAAGCAGCACTATCTCATTACAAAATATACAGCATTTTTGCTTTTTAAAATAATGGGCCCACATTATGGTTATTATGTATTTAAAGATAACATTTACCTAATTTTAAGAATAGCAAATATGTTCCAGGAGTATTTAAAACCATAAATTTGTTCTCAATAAGGATAAAACAATTTTTTCTGCTAATGCTCATTGAGTAGCATAAACATTTTTGTTTTCAGTTTCTTTTTGAAATTTAATAAAAATTGTCAGCTGAAGACTAGTATGAGCTCGCCAAAGATAAGACATTGTATACCCTTTTGAAAGAGAAATTGTGTTTGTCTCTTTTCTCCTAACACTTATCTTAGGAATCTTCAAAGCCCATCCCTGAACAAAATGTGAAAGGGGGTTTAAAAAAAAGACAGGGGTAACTTTGGCTTGCAGAAGTAAAGCATTCAACTGCAGATCCAAAGCTGAAAAAAATAAACAATTGCTTTCTTTGTTTTAATGTTCTGAAAAAGATACATGCTGGAAAAATGCATATTTTCTGTTAAAATACAGTTTAATATTTTCATTATTCATTCGTAATCAAAAGGTTAACCTTTATACTCTCAGTAACAAACTAATTGGTATAACCCTAATCAGAGAAAAGGTAATCTTGCTTTCTGTTTCAAAGCAAGAGAAAAGTACATACACTATATATAATATATATATATATATATATACACATTAATTTTTCTCCTAAAATTGGAAAGTGAGAACTTCCGAGAGAACAAATATTATTAAATGGGAATATTAGTATGATAGATTTTTTAAATAAATACTGAGCTGGGTGCCCATAAAAGTGTTAGATTCTGGATACACAAAGATAAATAACATTGATATTCTTGAGTAGCATAGAGACAAAGGCAGGATCTGGTTAATTGGATTAAAGCACTATATACTAAATGATGCTAAGATCACAGATTCCACTTATGGACCGATTAGCTTGTCTTTGTTCTCTGGCTGTAGATTGCATACAGATTAGACCCTTTCATGGGTTTGTGCATTTGTACTCTATCTCTTGCCAAAAAGAATTTGTAAAAGCATACAGCAAAGCTGTAGAGTACAGAAACTCGGTGAAAGGTAATAGAGAAGACGTTTAAGATAATACTTTGTAAAGCTGTTCTTACAAAAATCATTTCTGTTTTAGACTGTAAAGCACATTGAAAATCAAGAAATAATGAATTGGTAAGCTGGAAGATACTTAAAACTGTAAAATAATTTTAATAGAAGAATGTAATTATTCCCTAATTCATTTTTTAAAAAAAACTTAAGTACAGATTAAATTCAGGATGGCATCGATGATTGTATGCAAACAATATGCAAAAAAAATTCTCAGTTTTGACTAAACTGTCTATATATAGATATCGCACAGTAGAACTTTTAGTTGAATTGAATTTTTTCTTATTTCTTTACTGTCTATGTTACTTACATAATCTTTAATTGGTATTCAATGATAGTAATCATCATTTGGTTTATTTTCTGGAGTCCACAAGCCAGAAAGAGCTAAAAATATTTCTGACTGAATTTCATAAGCTCTCTCTATGCACTTGCTATGTATCAGTTATTCCATGTGCATTGTTTTATGATGAAATACCCAAAGTTAAATATTTACACAAATTGGCTAATTTAACTGTATTTGGGAGCACATATGGTCATGGACCATGTTCTTAAGGTTTCAATTCATATGTTAAGGTTTTAGGGAAATCGCAAGGACTTGAAAGGATAGCAAGATAAGCTATTGTGTACATACCTTATCCTCTGAGGAGTAGGGTTTATAATTGCTTATCAAATTTGTGGAAAATAGAGACATTTGTTGATCTTTGCATTTTAATTAGGCCATTCTCTGCTTATCCTCAATGTCCTTCTCTTTGATACTCGCTATTGATACTGCCGTTATTTTTAGCTGGACACACATGAAGTGGGATAAAGATTACACCTTTCAGGGTTCATCTAAATTAGTGGTACCCATTTTCATCTGGCTAATGAGATATAAACTGAAGTCTTAAGTAATACCATCTAAAAGAAATCTCTTCTTGTGGGTGGCAGTCCGCCCATTTTCTGCTGTTGTAATGTGCACTCATTAATCTTGATTATCAGCTTGACTGCCTTGAGACATTCTTGAATATCAGGAAAGCAGACTTCTGGGTGTGCCTGGACAGTTCCTGGAGCTGTGACGTTGGGACCATATCTTGACACTGGCACATCCTATCAGGCACTACTTGCTGCTTTCTGCTTCCTGCTTCCTGGGCCACCTGGCTCTGCCATGACCTTGTCACCTCACAAATTCGCAGAAATGCACCATCCAGCGATGGTGCGCTGAAACCTCTGAAAACCCATGAGCCAGGTCAATTGTAACCTACTTTAAGTTGCACATGTCAAGTATTTTGTCTCGGCCACGGGAAAATTGACAAGTACAGAATGCAAATCTGCTAACACATCAAAAGCTATCTGAAAACTAAGGTGACCTTCACAGGAGGACTGTTACCAGAGTATCAAGAATATCATTGGATGTGTTGAATACCCTTGACTGTCAATCAGGTTTCTTCTAGTCTTATATCTCCTAAGTTGTGTGCTTGCAAGAAAAAAAAAAATGGGTTTGTGTTTTATATGTTGCGTTCTTGTTTTAGATATTTGTAATTTGCATTCAAAACTAACATAAGAAGCATTTTAGATATAAAATGGCAGCATTATATGCTATGTTTAAGTTGATGATTTTAGGAGCATTTCACAGATACATGCTCATTGATGGTATAACTCAAATATTTAAAGTTTATTTTGATTTTTTTTTCCCTTAGCTACTTTGCCCTTTCACCAGGTTCATGTCACATGATGCTGAAGAAGGAAATTATGGACAAAGGAGGCAGGGTGAAGGATAACGGGTTTTTATTTAGAAATAAAAGACAAATATAACAGTTCCCAATATCTAGAAGAGGGACGCCCTGAGTCTATCTTTACACTAACTTAATAATAAACTTGTTTTAGAGTTGTTAAGAAGCATTAAGAATCTGTATTTATACTTTGAATTTTTTAGTGATTTTCAGTGTTTGTTTTCTTATTAACTGCCATGTAAATGAAAATACATTTACTCTGTTTTAATTATTTAATTAGAAACAATGAGATGAATTGAATATATTTTTTCTGTTCAAATCTATTTTATTAGCTTTTCAAACCAGTAAAAATTATTTCTGAAAAGATCATTGTATTCTGAATATTTATTTATCAATATGCATAGATTTTATTGAAGAGCTTTTTTGAGGCCTAAAATTTTATTTAGAAAGTGTTTATAGATCTAGAGTGTTTGCCTAGCATGTGCAAGACCCTTGGTTTGGTCCTTATTGGTTATATTTCTGTTATCTAGGTGTTGAAAATTTCAGTCAGAAGTGGGTAGTTAATGTTTTTCTAAGTCTCCAACAAAGAACACTATTTTTTGTATCATTCCAAGTAAAATGATTGATTTTTGAAGGTTTCGTATTCAAAAGAGGTTGCTAGAAAGTTTCAAGGAAAGAAACCATTATACATAGTTCTCCAACTCGGTCTGCCCTCTGGTTGCAGCATACTACATATTCACTATGTAATGAAAGAGAGAAGATAGGTTTTAAAAGTAAATTGTATTTTCCAAAATGATTACTTTAGGACTCTTCATTTAATGGTGTAGAAGGAAGCCAAGTTCAAGATTAGTACAAAACAAATACCTCAACTTGTAAAAAGGCAATTTTAATTGTTCTCTGAATTCTGATAATCACATAAAAACTTGTCCAGATAATATACAAAATCTTTATTTCCAACTAATGCAAATCATTTTTTGCCACAGGAATATCTTTTGTACCAACAATGTGAGCTCTGAAAAAGTTATAAGTGAGGCAAAAACATATTAATCCCCTTTTTTTCTTCTCTAAAATACGTTCTTTCAGCTTGGAAGTCACCATTTATAACGTACAAGACATCTCTTTAAAAGGTATTTGAGAGACAGGTATGTTGAGCAGGCTGTGCTTTGCCTTAAGCTTCACTATTTCTGAAGACTGATACTGATTACAATATTTTAATATACCATTATTTGTGAATATGCAAATGATATACTGGAAAAGCAGGAAGGAATTTCCAAATCAGCATAAGAAATATATCAAATAATATTCATTTTACTTGTATATGCATAATATAAAGGTTTTATGGTAATTTTCACAGCGAGGAAGAACCTAAGGATAAATGATTACTAGGTATAAAGTGGGATCCTGGAGGGGATCTTAAAACATTAGGTAAAAACTGAGGAAATCTGAATAAAGTACAAGTGTCAGCTAGTAACAATGAATCAGTGTTGCCATATTAATTATGAATAATGTTCTGTACTCGTGTAGAATATTAGTAACAGAGGAAACTAGACTCAAATAAATGGGAATTCCGTACTCGCCATGATTTTTTGGAAAAGGTTCTAAAAAGAAAAGTACAATTTAAATACCCTGTTTACCAAACTTTATGTTGATACTAGTAGCACCTTAAATTTTAAAGATGATGAAACTTCAGGCCAGAAGTTTTAATTGAAATACCAAAGATCACCAACTATTAAGTAGGGAAGCCAGCTTTTAATCCTGGACTGTCTATGTCCCAAATTTACCTCACACCTTTCCAGCCAGAACTTTATCAGTGCCTGCAAATTTGGGGAGCATTTTTTGTTTGTTTTGTTTTGTTTCATTTTGTCTTCTTTTGGTGAACTTTAAGATCTAAATTGAAGCCAATACTCAGCTAAAAGTCTTTAAACCCCTTTATATCAATACCTTCATTAGTAAATGTGCACAATTCAACTGGCTGCTAGTTTCCCAAAATTTGACTGCTGGCAAGGCCATTTCACATGTCTTTTAACAACTCTGCGTAAGTCTAATGAGCACTAAATTCCTTCCTGCATTCAAGATTATCGGATTACTACAACTGTGGGTGTACTGATTTTTAGCATGTTTTGTGACTTTCACAAATAACAAATTTAGCCTTTCTAGCCAGTTGCCCCACGATAGTTTTTGCACCTCTGTTTAATGTCTACACAATGGACGGGGACCTATGACAGACAGTCACTGTTGCAATGTCTTTACATTTCAGAGAAAAGCCTAAATCTTAAAATACTTTGTAAGCCCTCACATGACAGCTTCCTATATCACATGCACACACACGTACGTGTGCACCCACCACCTCCCACACTTCTTGGGATCTCTGACTCTCGTATATATTCTTATCAACCACTCTGATCTCTTGCTATCATTTTTTGAACTTGCCTGCTCCAAGCTTTCCCTTCCATTCCTTTTTCACCTGACTTCTTTTCACTTCCTGTCTTTACTGAAAAGCATCACTTTAACAAAGAGACTTCCCACGTCTTTTCTTATCCCAATACACACTGTGCCACCACGCTCTTTATTCAGTCCCAAAGATTTACTTCTTCATCCTCTAACATTACTGTAACGGTACATTTTCATTGCTGTGACAAAATACCTGAGAATAGTGACTTAAAGGAGAAGAAGCTTATTTTGGCTAAAGGTTTCACAGTTTCAGGTGATGATCATCTGGCTCCAATGCTCCTAACCTGTGTCAAGACAGAAGCATCATGTTGAAAAGTATGGAAGTAGAAAGAGGCTCACCTCATGGTAGCCAGGTAGAAGTGAGGGTGAAAGAATCTGACAGGAAGGGGCTGGGGACCAGACATAGTGGTCAGAGATTACACTTCCTTGATCTACTTCCTTCAGCTAGATCCCGCCTCCTATGTCCATCTCTTGCCTGCAATGCAGTTCAGTTTTGATCTCATCAGTATATTTGATCAGAGCCTTGTTAGTCCAGGGCTTTCCAAAAGCCCACTAACAGCCTGACTTTCAGTGCAGTGAGCTTCTTTTTTGGGAGGAAATGGGATGTTTTAGAATTCAACCATTGCAATCAGTGTAGAATTTGCTTATTTTTTAGTAGTGATGTCCCTAAAAATGCAATCAACTTGAGAGCAGAGTGATATTTGTTCACTAGATATCTCCAAACCTGGTCCATATATACCTATAGTTGTGGAATGAATAAATGAGTTTAAAATAATGTATAATTTATGCACTATGTAGAGGTATACACTTTTTTTTGCTTCCTTGGTTATTTATACATGTCAAGAATTATTTGCACATTATTTGGATACAATAAATTGTTATTACATCATTTTATACTGGCAAGATATATGGATGTAAATTATGATTGGGTCACTTTTTATCAATGAAAGATTTTTCTTTATTTTTATATTGTTTTCTTGGCTATCCTATGGGAATTTTTACACAACCTTGCAGATTTTGGAGAACAGAAAATACACGGAAGACATAAGAATTATATAGAAACACTTATAGAAACACTTGGTGGACATACAGCTGTTCATCATCAAGAGAATACATGTCCCTAAGGGTTGGATTACAGACCATTTGTATTCCAATAAAGACCCATCTGCCACCATCTTATGAAGCAGGCGCAAGTGAGATATCGCCAGTTATACTTCCTTTTTCATACAGATGATTGGAACAACTTGAGATAAATTGCTTTTGCCCTAACCTAGGTGTATGAATTACCAGCCAGTATTATTTATTCATACCAGGGCCTCTCTTCATTGACATCGAATAATTGAGAGTTGATTGTGTTTAGCAAGATCAACAATCCCACAGTTCAATTCATTTTTAAGAGCAGATAATTCAAGCTTCCAAAGAATAAAGGAGAATTAATGATTTCAAAGTACAAGAAGCAGGTGCAAAATTTTATTGATATTGAAAGTTGTTAATGATATAAATAGAAAATATACATTAAAAGGAACTGGCAGAATTATAATAATTCTGAACACATATAGTTTTTTAAAAATAAACGTTAAATACTTATAAATGTTAACATTTTAAGTATTATGGTTAAAATTTTCAAATTTTCTTAAATTTGTTAGTAAACAACATAAAGCCGTACTGACTCTTCTGGGCTACATTAACATCACATTAACTTCATCCAACCTTCAGAAATCAGGGAAAGGTAGCAATTATACTCTTAACAATTTGCTTTAGAATCAACTAATTAATCATTCATTGCCCATGGCACTAATAAGTTATTAGTCTTGTGGAGGCTCATTATAAGTAGCAGTGTGAGAACAGGTTCATTTAGGTAATCCTTTCTGAATGTTGATGAGGTTATTTGTAGATGACATGTACATGTTAGGAAAAATTACAGCTAATTCTACAGATTTTTGTCTGAGCCTACTAAGAAGGATGGTTTGAGGATGTCTTTGGGGTTTCTTCACAGGTAAAGTGAATAAGGAATAACTTTCTGATGGAACTCATTTTTTTGTATAGTAAACTTAACAGCTCCCAAAACTCTATTTACGGTGCACACACACTGTGAAAAATGCACACGTGGACCCTTTTAACCTTCTCCAAATTGCTGGCAATTAATAGATGTCATCAACAATGATATTACTTCAGGATTTTTCTTCCCTCAAATAAATATGTTTTCAAATTTTTCTCACATTAATTTTAATTTTGTCTCCCACATCATATAATTTTCGATTGTATCTTTGCGAGATTCAAAGCTAAAATTTTTATACACTCAGATCCTTCATTTTCAAAAATAAATTATTGGGCAGATTTATTCTATTTCACTGAAATACCCTCATCAGCTTAACACAACTGAAGGGTTGATTCAGCTTAGAGGCATACAAGATAAGCTAATTATAACAAGGCACTGAGAAATCTTATTCTGTTTTAAATGATTAGAACACTTGAAATTTTTGTTTGTTTTCTGAATAGATTTTTGCGGGGTTTTGTGTATTTTTCCTTTAAAAGTATAAGTAAATTTATGGTCAGGATAAAGTTCACATAAAATTTGAAAAAATATTTTAAGAAATTAATAAAATGATTTAGAATTAATTCACCTTAAGGTCCCACAAGTTAAACTTCTTACATAGTTCAGAAATAGTTTTGCAGTCAATTTGATTAAAACCACCTTGCCACTCATCTACCCAAACACACAGGCTAACATTTAATGTGCTATTCCTAACAATTTAAACCCTCTAATGGCCGTTTAAATGTGACTTCATTAACAGTAATGGCCCAAACTCTGACTTTGTATGGCTGCCTGTTGCTTCCACTGAGGTCAGTGAGGCGCACGCTGGAAGGACTAAGCAATTGATGCCATGATTTATTCCTTCTCTGTAACCTGCTTGTGCTCACGGGGTGTGCATTCCTGGAAAATAAACAAGATTGTAAATCCAGGTAAAATATGTTAAATCTGATTTTCACATTTAAGAACTGATATCTTTGAACATTTAGCTCATGATTAATGATTAGTTTACATTCTTTCTTTCTCTCCTTTCTTCCTTTTAATTTTTGAGACAAAATCTTGCTCTATATTCCGGGATGATCCTTAACACAGAGTGTATGCCAGGCTGGCCTCAAACGTACACGCAGTCCTCTTGCCTCAGAATCTTGCCTGCTGGGATTACAGATATGCGCCATCACTGCTGGCTTACATGGTGCTGGGGAATTGAACCCAGGGCTTGGGCTTGTTAGGCGAGAAAACTAACCACTGCTCTATTTCCTCAACCCCTATGTTCTTATCTGTTCTCGCCCAAACCTTAGAAGGCATAGAGAAAAAAAGTCTAACAAAATACATGAATTCAGTTATAAAGGAAAAAGTCATATTTTTGCTTTCACAGAGACTGTATATAAATTGCAAGAGCTCAATCTACAGGCACCCTGTAAATGTTAAGTCACATTAATCTTATAATATTCATATCTAAATTCTTATGGGTAAGCCAATTATCATATATAGTTAATTGTAACCAAATATATATCCCTAGCAAACATAAGTATTTACAAAAATGTTTAATAGGACATTTCAGGTCTCAATCATGTAAAGTTTTTTTTTTTAATCTAAGGCAGTAATTTTTCAGATTATTGAATCTGTGCTCATTAATTATTAAAGTTAGAATTTCATTCCTACTCAAAATAGTATTTTTTGCACTTTTAAAAGCTTGCTATTGTTTTATAATATTTAATAAGACAAGTTTCCCCAAATTACACTGTGGTGGCGAGTTCTTTTGACCCCAGAATGATAGGTAGTTCTGAGCTGTTTTCTTTTGTTTCTCTTCACTTACATGCTCTCAAACCAGACTAGCCTACTTGCATCCCCAGATTGGATCCTGTCTTCGAGCCTCTGATACTTGCTCTTTCGTTTTCCTGACCTTAAGCTATCTCACATCACTCCATTTTCCCCAGCCCAGGAGCAACCCACGTTATGGGAATCCCACCCTGACCTCCCATACGGAAGTGACTGTTCCTGCCTCTTTGGTTCATATTGCTGTGTCATTAGGATCCAGCCTGAAGAACAGAATTCACCCCGTTTTTCTTTTTTTTTTCTTTTTCCTTTTTTGGCCTGGAAGAATTTACTTAAGAAATTATTTAGATAGGAGAAAAGACATGCTCTGATTTTGTGAAGATGCAGTGCTTACC
Organism: Ctenodactylus gundi; assembly: GCA_004027205.1. Lineage (NCBI taxonomy): Eukaryota > Metazoa > Chordata > Mammalia > Rodentia > Ctenodactylidae > Ctenodactylus > Ctenodactylus gundi. Next base: position 451,729 of record PVKB01000416.1, on the reverse strand, counting down.
AGAGGGTGGTGTCATCAGTTGAAGTAAGCAAACAGAGGGAAGAGGTAGGGGTTATTAGAAGTTTTAGAAACTTTGAGGGAGTACCCCCTGGAGAGGGCACCCACATTTTTTTGTTGCCCTTAGTGACTGAGGAAGTGAATGCTTTCCCCAGAATTGGGGTTTGGGTCTCCAAAAGAGAGGAATGGCAGACGGTTGGAGGTACTACGTTACCTCAGGGGTTGAGAGGGAAAAGAAATATGGAGCTGACTGATGGTGACAAAGTGACGATGCATTTGTTGGGGAGACATTGGTAGGGACAAGAAGCTGAATAAGTAAAATGTCATGTGTCCTCCACTTCTCCAGCCATCTCCACTCTTGACTGGAGAAAGCTAATCTAACTGGGAGCCGGCTGTCAAAGAAGCAGCCAGCATCACTAATCAGACTATAAAATTCACACATATCCAAAAAAATAAAAAAATAAATAAACACATAAAAAGTTGGGTTTGACAAAGAATAATAATAACGTAAAAAACCCTGGCAATTTCTTCTGCTTAATACCAAAGTTTCGTGTTATCTTTACACACCATCTGTCAGTCTCTTGGATCCTTGAGGAAAAATAAACCTGCATGTAATTCAAATTTTGATCTTCCAAATTTCATTTAGTGTTGTTGGATAAATTAATACATGAATCCCCCAACTCAAAGTCCTTCCCCTTTCAATTATAAGTAGCGGATGTTTTATTATAAAAGAAGATCATTAGAAAATTAGTTTTTCTCTCATTCAATGCTTCAAATAATAATCCTAAGATTTCATTGAGTATACTTATTAAAATACATATATCTAAACAAATACACGAGAGTACCCTTTTTTAATTTAATCTTGTAGTGATTCACAGAATTCAGTTTCTTGAAGGAGTCATAGTTTCTCAGTCCAGTCCTATACTTTTCTCCCCTTTTCCCTAAGGGGCAGTACGGCAGAATCAGAAAGTGAGAAGACAGTTTGTCCCGCAGGTGAGCTGACTGAAGGAAGAGGCGGTTCAGGTCAGAGTAAGGACAACCTGGGAAAGAAACTGAAGTTCAAGATGCAGATTTTTATGCTACGCACATCCTGAAATGACTTACTGGAATGAGTCTAAGCATATACCACCTGATTCCCCAAGTGCTTTAAATTGATCCCGTGGGGATGAATCAGCAGACCTACATTAACATAAATGGTTTGAATTTAATTTTGTAGAAGCTGGAAGTACTATTATTGGCCCTGGGATGATTACATGCATACACAGAAGTGCATATACATACACTCCAATATACCCGCCCTTAGATTATACTTTGGAGCTTCAGGGATACTTTGGTTTTTTTTGTTTGTTTGTTTTTGTTTTTGTTTTGTTTTGTTTTGCTTTGCTTTGTTTTGTTTTGTTTTTAATAGATAGGCAGATTTTACAAGGAGGTCTTTCTACCTCAGCTGATTTCAACAGGCCATGGAAAAGAGTTGCATAACACTGTTGAGTTCCAGAGGTGGTTGAGAAGTATGAAACCAGTACTAAAATTTGTCAAATTTTATTTTCTTCAGAGGAAATCATTTGTTCCAGTGAAATAGTTTTATGTACAGCATGTCAGGTTCTAATGCACAAAACAGTGGTAAACCAGGAATTGATTATTCATTTTATAAATTACTGACTATACAATTACTTTTATTAAAAAGAACCCCATTGTGTATTTAAAAAGCAATTCCATGTTTTAAAATTGGATCTATGTGTGCTTTTATAGTTAATGAGCTTTTGTGAATTAATCTGTATCGCAGGAGGCACAATCCCAATTAAAGCCGATAAAGTTAGACATTGTTGATGTCTAACTTTGACTCAAAACCTTATTTGGAAAAAATAAGAAAGATGTTATTCTTAATAGAGTTGTTTAGTCAGAATTTCACCTTCCATGATAGTTTCCATAACTGCTGTTCACAAATGTCATCCAATGCTGAATTTCAAGTTATAATTCATATCAGTAAACTGTGAAGTGTCTGCTGAGTCATTATTTAGTACGTGATAACAGCCAAATGCATAGGACTTAGAATAAGGTAGAGTCTCTTTTTTTAAAAAGCTATGTGACCCTAGACAAATTATTTAATTTTTCTGACCACCACTTGACAAAATAAGACTAATATGAAGGGCGAAGTTTGTTATGCAGATTAAAAGAGATTAGTAGGACCTGTACTTAGCGTGTTATTTTAATAAAGGGCACTCATTATGAATTCTCTGCTACTGTCAAGTTTAACAATTGTTTTTATCTGTCTTCCTTACATAGAGGTCCATGAATAACTTATTAGATTTTCATTTCAGGAGTGCACTTACATATAAATCTTCCTGCATTTCTCATCCATTTTTCTACTACTCTCCTTATCTTAAACCTCAAGGGGCTGATCAGTAGCACAGTACTTTACATTCATTGTTTTAAGTTTGACACTAGAATATGCTACATATCTTCTTAGAACACTTCCACATACATTTTTGTTTCCTGCGTCTCCTACGCAGTTCTTGCACCTGAGATTATTACTCCCCTTCATTTCTTGTTATGTTTGGTGGGCCTCAAATGGCTTTGAAGAGGAGTTTGCTAACCATATATGTTCCACTATATTGAAGTCATACTTAGGCAGCATTGTGCTAGGTACTTTGTACTTGTTATTTCATCATGAGAATTTATTATTTTGTTAAACAATGTTTCCTAAGATAAATCTGTGCTACTCTCCCCTTTCAAACATTTCTTTCTAACAACAGAAATTTGACTGATTAGATGGAGTAGAATACCAATAAAAGCATGTTTTTTAATTCACTTAAGGCATTGAGGTTAATGTTTACTGTTTAAAAAATAAAGTAACCTTTTAAAAAGGAGCAAGCTGCATGTAGTGGTACAGTCCTATAATCCCTACCCTCCAGGAGGCTGAGGCAGGAGGATCACAAGCAAAAGCCCAGGGTGGGCAATTCAGTTCATTAGCTAGACATACTCTCAAATAAATAAATAAATAAATAAAAAGGTCTTGTGATATAGGTGTGTGTGAACTCTTAATACCACAAAAAAAAGAGGAAGGGGAGAAAGTAGCTCAAATAGCAAATAAAAGATAAGGTGTTGATTCAATAAGATCCTATAATATTCCCCTTAAATTCTACGGGAAAGTATAACATTTCCTCACCTCATTCAATTGGCGTTTTATTACTTTGATTGAAGCAATCTGCCGGGATGAAATTCAAGAGTGAAGCTATGTGTAAATATACAGATATGAAATGGAAAAATGTTCCGAGAATGAACCTAAAATTCTACTCATTTCTATAGTAAGGAGTAATATGGAATCTGAGCTGAAGAACTGAGAACCAAAATATTAAAATAATAGTGGTAATACTTGTAATAAATTTCCAAAACAATATACACTCTAACCCCAGGGATTATCGCATCTATTCCTTTGCATGGAGAAAAGCACTTTACAGATGTAATCAAGATTGTAGAACTTCAGAATTCTCTCATGAATTACCTGAATGGACACAGTCTAATACCTAAGATTTTAAAAGCAGAGAAATTTCCTCCTTCAAGAGAAGAGATGGCACAGAAGAGATTCTGAGAGAACCAAAGTCTCACTACCGGGCTTGTTGTTGCAGACTGAAGGAAGATGAGAGTGAAAGGGACCATGGTGGCCTGAAGTAGTGGAGCGTAACTCTTGGTTGACAGCCAGCAAGGAAACAGGAATACAAGCTTGCCGCGAAGAAATGAATCCTGCCACCAATGTGAGCAAGATTAGAAGTGTCTCTTCTCCAGAAAGATACCTTTGAGTGTCACATAACACTTTGATTGCCATTTAGGAGAATAGGAGCATAGGAACCAGATGATAACAACTATATTCCTCACCTACGGAAATGATAAAGCTACAGGCTTCGGAGTACTTTGTTACAGCATCAGTAGAAAATGAGTTCATATTTTCCCCTAGTTCTTTTTTCCCCATTTTATTGACATGAATAAGCACAAAATTTAAGGTTTACAAAGAAATTGAGCATTTTGTAGATCTACGTATCTTGTCTAGGTGACAAGGACTTTTCCACTCTCCTTTTGTCCCTCCCTCTACCCACTGCTCCATCCCTCCCCATCCTACCCCCGTTTCACTTTGTTTTTTTATTTCATTAAGGCAGCTGTCAAAAATAAGGAATACTTTTCACTAGACAAAATATTTTAAGAATCAATTAAAATAGATTTGTACATAGTTGAGATTTTTTTCTCAAGGCTGATCCATTTTCCTCATATTTATTTAAAATGGTTTCTGAAATTCCTGTGTGATTGAAGCTAATGTAATATTTATGCAATCAAAGTTAATGTTAAGACATATAATGATTTTATCAGGTAAGCCATGAATATAAATTATGAATTATCATAATTATCAAAGATCATAATATTTGCACAGAGAAAATATTTTTTCATAAGTAATAGTTATTCTCATTAATTTATTGAGTATACTTCCATAATGAATAAATTAATAAGTATATTATGAATGATTAATAGTAGCCATATAATATTGGAATAAAATGGATCATACTATGGAAAGAAAAATCTTCATATAAGTGGTTTTATCTGCCATTTAGGTGTACTATAATTTAGCAGAATAATATAGGTTCAATATTATAATTCTGAAATTTTAAAGAAATACTCCTAAATACGAACAAAGCTACACATAAGGGAAATCACAGCACTATCATATATAGATTAAAAATATAGAAATAGATACACAAATTCTACAATAGAAACTTAATGAAATACAATGCACCAGCATGAAGAAAGTTATGAGCATATACAACTCATAAGAGAAAGAACTACAAAAATTAGTGTTAACTAAAACTAGGATTTAAAAGTTTTAGTAATGGGATGAGAATACATGCAAATATGAAGTCTTTCTATTTTTCTAAAGTCCTCTTTAATTTCTTTTATCATGGTGTAGATTGCATTGGAGAGGTTCTTCACTTGCTTGTTTATGTTTATTCTTGGGTGTTTAATTTTTTGAGGTGCTATTGAAAATGGGGTAATTCTCTTTAGCTCTTTTTCAACAGGTTCATTATGAGTGTAGAGGAATGCTATTGATTGGTTTTTATTAATTATGTATCCAGCAACTGAGCTTGTGTCTTAGTTACTTTTTCATTGCTGTGACTCAATACCGGACACCCACAAACTTAGGAAAGGAAAGGTTTGTTTTAGCTCACAGTCTCCAAGGTCACAGTCCATTCAGGGGCGGCCGGCAACAATTGAAGTACATGGCAGAGAGAGAGAGGTGGAGGCAGCTTCCCCGGACCAACAGGAGGACAAGCTGAGGCTATTTGAGACTAGTCCCCCGTCCTCCAGGAAGGCAGGTGCAGCTTATGTATCCTTTCAGGTCTCCGCCCGGTAACCAGTCTCTCCTGCATCCAGGTGTGGCCACTACACACCATTAATCCTAACTTAGCTGTAATCCACCCCTCCAGGCCAGACCCCAATCCACCAACAACACATGGTTCCATTAAAATACATGAGATTTTTGGGGGACACTCCAGAGCCTAACCACAACAACAGCTTGCTTTGTTGATTAGTTCTAAAAACCTCTTGGAATGTTGGAAATCTTCTATGTTGAGAATCATGTCATCTACAAGTAACGATCATTTAACTTCGTTCTTTCCAATATGTATTTCTCTTATTTCATTCTGTTGCCTGATTCCTCTGGCTAGCATTTAGAGTACCATATTGAAAAGGTGTATATCAAGAACTCAAAACAGCAGTAGGTGCTGATGAGGGTTCAGAGAAAAAGGAATCCTTTTACATGCCTGGTGAAAAGGTGAAATGACCCGACCACCATCACATTAAGGGAAGTAGTATATTGAGAAGGGATGATGACAAACATGGGACTACTAACTAAAATCTACAAAAAAATTGAGAAAAATAGGCCTTTCAAAATCAAAAATCAAATTAAATATGGGCAATTGAAATGAATAAATAGATCTCAAAAGAAGTACAAATCTCTAGCAAATATATGAAAAAATGTTCAACATCCTTAGCCATTAAAGAAATGCAAATCAAAACGACAGCAGCTTACCCCAGTGAGAATGGTTAATATGTATGCATACTTTAAGTGCACTTGTAGTGTTACAGCAGAACACAGCATAATAATCTACGTACGCAAATTGGGAAAAAGTTATTTTTTTAGGTTGAAAAGTTTTGCACACCTTCCTCCTGTACCATCAGCTTATTAGTTGCTATAGACAACTAATGACCTCAGTGACCTTTCAAGTTAATACCCAGCTCAATTACTCCATGAAAATATAGAGGTACAGGATCCTGTTTACACCCATAGTTGCTCCATCATATCCTTCATTGTCTTGGCTTCCCCTTTCATTATTTTAGCTTTGTTTCTGACCCTTTGTTACAATTTCCTCTACTACTCTTCCTAATCACCCCTTTTTTATAATTCTATTTGCCCTTCTCCTTCTCAATCTGTTACTAGGGTGTGTGATTATTTTCTGCTGCAGTCTTCCATGCTAGCTCTATTTGGGCTTTTTAGAAAAATTCTATGTAAACACTAGTCAAGAATTTAAGTTAATTTATGCATTTGGATGCTGGGTATAGCATTAGTACAAAGACTGACTTATCATCCAAGGACTAAGGGCATAACCCAGAGTGAATCACTTTATCTCAGGATTTTGCCAAGAAAATTACCAATCCACTGCTATGGTTTTGTTTTTCTGTAGTCTCTCTAAAAGCCTCATGTATTTGGATACAGTGGGTTAACTATGGAATTGTGTGCTGTTGAGAGAGGTAGGGTTTGGCTGGAAGGGGCAGGTGCTTGGTGTCTGGCCCAATTGTTGAGATTGGGGAGCATGTAGAGTAGAGCATTCAGGTTTGTTTTAGTGAATTGTATATCAGGAAGTGGGAGTGGGCATTCACCCTGGGAATTGGGGGCCTATTGGCAGCTTGGACTGAGTAAATGAAAGAAGAATAAACACTTCACAGTTTCTTCCTGGGAAAGTTCTAGGCTTGCCTGGATCTCCAGACATCAGCTAGCTCCTGCCTCAGTTGGCATTCTGATTGTAATGCTCTGAACAGCTCTCCAACCCCTGCCAAGTTCTTATGTCGTTGTTGGCTGCCCATTAATGGACTGTGGAAACCTTGTGAAACTGTGAGCTAAATAAATCTTTCCTACCATACATTGTGGATGCTAGGTATTTTCTCCCAGCAATGAAAAAATAGCTAAGACAGCTACTCACTCCAAGATGGAGATAATAAAAGGTCAATCAGATAATATATTTACAGTGAACTTTGGAAGGAAACAGAGGGATGAAGAGGACTTTGCCTCCTTACCTTACTTTTAGAATGAGTCACTAGATCATGCTTTATGATTACCGAGTAATTTGTTCCCTTTCAACTGCTGCTTAACGACTTCAAAAAGTGACTGTTTGCTATAAGTTACAATAAGATCTACAGTACCATCTCGATACAGCAACAGGAACAAGTGAAAGTCATGAATATTCAAGTTCTTTAGATTCTAAATTTCCAATTTGATAAAACTGTTTTATGACCTTAGGCAAATCACATTACTGAAATCCCAGGTTCTTTGTCTCTAAATGTAGTAAATTTAGTGCTGGTTTCATGAATAATAAACTGAATCCATGCAATCCATGCAAAGTTCTTGTTTTATGGAAATACTAAACAATAAAGGGATTTCTTGCATTTTATTTCCAATTTGCAGTAAGGTTTTTTGCTTTTGTTAGTTAAAGAAACCCATCTTTTTTCTTTTTAATTCCTATTCATAATTCATAGTATTTTTTATAAGATCGGGCAACGGAAACAACCAGAAATGGACAACATGGAGCCGCTATAGCTAGATCTCATAGAATAGGATGATAAAAGAGCCTCCAGCTCATCACAGTGAAGCACTAACAAGTGTCCTTTTCATTCAGATAGTACAGTGAACTTGTAGCATGAGGCCCCAAGCAAAGCTGAAGGAAGACAAATAGCCCTTTCTCTGGTTTCGCAAGGCTTGTAGTCCGGACACTTCTAACCGTTAGATAAAATAAATATGGAATATTCTGCAAATCATACAGCACTGTGAAAAACAATGTCTTGGCGTATGCAGTGGAAACTGGGAGAATGACTCATTGCCTTGAGTATAGCTGGGACAGAAAACATTTGCAATTGATGCTTCAAAAGGTTTTGCAAGGCTAGAGGTATAGCTCAGCAGTAAAAACCGCCTGCCTACTGAGCTCAAAACCCTGGGTTCAATTCCCCAGCACCACATTAGGCAGGTGTGGTGGCGTGCACCTGTAATCTCAGAACTTGGAAGTCTGAGGCAGGAGGATTACCATTAGTTTGAGGTCACACAGAGCTCCATAGTGAGTTCAGGACCACCTTGGAATACAAAGCGAGATCTCAAAAAAGCAAAACAAAACAAAAAACAAAGAAACAAACAAAAAGGCTTTCATTCTTCCCTCTTTATATTAGGGTGATATGTTCATGAACCAAATCATTGATATTAATGTATTTCTTCTTCTGCCTGGGCGGCCCACTTTTCTGTCTTGAAATAGAGTAAGATTCTACTGTTCTGAATTTCACAAAACAGACTCTTGAATTAGTATAAGTCACAAAATCAGAAAATTCACACTGAATATTTATGCTCCTCCCTTTAATCTTTAAAAACATAAGTGTGTTTTGTGTTTCCTAATACCATGCTGATTTTTGAACATTTATCTTCAGACACAAGAAGTTTGACAAGGGATTCCTCTGTATCTCAGCTATGGTTCCCTGAGCTACTGAGAACAAAGAAAATGCAGATCCAAGGCATACAGCTCTCACTGGATGTCACTTCAGTGCCACCCCGTATATAAAGCATTCCCTGATTCACGGGGCATAGGGCAGCCTGGCTTGCTCAGAGCTGCCACACGGGAAAGAGTGGACTTCCCACCCTTCTATATTACTGTGTGTTACTCTGAGCTCTTTCGCTAGTCTATTAACTTATATTATCAAAACTTTAATGTATTCATTTATCTGTTTATGTAAAGAAAGCAGAATTTTGCTTTCTGCATCTTATATGATAACCAAATCTCTCCTGTGGTTTGTAACTAGGGCAGACATATAATTTATCTTTTTTAATTGAAAAAGATATTGTCAGTAATGAATTTTATAACAATAATGATTAAGTTCTACTGTTTTAGCCAGGCTGGGATTTACAGGTACTGTCCTTCTTCAGCACTTGGATTCTAGCCTTACCAAGTTTTTCATGGTGTCTATCGGGCTGATGGTGTCTCTCTCTAGACCTCTGAAGTAGATTTAGCAGGTAGGATGGTTCTTCCCAATCCCTTCCTAGGCACTCTGAGACAGCAATGTAAGTTTATCCTATTGACAGTAGTTCTTAGTATATAGCTATAATCTTTCAATAACAACAACAAAAAAGCCTGTCTACCACACTCTCATCCCCAAGGGCATTGTGCAGATTCTATGCTTTTGTTTCCCTATTATAAACAGAGTTTTGGGCTTATTATAAAGATGTAATTATTTGAGGTATTTAGTGAGAGACTTATTTTTAAAATGCTTTGTAATCCAGACTGGACCTGAATATTACTTGCTGTGCTAAATGGTGAAATGAAAACATAAAATTAGATACCACTTAGCCTGGCTACAAATGTTGTATCTGAGGAGTAACCAATGTGTGATCTTTAGACCCTAACTCACCCCTACTGTTTAGTAATCTGTTGAAACACAAGCAATGAAATTCTTGTGGAAGACCAATGCTTGTCCTTTAAATTCATACTATCCCTTTTCTAATGTGGTGAGCCCCATTTTTGATTGTGTTATTTCCATTACTATGTGCCAGTTCTGACTGTAGTTTCTAGGATCATGTTCAACATTATTAACACTCTATGATAATTGTGCCTGGCCTTGAAAGAATGGTATGCATGATTCCACAGAACAGAACTCTGTGTGCTTCTAAAATAAGGCAATAGAGTTCTAGATAATAAAGAAAAGAATTATTATTATTTTCTTAAATAATATAATTTAAAACATACCAATCGAATTGAGTAATGGTCTGCGTTAATGTGTTTCTTACGTGTAGTAACATTACTTAGAATCTATACAATATTGAAGTTTTTATGAATTTTTTCATAAAATAATTAGAAGTCATATTATACCACATTACTATTTTGAAACACTTATATAACAAGGGGGAAATGTTGCTGCTCTTGCTAAACCAAAAATGAGAAAATTGATGAATCAAGATGAGTAAATTTTAAAACTATATGAGAATTCCAAAACAAAATTTATTAAAATCAATGACTTTTTTGAAATAGAAAATTTAGGGTAAGCTATTGTACCACAAAGACCAAAACCAAGAGAACTAAAGTAATGAACTAAAAAACAAAAAGATGCTAATAGCTGAGAATCAGGCATAGAACAAAATCAAACTATATAGCAAAATCAAATGTGCAACTATTACATTACTTTTAGTTCTTTTAGTTTGAATTTCATGCTAGCTTTTAAAATATACACTTAAATGCTCTTTCTCTGACATTTAGTTCTCAGCCAGTACTAAATATGAACATAGCCTTCATTTGTTTAGAAATGTAATTTCATTTTCTATAATTACTATTGTAACTGCTATTACTGCAGAGCCTTGTTAATTCACGCTAATGACGAGGAGACAATTGCTGAATTTTGAAAATTACTAACTCTATGAGCAAATATAATAAAAGTCATGGGTGTTGCATTTTAGGATTACTTTGTTCATTTATTTTGACATTTTTAGCTTAGCATTTAATTATTCTGATAATACTAGAACCAGTCAATGCCCTAATACATATTCCATGGAAATTAAAATACTCACAAAAGATAATTTCTTGCCAAGAAATTACTTCAGTTAGTTACCTTAGGATACCAAATTAGCTTGAAGGGTAATTAGTATAGTTCACTTCCTTGGGAATAACTTCAGTATTGGGATAGCAAAGCTAGTTGACACTCTTATCTGGCTTTGAGCACTTCACACATGGGTATGACTTGGAACTCATTTTTTAAATACTTAGGAATCATGAAGTTGGATGTGTACCTCAGTGGCCTAAGGCATAGTTAGCTTATAAAAGGCCCAGAGTTCCTAAAATTAATTATAAACCAGAATATATCAGTTCAACCCAAACATTAAGTAAAAAATACATTTGTTCCCTATTCAAATCTTGTGGTTTTAGTCATTCTGAATTAATGATGTAGTATTATAATATAGCCTAAACTGTATTTTAGCCTAAGTGATTTATACTTTACATTCATTATTGTAGGTATTACTATTGGTGTTATAACTTTGATTTTAAAACCCCAGTCTTTGTTGCCTTCTCTTCCCCCAAATGGTTCTTTGTTGTCATGAACAAATTTACTAACTACCCTGAAAAATCGTAAAAGTCATATCTACTGATTAAAACATGTGTTAGAAATTTTAATGTTTGGAGGAGAAGATGGAAGTTAAGACATTTAGATTTGAGCAAGAGTCATAAAGTGTGTACCCATGCACCATCCTCAGTCCTTGGAGCCTTTGCAATTCTAAGTGCTTCCTGAATTTTTATCCAACTTTTTGAGAGCGCATTTATTTTGCTTCCAGGTATCTACCTATAGTCAGAATATTATAATTGCACAGTCTTAAATCAGCAAAAGTACAAATGTTGTAAGTGAATTAAATTCAGAATTCTTGCTTACAATTCTAAGGGCCCAATTACATAGCTGGCAGAAAATCTTCATCTTTTCCATAGTAGTCCACACCTGGAAAATCACACCTTTACATGGGTTCAGCCAACTACTAGATCTTTCTGTGCCTTCCATATAATTCTCCAACATTGACATTATACAGGCTTTGTTCACTAAAATATGAAATACTATGTGCATAGTGTAGCCATGTAATCATTTAATGATCATTTTCTAAATGAATGAGTGAAACAGAAAGCCTGTCATAGACGCCTGTTTGTCTCATACATCCCTAGTGAGGACATTTCAAGGCGTATTTATTTTTATGTGCATAATCCTATCCAAATTCTCCTTTAGAATTATTTTCTCATGTTAATAACTTTGCAGCAACCTGAAGTTATGTCAGAAATCTTCGCAGTGTTTGTTACTGTGTTATTCCAGTACTCCTTTTGCCATTCCTGCATCTGTCCTATTTCAACAAATGACAACCTCTTCCTATGAGTATAGTAGTTCTCAGTGTTCCCAAAGCTGACCCCTCGGAAGAACAGAACACAGCTTTTATCTTGACTCGACTCGCTGTCCCCGGGCCGTGCTCCTTAGCACACTGACATATGACTGTGATCTATACATTCTCTTTTATGAATTTTTATGTACAGTTCACCAGACACCACTTTCTGATTCTGATTCAATTCAGAAGGCAACTAATCAATATTGATTATGCATTTCAGAAAAACAGTAGAGTGTAGAAGGAGAAATCGTTCTTAAATCAAAGGGTTTGAAATGAATCCCAGCTATGAAATTTATGTGGCTTTGGGGGAAAAGAATTCCATTAAACTCACCTGAAGTTGTCTCATCATGTATAGAGGAAAAATTACACTTCAGGATAAAAATAATGAAGAGGATGTAAACTTTTTCTCACAATGAGCCTTTAAGAAAGTTTCTTATTTTCTTCTTTTGCCCTGATTTTACCCAACAAAGGATTTAAATTGAGTGTCTAATAAGCCATGCACATTCGAAAGAGATTGAATAGTTTGACAAAATGTGAATCCAAATATTTTGTTGATTTATTTTTAACACAGCATGTGTTCATAAACTAATTAACTCATAAATAAATTTAATCTTTAAATATCAAATTTTGATGACTCTTCATTGTAGAAGATATTTTATGAACCATATTTATTCTACTTATTTTTAAAATGTTACTATGTTCAACCAGTCTTGTTTTAAAAAATCAAGAATTGTGCTTCATTTTCAGTCTTTCAGTTTCCATTGACATTCTGTTTCTTGACAGAAGAATGATAACCAAATTCCCACACATCAACTGGGATAAGAAGGCGGTGCATCTTTCTCATGCCTAAGAGCACATACAATATTTGACTTAAATTCACTAATAACAATAATGGATCATTTTAATTTTCATAGCCAATAGAGCTCATGAAAATATAGGGAAGTGCACCAGATTCATCCAGTAATTATGATGGCACTTTATCAGAGCTGCGCAATGTGCTGTGTGAGGTCTCACATCAATATATTTACCCTAATGTATATTGTTACATGGTATATAATAAATTCTCTATTTTATAGTCTTCTGGGAACTGAGGGAAATGATTCAATTAGCAAGGACACGTGAACAGAGGGAAATTAAATGAACTTTAATAAAAACATCTATAAAACATGTTGCAAGCAAAGCATAGTGGTCATTAGGGGCTTCATTCCTGGAAATCAATGAAACATTTCAAGGGTCATATTTTAGTACTTTTTTTTTTTTTGCCTGCTAGTTGGACTCAGCTCAAGGGCATCCTTAAAACTGCCAGATACCTGAGGACTCCTGACTTTGGGGACATTCTGTCTCTAATGAAGCAGCTAAGTATGATGAGCTTTATGTATGGAACTGGGTCTGAGAAAGCTTCACAGCAAGCTATCGGTGAATTTAGACATCATTGGAGGGAAATGTGCAGAAAGTTAGAACATAGCAGACTTTTGGTTCTCCCTAAAGAACTAATGTTTCCTTGAGTCAATGTTGTTTTTACCTCCTTTTGCCTCTACACCTTACAGCTCATTCGCAGTTATGAAGATATAGGTGGTTTCTGTTGCTTCTTTGTAGTTTTAAGTATTTTTTCAAGTTTTCTAAAATAACTGTGTATTTGAGTCTTCTTTACAAAAGAAAATTAGGCTTATGAACACCTTTTTTTAAAAAAAAGTAAGCATATTTTTCACTACTCCTATCTCTCATCCTTTTTTAAAATTGTGCTACTATCCTTGTAAGCTATTTTTACTTATACTCAATTGAGATACTCTAGGAATATGTCTAATTATGTACATAGAGTCTATATACATGTCCTGTGCCAGCATGTCTGTATTCTCCATGTGTTGGATTGTTTAATTGCATTATGTATGCTTCTGGTAATTTTTTTTCACATACACATGTCTCTATTTTTAATGCCTAGAATGAAGATACCACGACTAATGAAGCACTGTTTTGTGTTAAACAATTTAATTTTTTAAATTTCAAAATTATACATAATTTTCTATATTATCTAGCATATTTATTAGTTATTCATTTTAGTTTATAATTTGTAAATGAAAAGTGTGTGTGTGTGTGTGTGTGTGTGTGTGTGTGTGTGTGTGTGGTGTGTGAACACAATTAGCAAGCCTTGATATTTGCCTAGGTCAGCATTATAAATCATATTAACTAATAAGCAAGAGAAAAGTCCTTGTCTTTCCCCTTTCTCTTTGCCAACTACACTGCCTTCATGTTACTGTTATTTAGGCTTCTTTAAAGGAATGCAGGTACACAGGACATGATTTTGTCTTTACCTTGAGTGGAACTTTCCATTCCTTCATTCCTGATGGACTTCATAGCCAATTGTGTCTACTAGCGTAACACATCCCACAAGAGTCACATTCCATTTTGTTCAAGGGACATCTTCCCCCACCTTAGCCAAAATTAGCAAATCAAAGGCTAACACAGTAGAAATAAAACATGATAGTTCACATATAGACTTACATTTATAATAAATCAGTAAAAGAGAGAGTTTTGAGAGAAAAAAATGTTGATCAGCCATCTTGAACCAGTAGCTGTATTACCATAATCATTTAAGCTATAAAAAAATTTAAAAGTTTTTATGCATCTTTCTAGGCCCACTTTAAGAAGGCATCTAACCCCTGAAGTATTTTTGGATATTCATCCAGTCAAAGTTAATTCTTTGCTTATAGGCTGTTTCTTAATCTCTAAGGAGCTTTTATTACATTGTTCATTGTTGTGTAATAGTGTCTGTATGCGCCTTACATATTGGCTAGTTAGAGACCTGGAAAATGACCAACTCAGTTTAACATTCACAGTGACTGTATTGAAAGTACAAAAAATGAAATAGGAAATACACTAAAAGTATAAGCTAATGTAAAAAGCATAAGGACATATTTGTTAAATGAATAAATGGATGAGTGTGTATATATCTTTGCAAAATAGGCCAAGTCATGGATCATAAAGAGCAGACATTCTTGTAGAGCAGGGATATTATCCACCTGTTTTGATTACAAAGAGCTGCTATGACATATTGTGAAAAGTGATCAAATGAATACATTTTAAATGTATCTGTGATTTTTATTATTGTGCTACACAATAAAGTATTATGACAATTCAGATACACTTACTTTTTCTCTGTGATTTTATTACTTTTCTGCTACTAAGACAAATATTGTTCTAATACTCTCAGGCCCCCAGGGAAAGAAGAATGATTTTTGCAGTAGTTTATACAAACACTGCTCTTTAAATTGGATCAGAAAAGCTTCTTTAAAATGACAGCAGTCATAGAATTTAGATTCTCCATCATAATATATCATTAAATTTAAGTTATTTCCTAGCTGTAGAGAATGATTTATGGAGGTTTGATTGGGAAAGAGAGTAATTTCGTGCGTATGTAAGATAGGCTCTTAAAGTGAATCATTGTAAAAAAAATGACAAAATTTAGAAGGTATCTTAGCAATGAACTTTTTTCAGTTTTGAGTTATTAAATCTATCTAATTAAATATGAAGCATGGGTAAAATATTAACTCATGATCATGTAAGATATTTTATGTCATTGAATAGTAAACTAAACTGAGGGAGAAGTCAGGGTCTTCTGTTTTTGGACTGTGTTCTTGATGTACTTAGATTTAACCAACAACTTTAGCTCACAGACAGAAATTAGCCAATGTGAAAGTGAGAGCACAAGGAGATGCAACTCAGAGATGATACAAACTTCAGTGATTGCATTCTTGTTTATAACCATGGATACAGAGTTACAGAAGTTGCAACTTCATTCTTGAATCAGCTCTTTCCTTGCAATAAATAATGATTAGTGCCTGTGCCATTTTGACTGTTCTCTCAGCCTCACTGTCTCTTCACCTGGGAGTATAGACATGAAAGGCACATGAGAGAATAAATTTATAGGATTTCCAGATCAACAAACATGATTATAACTGGTTTTCCTACTGTTTTCCTACTCATTTTCCTTTCACTAGCAATTAGCATGCAATACAAAACCAAACAGATAGATACTGTGAATTGGTATCTCCTAAAAAAATTAAAAAAAAAAAAACACTGAAAAATACCTGTGCTTAGTATTTTTCTTTCTTGGCTTCTGGTAGCTTTGAAAACCGCCAACGTTCTTCAGCGAGTCTAGACACATATAGCTTATTTGTGCAGTGAATTCTCATTTGGGAGCAAATTGACCCATCTGGAAACCAAGTCCAGAGTAGGCTTTGCCCTTCCCTCTTCGATTCCCACAATCTCAATTGTAAGGAGACTTCAGAGTCATGTCTACATTTGAGTTTAAATGAGAAAATCGTTTTCCTAGTAGCTTATTCAGCAATGGAAGTGGGTATTCTGAATTATTACAATGTAAGAGATGCCAGGATCGCAGATGCACTTGGGCCATTTCACCTTCGCCCTGTTCTTCCCTTCTAGAAAGCTTTTTGTGGCAGTGTTCCAGCAGCTTTTCTTCCAGTTGAATTTGAAATGCTCCATTACCTTGGCTACATTTCAACTATGTCAGTAAAAAGATCCCAAAGAGCAAATCAAGCTAGCAGCAAAAGTGCCTTTTCTAAATAAACAGACTGCTGACCCCCAAATAGAGGCAGAGACATTCTGCCATCTGGATTGTTTCATAGTCGGTTTTAATAAACTGTCATTTTCTTGTGCATAGGCTTTCAACTGTTAATGTGTGTTAAAACTCAGTCTAAATAAAGCACCTGTCTCCTTGGTCTACACACAGTCCCCAGCAGCACGTAAGGTGCGCACTTCTTGTGCTGGAGTACAACCAACACTGATTCGTGAAGATAAAGTGCCACCAATAGGCATCCAAAAGGAGACCAACTGTGTTCCTGTGAGAAGTGATCAGAGTTAAATCCACCGTGCCAAATATCTTCAATTATGTAAGCTTCTGTGGGGCGCTTTGTTCTTCCTCTCTTGAAGATTTATTTAAAGTATGTGGTTCTTAATGAACAGAGCCATGTTTCATTGCGGTCTATATTTCGCATCATCTCCACGTCTAAACATACTATTAATTTTAAAAACACTACTCTTCTTCAAGATTCTTTGTGAGATCAAGAGGGAATTAATCTTCCTTTAGATCTTTGGTCATTCATTACTGGGGCTGGTCTTCCATCCCGTTACACATACCATCCTCTGGCCTTCATAGACCTGGTCAATACCAATAGACTACATCTGTGAAACTTTAATTTTAAATTTTCTTCTGTCTGACCACTTATCTTTTTACCTCACTACCTTTGTAAAATCATTATTCAATCAATAATGCCATAATATCAACCATTACTCACATTCACTTATTCAGTTTAATAATTCAACCATTATTGCATTGTCTGCGATATATTAACTACACGGTTTTTTTTCACTGTCCCTCACCTGAACCTTACTTACTGCACTTTCGTGTCATTTAATACACATGGTCTTTATGCCGCTTGTCACTCCCTAGCATCCTCCCTCTTGTTCTTTGCCTGTTCTCCTCCTATCAGTCTAACCTGTCAAATTCTGGGTTTGACTGAATCTTTCTCTCCTCCTACCACTAGCCCACAGCCGAGCATCAGGACACTATGGTAGGAAACTAGTGGTGCACTGACTGATGTTAAGGCATGGCTGCAGACTTGTGGTCCAGTAGTTCCCAGAATCCCATTGCATTTTGCTAGAAAGTGCACACTTCCACGTTCTGAACCAACTACAGGATACCTTCTGTCCTGTAGTCTCCTTCCCCATCCTAATTTTCTCAGATGACTAAATTGATTTTTCCATCTTTTCCCTCCATTTTATTGATATGTGTACATGCAAAATGTAAGGTTTACAATTAAGTTGAGCCTTTTATGCACATCTCTTTTTAAAAGTAAGATTACAAATGTATCATTTTCCCACCACCAAGGCCACCAACCTGCCTTTACCTTTACTCATATTTTTCTCAATACTCCTGTTACAATGGATGAATTTTCCTTGATGTTTCTAAAATCCAGAAACTTTATTGCAATACCATTCATTTTATGCAAAGTGCTTCTGCTTGCAATGAATTCCATCTTTCTCCTACAAATTTCTGTGGGGATAATTTTGGAGTAACACCGATTTATGAAAAAAAAAGAAAAGAAAAATGACCATCCTGATTATCTCACCTCTCTGTGATTGCTCTCTTCTTTTATTTTTAATAGGAAAAAAAAACTCCTCGTGAAAGTGTTTCTGTTTGTTCTGTCTTCATACTTTTATGTGGCCGTATGTTTAATCCCTCTCTCATATGGAATGCTCTCTCCTCTGGGCCACTGGTGTCACTGCTGTGCACTCGAGTCATCATGGCTCAGGCTATGTCTTCATATTTCAGCTTTATTCGACACAGCTAATATCCTCTTTACACAAGAATATTCTTGGCATCTATACCACTACTTTTTGCTTTGTTTTGTCTGGAAATTAATGTGTCTCATTTGTTGATGTTTCTTTTCCCTTTGAAGTAATGCCTGTCTACAGTTTTGTGTCTTTAGATACTGTATGTTCAGGCCTGTATCTTAAAACAATATGTTATTTAAACGAATCACCACCGATATTGAAATCTTCAGTTTCAATTTACTTAACAAATTATTTCACCTTGATTTCAAGGACTTTCAAAATCCCTGCCACTGTTCTACTTTGCGATGTATTTTTTTCTTCTGCAAAGATGAAAACTTTGCTGACCAAAGAGGCCCATTTTAGATTCTATACATATTTTCCCCATTTTCATTTGTAAAATATACGTGATACAAAATGATTACATTGAACTGGAGAATTTTGTGCGCGCGCACACACACACACACACACACACACACACACACACACCCATCCGTCGTGTCAACATTACAATCCTTTCTATAACCCCTTTTTGGCATTCCTATAACCTCCCTCATTCCCTCTATCTCCCAATATCACACCCATTTGGGTCATGAAATGTTTGTATTCAGATTTTGGTATTGCATTTAATAATAATTTGGAGATAATTTCTGCTAAACCAAGACATGTCTATGTTTAATCTTAGATAATTCTAAAATATGTTAGTTGGTAGTAAATTAACAGGTAATGTTATTTAATAAGTTCTGTTCTTGTCTACATCAGTTTATACTCCTCCCTTTCCCCATTTTGACATATGAACATTTCACAGACTTTTCCTTGTAGTTTTTCAGCCACTGTAAAGGAAATACATAACTTAAATATGAAGTGTATCGGATCATCTTTATTAAATAATAACCGTGCAGAATAACTAGTGCTGTCCTTTTGAAACTCATCTACTTCAAGGATTGACAATTATCTCAACCATAAAAGTTGAACGATCAGGCCAAGGAAAATTCTTAAACTCCCTGATGTATTATGTACCCATAGCCCAAATTTTTTGAAAAAAAAGAACTTCATTTATCAATATCCCTTGATATTCTAGACAACAAAGGCTGGAAATATTTCCGGTACAGTTCCCCTGTATATAGCAAGTACAAATAACTTTGAAAGATACTGTCATTCAAACAGCCGAACTCGTATTCCCACCTCTTGAATAGAGGCTGTGCTTTGTGACTTGATTCCAAACATGGCATATATAATGGAGCAAAGGTACGGGATGAAAAATGAAAAACACTGCATCAACTATGTGGTCAAAGGTCAGTCTTGTTTGTACCATGTATGAGAGGAATGTCATTGTACCTCAGTGGTCTTTTTCTGGATTCTAACCCTAACCTTATTCTAACCATGAGAATGATGGATGGCAAACTTAGACTGAGGAATAGGGTACAAAATTCCTATTAGAGCCTCCATAATTCTTAAGATCATCTAAACAGGGACAATCTGAGAACCTTCCTGTAACTATCCCTGTGCACACATGTTGCCTAAATGGAATGTGATATCCTGAAGGGATCACTGGAACAGAAAGAATGGGTATTAGGGGAAAACCTAATTCATTGTGAACAAAACATAGACTTAGATGTAATTATTAACCTACCAAGGTTGATTCTTAGTTGTGACAGTGTACTATAATAATTTGAAGTCATACAAGGTGAGGGCTATGTAGGGAGAGTTTGTGTTCTCTTTGTAATTCTTTTTTATAAATCTGCTATTGCCTTAGAATCTATCTACTATATAATAAAAATCTTATTAAAATTTAAAGCTGTCTCTTGTACTGTCCATTTTAAATATTGTTGAATTTTTCCCAGAAATCTTCCACCTGTTTCATCAAATGAAATGAAAAAAAAAGAACAAATGGTTTTTGATGTTTTGTAAGTCATATTTCTAAATGAAAAGAGCACCTAGTAAAACATAGTGCAGAAGAAAGTCACCCTATCAATATGATCAATGATCATGCTGTCCCTCCAGTAAGATTGGTTTTCTATGATAGTCTTTGGATTTAAAGAATTGTGAGTGCTACAAATACAGCTGAAACATATTTCAATAAATAAAAACGAAAGTGAGTAAATCTCAATAAAACCTACTATTATAGTAATTTCTGGGGAATTGTGGGCTGTCCTCCAACTCTTAGATGTCTGCATTCTGCTGTGGTTAAAGCATGATTTATTTCTGTTATCATTCCTGCTCAGAAATAACCGTATATACACATTCTGTGTGGTTTTCTCATATGACATACATAGTTCAAAATATAAGCTATGTCTGCTGATTTGCATAATTTTTTGTCAAATGCTTTAATATTATTTTCTAGTCTGCAGTTCCATTACTGCTTCAGGTTTCCTTGAATTAATACCTATTAAGAGGCTATCTCACAGACATTTGCTAATAGGTTTTTTGTGTGATATTTAGATGAGGACATGTCATTTACTTCTGGTAAAATTGGATTTGGATCTGAAAGGTAACACAAGGTAACACAGAATTTAGTTACTACAAAATTTTCATTTTATAAACTGAAGCAGAAAGGGCAACTCACTTAACCAAGTGTACTTGCTAATGAAGGGCAGACACTAGAACCCGAGCTTTATTCCTCTGCCCTGATCGACTTTACTCAAAATAATATTTACAGCCATTATTTTCTCCATATTCTGAATTAACCAAGTTTATTTAAATTTCTAGGCCTTATAATTTCCAATAGCAACAAATTAATTGATATTTTGATAAATGGAGTAACCATTGTGAAAGTGTACCCAGTACCATTTGTGACTGAGAATAGGAAATAAATGACTGAGCTGTCCACACAGGATGAAGGGACCCTGGTGGATGGAAAAGCTTAGTACCCGAAGACTCCCGCGGCATGGCATTTAATGAGAAATTGTGTGTGTGTGTGTGTGTGTGTGTGTGTGTGTGTGTGTGTGTGTGAGAGAGAGAGAGAGAGAGAGAGAGAGAGAGAGTTCTAATGTGGCTATGAATTAAGCTAGTCATTCATATAAATTATCTTTGAAAGAATAATCATATGTCATGAATTAATTGCAAAGAATATACAATAATTTTAAGCAGCACACATCAATAGTATAAGATAGACAAATAAATACATGCAGACTATATCTGCAGCCAGGTGAGATGAGAAAATTATAACCAAAAAGTCAAATTATCAGAGTTAATATATATTATATATTCATATACATAAATTTTTATTTCCTCATGAACAGATAAATCCTAAGGTTTAACAAACTCTATCTAAAAGTGCAAAATCTGAAATGTTCAATATTCAAAATATTTTAGTGCTAACATGACCTCACAGTGGAAAATGCCACGCCTGACATCATGTGAGATTTGTAATCAATACATTCATATACTAAAATATTGAATAAAATGACAAGTATGTGCCTTTGTTGTATATGAAATAAATTAATATTGTGTTTAGACATATGTCCCTTCCCTGAGATAGTTCACTATGTGTGCAGTATTCCAAATCAAAAGGAAAAATAGAACATTTGTAATCTGAGATACTTCTAATCCAAAGGGTTTGGAGAAGGGAGACTGCTATGGTTTGAGTGTGATTTGAATGTTCCCCCTTGGTCAATTCTGAGTGAAGCCTTTGTTTCTAGAGTGACAGACAGTGCTTTGAAATTCATGGGACCTTTAGGAGAAGGGGCCTGGGCAGAGGTTCTTGAGTCACTGGGGATGCACTCTTCAGTGGTAGTTCTTATGCTACTCTGGAACAGTTGTTCCCTTGAGAAGATTGTTATACCAAGAGTAACCCTCACCTTGCTTTCCTCTTTCTGCTCCTAGTTTGAGATATAATTGGTTCTTTTTGCTCCTATGTATACACACATTTGCCATGGTGTGCCACCATCTGCTAACCTCATCAGAAGCCACATCCAGCCCTTTCACCTTCCACCCTCAAGTTCAACCCTTGCCTAAAATTTGAGTCTGCAACATTCTGAGCTAAATAATCCTCCTTTACTCTATAAGTATCCTGTGTCAAGTATTTACTTACAGTGGCATAAGGCTAAAAGATAGTTGTTCAACCTGTATCTCTGTTTTTAATGATTAGCATCCTTGCCTTGGGCGTTCAGAAATATGTCTGGCAGCTGTGTTGATTTGACTGCCAAAAGTCTTTAAACTCACGGAACCCTAGTCAACTCTAAGGAGAGCTTTGGAATTGGCTGATCTCTTGAAAGGATAGAAATGTCAGCAAAATGTAGGATAGAAATTCAATGAGCTCACTCTGAGATTGCCAACAGTGAGCCCAGGGCACTACTGAGCCCGGGACACCAGAGCCACGGGAAGGAGGCCTGGGAAACCAGGATCTCAGTGGCTCTTGCTGACACTTCCTGACAGAAATCTTATAGCATATATTTAAATCGAATTCATGATGTTTGATATGCACTTAAATAGTGAAATGGTTGCTATTGTCAAGTGTATCCTTACCTCATACCCCTGTTTCTTTTATGGCAAGGCACCGAAAATCAACTTTTTTAGAAAAATTCATGATTGCAGGAAAGTATTATTATAGTCTTTGTGCAATACACTGGATCTCTAACTTATCATCTCCCTTTATGCTACCTTGTATTCTTTGTTAAATCCTAACCTGATATGACACACAGAAAGGCATTCCTGTGACCTCTAAAATCTTAATATTGTGACTTGTGAATATATAGGCTATGTGGCCTGAGGAATAAAGGCTGAGGATAAGGAAAATTAGAAAAGGTTTCTTCCCAAGAATAGCAGACTTTAAAAATGAGAAAACTAAAAGGATGGGAGTCAACAAATTAAATAACTATGGAATCAAATGAAATTTAATGTACCTATAATACTTTGCATCAAAATGTGTTTATAACTAGTAAAAGGCTAATTGAATTTACCTTATGATGCAAAAGCATTAAAAACTTTTTAATACTATTTCTATAAATTTCTCATTTCCTGTGTTTATATAGGTCGTCATAGACATATAAATGTATGATATTGTTTTAATGCAAAGTTTTAGGGGGTTTTTTCCCCCTTGGCTTGATGTGGCTTGATTTTCTGTGTTCTGTTGGTAGCATCTGGTACAACTTGGAAGGCTGAACACAAGGCCTGGGAGACATGGCAGATAGTGAAAATGATGTCTGTTCTAACTACTCCTTCCATTTGGATGCAGCAAATGGCTACTATTTATTGCTAGGTTGCCATGTGTCAGCTAGTGTAATAAATAATTCTGACTGCAAGAATAGTTCAGTACAGCCAGGACTGACTCTGTTAGCTGCATTTATTTGACATTACTTGCGCTTGATGAAAGTCAATTTTGGTTACTTTACACCCAAAAATGTCCACGGGCACGTGAGCGCACACACACACACATACACACACGCACATGGTTGCTTACCCCTCCTATGCAGAGTATTGAAAATATTATACATATATTTGTATGAAATATTGTTGATATTTACTGAAGTGCACTTGGAGATCTTAACTTCTTTGAATTTGCAAGTAAAAGAATTAAATTTAAGCAACGTTGTCTCAAAAAAAATTAGGTAAAATGAAACAACCAGTGTTATCTTCCAACTCTTCCTTTGTTGTCAACGCCATTCCCTCTGATTTAGCTCGTTTCTATCTGCCCTGTCTCTTGCCGCCTCTCCTGCCTCCTTCCTCGCAGTCTACCTTCATACCCCTACTGGGATCCTCCTTTTCCTCAGAGAGGAAGCATTTGTTTTCTCCAGTTGTTCTTGTCTTGTGTGCACTCTACAGTTCAACAAAGGACTAGTAGCAGCTTTCCACCTAACGAGAGAAAGAAGAGAAGATGGAATCGTAGTATTTTAGAATTCTCTTTGTCATATTGGTGCTTTATAGACGGGGGAAATGAGATTAAAATTCAGGTTCTTAATGGTAGCTTACATGGTTAACTGTCACTACTGAACAATTTTATATTCTTTTCACTATATAACATGGCCTTACTGTGATATAATGTCTACACGTGTGAGTTTTGAAAATGAAAGTCAATATCTTATATATATAGGAAGTGTCCTTTCTTAGAAATCTTGAACTTCAAAGTCTGCTGCTGTCCCTTATTTTCTTTTAAAGTCATTGCTCATGTGAATGGCTAATTTGCAAGAAATCGTGCAGATTTTTTCAGACATTCTGCCTTATAAATCGTGAATATGATTGGATAAAACTGACTCTCATCTCTTGCCAATAAGGCTTTGCATTTTAGGCAGTTATTATCTGTTGTAAAATTGTCACCTTCTATGAGCCTTTTGATTACATATAGAAGAGAAACAGACCCCTGCCCCAATTAGCTATTCTGAAAATTTTAGAGTGACTAGATATGAGAGTAGTAGTCATTTGATTCCTGAGATAATAATGAATGTAATCACTGTCTACTTCCCTGACATGTTTGGATGGGGTTTTTGACAAATAATGATGGAAGAATTTATATGAAAGTTTTACATTTCTTTCAATAAAAATACAAACAAAAAGAAATTTTCATTTGAGGCAGGACAATATTGAAGAAGATAAATTTGCCAAAAGAGGAAATATTATAGGCTAAGGCAAATAACAGTAGGTCAGGAATGATAAAAAATAAAAAATGGTATTTCCAATTTTGAGGAATTACAAATTCTTTGTATGTATTCTGTCATAGAAGTGATACAACCTCATCTCACAATTATGAGCAAAATGTAATTCAGTTTAGATTTGGGTTTCAATATTTTTTCTACAGTGGATTTAAAAAAATATTATTTGACATTTAAAATCATTTAAGGAAAGACTTAAATTTATAGTTATTCATAAATTAATAATCACTTTGTAACCACAGATTCTGGAGCTATTTTTGTAAAGGATTAGAATCATCCTAAAATTAGCCGTGGTGTCTTGACCTTGAATTTGTAATTTGGTGGTACTTTAAAAGCTCTGACACAGGGCCCACCTGCAACGTCAATTCAACCAGGACCCAAATCTCAAGACAAATAGGGTTCTCCGGCATTTCTGTGTTTGGTACTAATTATTCTTTTCCCACAAACTCTTCCTCAGTGAGTCTTGTTCATTTCATAATTTGTAGTGGCTGTAAAAGCTGATTCATATAATGAAGTTGGAAATCAAATCATCTAGTTTTCTGGGGAAGTCAGGTGACAAAAAATGATAAAATCTTCCATGTCTAAGACCACTGAGAATTCATTTACATTACCTTGGAAATAAGAGCAAGTATGAATATTAGCAAAAGGAGATAATTCATATTTAGAGAAAAACCACTAAAATTATTCACTGTTATTAGTTCCTATATGGTTCTGAAAACTAGAGATCTTTTCATATTTTTATGAACTACTCTTTTCCTCCTTTATAAACTCAGCCAACTATTTCCTTAGGTCAAAATGTTTAGATTCTATTCTTGCAACATATTTTTCAAGAGGAAATATCTTGCAAGAGTCACTTGTTCATGTCGTTATTGTGTGCAGAAATCACCTCCATTTCTCATTCATTAATGTCCACCTTTTCTCGTATGTACCACTGTAAGCACGGTCTAAGATTAAGATACCACTGAGGTGAGGATGGTAAAATTAAATATCAAGACTATATCTGTCTTCCTACTGTGCTCACACTGAGGTTAAACCAGGTCTCACAGGAGAACTGAAGATTAGAAAGGCTAACAACTAAGAGGTCATTTTGGACATTTGAGTATTAAGTATGTCTTACACGTGGAACAGAAGGGGAAAAAACAGTGATTGATTATCTGGAGAAAGATTTTCATTATGTAAATTGTAAGAAAAACTCCTTTTCTGACTCTGTAAAACATATTTAAGATGCACTCTATCACTAAACACAGTAAATGTTGTTAGGGGGAAAGAGAATAATTCCTCCAGAAATGTTATTTAATGTATTTTTCATCTTTAATTTCCTCATTGATCTGGTTTAATTTTTAGGCATAATCAATAATCAGTAAAGAGTCTCTGTACCTCTAGTCACAGATAGTAGGCCAACCAGCATAAGACCGATAAACTAAGAAATTAAAAAAAGAGCTTAGGAACAGTGACTTTGAAAATAAAATAATAGTTATCGATGTTACAGCAGTATTTTTAAAAAAAAAAATACTTGGAGCCATGGGAAAAAATGTCATTTTGAAAATACTTAAAGAACATGTTCTAACCTCTCATTTGGCAACTGTTTTCATTGAAAAAAAATCAAATTTGAAATAAAACTTTCTGCTACTAGCAAGCCATTACAATTCACAGGTCATTGGTTTCTGAATCTAGGGGTAGCAGCTTCATGATTATGAGTAGACTGTAGAGATGTGCTTAAACGAGGCAGAAAAAAATCATAGTCCACAGGAAACTATGTCTCAAGGAATTTAAAGAAAACACATAAAGTCAAGTAACTAATTCAAATAATATAAAAGATTCTCTTCACGGTATTTTGACAACATAATTATCAAATGCAGATCATCTACCTTGTGTCTCTGACACTCAATAGAGCCTCAAACTCAAGGAAATCAGGATCTCCTCAAATTCTGCAAATCAAAATTTTAGTGTTTTTCAACACTCAGTGTGATTGAGCAAATTTCTTGTCTTGTTAATGCAACAGTTGATGTGGGATAAGGAGGGAGAAGTAACTGGCAGCATGAAATGAAACTCATGCTCTTCTTTCCCTTGAATTTTGGAGAAGGACTCTGTCCCATAGTTTGCA
This sequence comes from Ctenodactylus gundi, assembly GCA_004027205.1. Taxonomy (NCBI): domain Eukaryota; kingdom Metazoa; phylum Chordata; class Mammalia; order Rodentia; family Ctenodactylidae; genus Ctenodactylus; species Ctenodactylus gundi. Next base: position 424,495 of record PVKB01000416.1, on the reverse strand, counting down.
AAGTCATGTAAATTACATTTTTTCGAAGTTTCTAATGTTCATTTTTTCAGAGTCATCATGGTACATCTGTGAATTAAAGGAGGAAATATTTACCTGTTTCTGTCTTCAAAAGTAGAAATACAAGGTGGATGTCAAATCAAACTATGTCAATAATTTTTTCCCAATAGCACAAGAGATTTCTAAGTCATACTTGTAAGACTAGAAGCACTGGGTTTTTCTGCCTGTTTCTCCAGACCCTGTACTTTTAAAATTTTCTGCCTCTTGGAGAACACCTTCAGTAAGTTCATCTTTAGAACAATCTAAATCATGAGTTGGAGGTTTGGGTTGGTAAACTCTTAGACCATAAATAATTGAGTAATAAGAAGATAATTTGTATATGGCTAGGAAGGTAAGTCACAATTCAGGTTTTAAATGGCATGATATTAGCATCTGGTAAAATGTGTATTTTATGCTATTTTCAATGTGGTGATGATTCCAGAAAACACATCTTTAAAAAGTTATTTATGCCCTCATCCTGCAGATCTTCAGTCAACACCAAAAAAAAAAAAAATTGTACTTTTTCTATTTTTTCCTCTATCTCATTTGTCCTGTGATATCTACTAACATAATCAGAAATGATAAACCCTACTGGGTCATCCCCTAGCCACTGTTCTTCAGTAATTATAAAATAGAAACACAGGCAGAGTACCCACAATAACTAATTAGAAATACAATGAAGTTACAATAAATCCACCTGATGCTCTGTAGTTGCTTATATTTATATCTCACTTCTGCTAAGTTAAAATGAGTTTTAAAAGGTCAAAAATAGAGGCATGAATTGGGAATGAATCAAATTTAGCCACCCGTGGGTTGCTTCACCGAAATCTCTTTGGCTTGCATTGTGAACCTCAGTATGAGCTCACCGACTGAAATCATCCTCCTTTCTACATTTACATTGTCTGAACAAGCTCTGCTTCTGATCTGACTTTCTATAAAGTATGATTTTTGTGGGTCATGCCGGCACTGACCCTCCATTTTCTTTTCAGTCCTTACCTCAAAATAATCTTCTCTTCCCGTATTGCTGGCAAAACGACAAACAAGGACTCATAAAGTTGCCCGTTGCAGCCCCATACAACTATTAAAACTCTCTGTTGTTGCCGTTAAAAGTTCTGCTGTACCTAAGAGTGATGTGGATTTCACAGTCAGCCTGAGGACACAGATAAATTATTCATCTGCCTTACAAAGTGCTTTATTTAACATAACTTTAGGCAACGAAGAATTATACTGTTCTATGTTTAATGTTAAGTGCTAGAAATACTAACAGGTGCCTTCTAGATGTCTTCTGGGGCATCAGTGAAGGAGAAAGTCGTCACAGATTGATGCTAGGTGATGCTACATTAATACCGACTCGAGGCTTGAGTAGCCTGTGACGAATGTGTGGCCGTCGCTTCTGTTCACCTGTACGTGTCCTGGGGATTTTCAGATACATGCACTATATAGCATGATGGACACAAGCAACTGTATATCATAGAGGTCCACCCTCACACTGCCACAAGCATACCCTGTGACGGTCATGGAAACACCTGAACTCCTGGAAGTCAGTTTCCATATTTCTATGTCATAGCAGTTGTTCTCTAACGATGCGACCCATAACAGAATCTTCTCAAAGAAAATGCTTTCAAGCCAGTTAGCTGAGTTCTCCAGAGAACTGCCTGAAGGCAGTGGTCCTAGGGTTTCCAACACAGTGGGTGTTTACACAAGTAATTAAGACCCAAGTCAGGAGCCATAGAAGGTTTCTGGACAAGCCTTCAAAACAGCCAAGTTCTTTCTTCTTCTGTGGAATTTTGTAGTTTGCCTTATTTTGTATTAGAATGAAACTTGTCTAAATCACAGTGCCAGTGAAGAGGTAGAGTAGAGGTAAATAACCCTGTTTCCGAATAGATGAACTAATGGGAAGCTGTACTTTAAAACCACTTCCCTCTCACTACTACTTGGGAGAAGAAGCAGGTTCTTTCTTCAGTTGTTTCAATGAAGTGTCAAGTTTTTACATGCCATGGACGAGGGAATCTAAAATCCCTGCCTTTCCAAAAATGGCTTCCGCTCCCCTATCCCATGTTTCCTCCTGGCTCCCCCAGAGTCACCCTAGAGTCTGATTTCTGCTGGGTCAAATCAAGGAGGTGTTGCTGTCGCCAAAAAAGCTCAGTGGAGAGAAAGATTCCACAAGAGCATCTGAGATGTGCCTGCTTACAAGATATTTATCAAATGCATGAATTTATCATCAACTCAATCACTTCATGAGATTTTGATGAGGAGAAGAGTTAGAGAACTTGCTCTTCAGTGAGTGGGGAAGGAAAGAGCCTGTTGGTAGTGCCAAATCCAGGCTTGCATGTTACAAATGAGAACTGCAACATGGGGTGGACCAGAAAGATTAATGCAACAGTAGCTGAGCACCCCATGAGAAGAAAAAATCACTTGGAATAGTGACCAAAGAGACTTTTCTTTCTCCTGAACCCATGGCAGCAATTTGTTCCAGTGGCCATTTCTGTTTGGTAGCGGTACTTAGATAGAATCTTTAATTTTTAACTACATTTTGGATTCAAAAGAAGCACTCTGTTTTAAAAATTGACTCTTAACAAGATTGGCATCTGAGTGAAAACTGACCCCACATCCATTAGGGTGTCACACACCGAGAAACAAGGGCTGACCCTTTTGAAATGCAAGCGAGAGGCAGCACATCAGCTTTGGTCAGAAAGAGTCTGAAAGGAAGGCACATTCAAGCCGTATTATAATTGAATAATGTCGGAAATTAGCAAGCATATCATTTTAAAGGAGACCTCTATCCTGTGGGTCCTAGTTAATAAAACATCCCTTTCCGCTCCGTAGATCAGTCATGGTGATTTATAGGAATTAGCCATTTTCTGCTGAGGACGTAGGTGAAACGCGTAGAAAAGTTAAATGGGAGGAGAAAGTTAGAAATAGAAGACCCGAAGAAGAGACTGTTTCTCTGAGCATAACAGCCCATCCCTGCCAAGGCTTCAGTCTTTGCACACCCAGTGTTTGTGTGTTGATTAATGCTGTTACAGTTTCATCTGTTATTACTTAACTGACACGTTGCTGCAAATTATAGCTAGAGCACAGTAGTGGGTTATAGATGCAAATAACATTTAAAATAATTCCTTTCCTTTATACCTACAGGAATTGTGAACTCAACAGCAGGTTTTTTCCTTTACTCTAAAAGCATCCATCCTGCTAACTGAGCAAAAGAGCTGTTTTTCAGATCATGCTGTGTTTTAAATGTAATGTGTTATAAGGTGTTTCTTCTCCCACCGATTAGCTCCCATCAGCATTAGTGGGAGTTGCTTGAACAAGCGCTCTGTGGGGCAGGGAAAACATCATCTGCGCAGGATGCTTTCCTGGGAAATGCTTTATTTCAGAGAGAACACATTCCTTAACCTCAGTGGTTATAAATGTCACATCAGTTCTTGTACTGCCAGGTGTTTTATAAAATAGTATTTGGTGAAATGAAAGAGAAATAGCCATATCAAAAATGATTATAATAAAAGCTATAAAGATAAAGGATAGGAAGAATGCATCAAAACACAGATAATTTGGCAATCTCTTGTGAAGGCAGAGTCGTTACCATAGCTCAGTAGAGTTGGAATATCCTTTGTGGAGGGACTGTAGGTTTGGTCAGGACCCATCCTCTCCCCTCATAACTGACACACCCGGGTTCCATTTGCACTATTCCATTTATTTTTGTACTAAAAGCTAGAGTCACCCCAGTTTTTCCACCAACAAGTTAAATAAAAATAAGAATAAAATTTTAAAAAGTGTAAATAGCTCACAAAAGCAGCATGTATTGTCAGATTGGATTAGAGAGGCATACAGCAAATACAATTATACTCCATGCTACAAATGAAAAAAAAAAAATCATGATTCAGTGGCACCCCAGAGAAGGTTCAGAGATTATCGATTATCTAAGAAATCAGAATAAAATGGTTCGAGTTGCTCTTCAGCACATTATATATATATATATATATATATATATATATATATATATATATATTCGCTAAAAATAAAGAGAGCCATAAGAAGTGGCAAAGAAAAAATGCAGAATTAATCATGTTCAGCTGGTCAGTTCTCATATGGGCTGGCCAAGCTGCAGAGTTTTTAAAGGGTGATTGCTTATCTTGAATCCATTTTTTATACTAAGGAACAGGAAATGGTTAGCAACCAAGCACTAACCAGTCTACCACAGGAGGTTCGGGCTGTTTGTATTCATGTGCGCTCTCTAGGGTCTCCAAGGAGCCCTTTCAGGATAAAACATTCCTCTTAATTCGTGGACTCTGAGGAAGAGCAATTTGTGCTATATTTGTGGAATCTTCATATCAGTATGAGAAAGCACAAATTCTTGAACAAGTCAAAGGAGTAAGTCTGTCATGTGGACTTCCCAGTCAAATAACACATGAGTGGATTTGAAAGAGTTAACTTTGGACTGGCACTACTCCAATGTATGTACCTCATTTAAAAAGATTAAATAGGGGTGTTATGCTCAGCAGTGCCAAAGCTCTGAAGAGATGATAGTGTTTACGTCAAGACCCCAAGATGAAAAGGAATATGGAGAAGAAAAATTTGTAATTATTGATTGTAGAGAACCAAACGCTGGAAAATACCAGTGGGTGCTTAAACATAAAAGAACCTCAAAGTTATCTTTTGTTCATTCAGAATTTTGGTACATTTGCGTGACTCTAATAATGTTTCACCTTACACTGTTTCTCAACAGACAGAATTTTAAAAAGCAACAGAATAAAACAGTTACTCAGAAATAGTTCAACAACTTAAAAAATAAATGATTTCCACCACCTTTAAGCATATAAAAAAGGGACACCTTGAAATGAATTCCAAGGGATCCTTAGGAACTTGCTTTTAATAGTTAGGCATGGTTTACAGTTGTGTGGCACATGCATTTAACTATAAATCACTTCCATTAAAATCAGAGCTCCCTAAAAATCTCCAGGGGTGAAAAGTTCAACATATGGTGATGTATCTCACCAATTTCTTCTATCTCTTCATGTATATTTACCCAATCATTTATCAATAGTTATTATAAACCTTCCCTTTCTCAGGTACTATATTAGGTACGATGATTAAAAAGTTGAATCACATAAAGTGATTTGAGGAAATCTGAAATTGCATTTTTTCTAGGTAATAGCATTTTACCTGTGAGGCAGGCTTTTACATGAGATGAAATTCATAGGAAAATTATGTAATTGCAAATAAAGCCATGCTATTGACATTTGTTTCATTATAAGATAACTTTCATGCATTTATAAAATTATCAAAATATTATTGTAAGAGCCATGTGATTTCTGATTAGGTAAATTATGAGAGTTTTGAATTTTTAGGGTATTCTTTTCCTCCTGTTAAGCTATCTGTATTCTAGAAAGGAGAGCTGTGTGTAATAGCTACAGATAAATCTAAGTATACAATCACTCATTCTTCTAATATTATCAAATATTCATTAAATGTTAGCCACTCTCTGTGCTCAGATAAGAAGTGAAGATTAGTAAGACAAACCCTTGCCCTCAAGTGCTCTCTGAAGCACAGCACTTTCTGGGGTCTTTGGGTAACCAAGAAATAGAATTCTAGTTTGTTGTTACAATGCATTAATCTTACACTTTCATCCAGCATTATGGAAGCCCAGTTTGACAAAGGATTCAGGAAATCAAATAGAAAGTGTAACAAGTAGCTCCAAGAGCACAGACAGCAATAAATGTCTACACTCCTGAGAAATAAAATTTCACGTAGGATATACAAATCTTAGTATGGAATATTTTCTTCTTTTACCATATATATGAATTATTAGTGTGATCCAGTGTATTAAAATTCTGATTGTACTACATCAAGAAAAATCAAAAAAATGAATTTGTATTTGAATTCCAGAATGGGCATTGTATTTATTTTTCTATAAATGAAAGAATAATAATTTTGAGAGACTTTTAAAAAGCCATGCAATGTGTAACTTCATGCAACAAGTTCTATTACTTATCACTACAAGAAAGGTAAAAAGTATTTTCCTCTATTTTTCTATTGTTGGTATATAACAAAAAACACATTAATAGGTGAAATGAAAACAAATTTATTAAATATAAGTTTTATGTGAAATGAGGGCTTTCATAAAGAAAATGAAGAAGTTAAGAAATTATTATACTAGGTTGGATGAAGAACCTTCCTAGAAGGAAGATGTCACAGTGTTCCTTCTTCCTTCCTTTACTTAGTCCAAGCTGCCCTTTAGGCCTCCCCATCCCAAGGGTGGGTGCCCTGCCCTAACTTCCTGGCCCACAAATCAATAATACACACTGCCCTAGGCACCTCCCGGAATCTCAATAAACTGACGGTATCCCTCCAGGTTAAGCCCCAAACATCCGTCCTTTCCAGCCAGGCCCTACCCCCATAAGCACATGACTCCACAGTTTTCCTACCACATTCAAATGCATATGGCTTTTGAGGGACGATACATATTCAAACCACAGCAGTGATCTTGTTTCAGCCTCACAGAGTGCTACTACTACAGGCTTGTGCCACTGGGCCTGTCTAAAATAGTATACATTTAAGAGCCCAAGGTAACATTCTACCATGTGTATATATTGTGAAGTGATTAGAGCAATCAAGCTAATTATTGCAGCCGTCATCTTACACAGCTACCTTTCTGTGCATGTGGTGGGAATATCTAAGAACTATTTTCTGAGAAGATTTCAATTACTTTGTTATTGAAATAGCTTATATAGCCCCATTGTACATTAGGGTTCTTATTCTCCTTATAACTGAAAGTTTGTATCCTTTGGCAAAAACTCCCACACTTGTTCTCCCCTTGCCCCTAGTATCCATCATTCTATTCTCTGTAGTTTGCAGCTCTAAAGTCCCCCCAAAAGCTCATGAAGTTGGATGTTATGGATTATCTGTGGAACCGGGTGTGGTTAGGAGCTAGAGTCCTGGTGTGGAGGACTTGGTTATGGATGTGTGGTGGATCCTAGGTGTATGGTGGAAGACAGGCATGCCGTAGATTATCGATTACAGCCGTGTGGTGGATTAAGGGCTTAATTCTGGAAGGGGTGGGACACTGAGGCTGGACTGGAAGAGGCAGATCACTTGGCCAAGACCTGGGAGGGTACATGCTACTTCCTTCCTTCCTTCCTTCCTTCCTTCCTTCCTTCCTTCCTTCCTTCCTTCTTTCCTTCCCTCCCTTTGGAGGACTTGATTCCACAGTTACCCCAGTACATCATCCTTCCTTCCTTCAGGGCATTTGGCTTCCTGTTTGCAATCCCATGAGGAGCTGTCTCAACATGAATCTCTGCCATGTGCTTCCCATGTTCCCAACCACTCCTGGGTGGATCATGACCTTCTGAAACTGTAAACTAAAATAAACTTTTCCTCCACTCAATTTATGCACACGGGGTATTTTGTCACAGCAACAAAATAAAGTAACCAAGACAATTCATGAGTTTGATTTTGAATTCTACTTATGAGTGAGATTGTGCAATTATTTTTCTATGTCTGGTTTAGGTCACTTACCATAATGTTCCTTAAGTTCATCCATATTGTCATCACAAATGGCAGGATTTCTCTCTTTTTAAGGCTGAATATTATTCTAATATATCTTCATTTAGATATATAGATATCACATTCTCTTTGTCCATTTATCCACTGACTAATAGTAATTTCTTTATTTTGGCTGTCATGAATAATATTTAAATATTTTCAAAGCATTGCTTTGTGTTTGTACATAGCTTGTAGACCTTTTGATATTGTGACTCTCATACCTATTGCAATATATTCCATATCCCGGTTACTTACTGCTGTTGTTTCTGCTGCTACAGCTGATGATGAGGTTGATAAATTCTCATCTTGATCTTCCTTCTAAATAGAGAAACAGCTCACATCTGTTAGGGATGATTTTAGGCTATCCTGTGAGCACACAGATTAGATCACTCAGCAGATGAAAATGAGCCTCATAATATTCATTGGCTGACTTGAGACTTTAAAGGGATGGACTAGAATTATGTACAGAATAAATGTAGATTTCTATCACATTTTTACACCCGTATCATGTGGCTCAGAGACAGGTGGGAACTGGGCTCCCAACTTAGGAAAGGGCGATATTATCTCTCACCCTCAAAAACGTTATCATATAGATTGCTTAGGCAAAGTGCTTGATATTGCTCTAGGATAGTGTCTTTCAGTGGTTTCTTGACCTTGGTAAGCAACTCCCATTTCCATGGGCTAATACATTCAATGGGCTTCTCGAGAATTACTGATGTTTTGTTATTACTCCCACTAGGGTTAACTTACTTTTCTGATGAACTGAAAGAGATCCCCAAGCTCAGTCTTGGCCTCAGCAACAACACATAACAAAGAACAGTTAAAGATCCAAGAGACAATCACTGACAAAGAAACTATACTCACTAGACTATGACAATATCTTACCTCCTACTCACAAAGCAGGTTCACGCCACTTAAACTCTGTGAGTGGCTGTCAAGCACAAACTTGTATCAGAATCACCTGGATGGCCTACTAAACATGCCTTGGGGCATCTCTTCCCCAGACTTTCCAGCTTGGGCAGTGCTGAGAACTGACCTTCCCAACAGACTCTCAGGTGATGCTGATGTTTCCAGTTTGAGAACTGCACATTGAGAACTTCTACGTTACAGAAAGATTTCATAGGGCTGTGGAGTTAGCCGCAGAAGGAAACTTTGCTAATGCCCCTCCGGTAGAGTGGCTTTCTCATTTGTCCTCTTTGCAGTAGCCTGGGCTATTCTCCATTCTGTTCCCTTCCCCCCACTCCGTTCACAGTGTTCATGGATGGAAGAAACAGCAAGAAGCTGTGAGGTCGCGAGCAGTTTCACATTGGAACTCTCCTTCCACTGTAATCTCAACTCACACGTAAGGATGTGCACGGAAACGCTTTCTAAACCTGCTAGTGGCCTGCTGATTACCCTCTCCTGGTTCTCTCTCAGGGACAAAGGTGCCTGGCAGTCCCGGTGTCTGCTGACCCCTAGTGGCTGAGGGTTTCTTCTGCTACTCCCATATTGGTCTTTGAGAAAAACGAGATTTTGGTTTGAGGTGGTTGTAATAGTGAACAATTCACAATATTGACCATGGTGTTCAGTTCTAGGGGAATGACACATTCATTATTTTCTCTATCTTTGTAGTTTCTGGGTGAAAAGTACCAGTTGATTACAAAGTCTTCTGTCTCAGCATCGCCACATCTGTGGGGTCAGCTTCTTGGAAATCCAGTGCTTGACTTCCTCTACAAAATCCAACCTTTTGTTCAGGATTTACTTTCATATAACTGCAAAGATTAAAATCTGAGTGTAAAAAGGAGACTTTATGAAGTTCCAGAAAATGTGATTTAAAGACATATTTAAGGAGGTATATAGTGTAAATCAAATGTGAAGATAATGACAGTTATTTCAGGGAACATTTAAGTCAGATTAATTTTCCAATTGAGCTGCTCAATATCCCTGAATATGAGCAGATCTGCTGGAAAATTTGCTGGCTTTAGTACAGTACATATAGTTGGTAAATCAGTATACCCATAAGGAAGATACATATTTCTTCTTATAATCAACAATGATTTAATGAAAAATACCTTAATGCATTGAATGTGTTACATTGCCTATATTTTAAAATCACACTTTTTGAATTAAAACAGGAATTTAGACCTGAGAAAAAGGAATTTAGACCTGAGAAAAAGTATTAGAAATCACTGACACCTATGCAGTTTTTGAATCAAAGGCAGACTTGAATTGTTGAAACATGTAAGTTACAGTAAAATATCGATTAGTGATCCCAACTCTTTTATACCATCATCCTGTATGTGACTTCAAAGAGGTAAATCTTAAATAGAAATTAGTGCTACATAAAGTCTACATCGTTGTATCACTCCCACCCTTCAATGCTTCTGAATTGAATGGTGTCAAAAACATTGAATAAATGCATTCTCCTGGCGAGCTATAGGAAAAGAATCTTTTTAGTGAGTAATCTTTGTATCAAATGATAGCTTGATTGACCCAGAATGCACACAAAGATCCAAACACATACACACACACACACACACACACACACACACACACACACACACCTGCATCAAACCAGATTAGTATTACCCAAACTATTCTTTATGCTTAAGTAGGAAGGAGACTAAACTCTAATAAAATCTTTTTTCAAGGAGCACATGAGAGGTCTGCTGAGGAAGAACAAAGAATTCTGACTGTGGTCACAGGGTTTCAACATTCAAAGATGTTTCCTAGAATAGAAAGATCACTAGCCAGAAATTTTCTTTCATCGCCATTTTAAAGTCTTATTCTGGCAGGTTCTTTTAGGATCGCATCCGATATGTAGCTATGTTGCTTTATTTACCATGACATTTTACTTTATAGGGATGCAGAATGAGGGCTATCTACTAAAGTATAGATTTTGAAGAGACGATTTATTACACACATGTACAGAGAAACAGCATTGTCTGAAAAAAAAATGTGCCAGCAAATGACCTAGACTTATAGTATTAATAAAACAGACTTACCTGGTTAATAGACAGGAAATATAAATCACTCTAGGGAATGTTTGACACATTAAATCACATAAAACAGAGTTACCTTGAGTGGAGATCAGTCCCTCTAGGGTCTTCATCCCAGTAGGAGATCTGACAAAGTAATGTGATAACTTTTTACAAGTTTTACTGCACGGGTTCTGAAATCAACAAGTGTGTTAATCTAGAAATTCCCACTTCTTCAAGTTGGTAATATAGAACTTTATCCTGAATCTTGCAGGCGGGCTTCTAGCCACGCACTCTTCCTGCCTAAAATAAATGTTGCTCGGTTTGAGAAATGCTTCCCAGAATATGTTGAGTTACTCTAAAAAATTGTGTAGATGCTTAAACGTCACTTACAAAATAATGGTCTAAAACAATTTATAGATTTAGCATCTTCGTGTTTCTTCTGGGCCTGAATCTCACTATTGTCCTCACTTCAATTAGACTTTCGTTTTTCCTTGTTCTCTATCAATTCAAGTTTCACTTTTTCTAAAGAATACAGCATAGCCTTTCAACACGTACATTTTTTCTCTCTTTGACAATATATTTCACTTTTGATTTGCATATCTCTCCGTCTGTGACCTAAGCTCCTTAAGAGGTTAAGAACTTAGTTTACCATTATTCCTGTATTCTAACTAATTGAATAATTTACACTTAATAAGTGCTTAATAAAATATTTTTCATTAAATTAAATGTAAACTTCTAGTCTTACCCTAATTTGCCAGGGAGCTGTAGAGGCATCTAAGAAATAATAAATAATTAAAAGAGAATAATTCTTGTATTTAAATACCAAACTCCTGAAGAAATATTCAATTTGAAATTTGGTGTCACCCTAGTTAACTAATGTCTTGCAACTTGGCCCTCAAAATTTATAGTAGAAGCCTCTTATTTTTGCAAATATTCTCCCCAATGCCTTTATTATTATTGATTTTTTGATTAATGATAAAGACAGTTTTAGAGCTCTCTTGCTTTTGCAGAAATCTTTGGAAAAATCATTGTGCTGGCTCTCAGTGTCCTTTTACTTACAGCTTTATATAATTTGGAATTCATTAGAAAAGTTACACCTCCAACAAATTATTATCTGGTTCTTACAAAGTTAGATGTTATTCCAGGCTTAAAGCAACTAGAAAACTTGGCAAAGGGGAGAGTATAAATTGCCCTGATGAATCACAACGGAGAGGCGTTGCAATCATAGGTACTGGGGTAAGACAGTCAGAGAAGGACAGCCATCACACCCTTAAATTATAGCATTCGTGGTAACTTGAACAGTGCTGAAAACCTTTTCCTCCTACACACGAGCACATCCTCACCCTAACTGCTCACCCTAGAATTGGAGGGGAGTGTTGACACTTTATTTTCAGCACACAACTAGATAAATTTTATCTATCTGTACATAACTAGGGATGCTAGGAAGAACAAAACGGGATCTGTAGGATATATGTGACCAGCTAATTGGCCATGCTGTTTCTTATAATATCTACTCTTTAATGACTCTTTCATTGACAATAAATATCTCTATCCTATCATGAAACAGATTGAATCAGCTGTTCCCTGAGCTTTTTAAGTGATGAGTTGATGAATCTGTCCTTTGTAAGTAGGAAAATTTGGGTGTTACATTTCTATTTTTTCACAGTTGTCTGTTTCCTTGAAATATCTAACCCTTTGCCTACATAGACTCAGCTTCATCTGTTGAGGAAAAAAAAAATATATATATATATATATATATATATATATATATATATATATATCAAAGACGATTGTATCCATTTGGACAAAATACCATAAAAGTAGGTGAATCCTCCATATCTCATGCTAGGACCCTTTGGTTTACAAATTACGTGAATAGACATTGAATGGCTGATAAGAGAGACAGCCAAAATCTACAGAATAAATAATACTTCATTTTTATTTTTATCCAGTAGACCTAAGTAGGACTTAAAAAAAATTAGGACTCTTAATATATCTCTCAGAAGTTGAATGCCCTCTTAGGAGAGAGTGATAAATTCTAAGTGCTTAACACTTTGTTTGATGAAATGATAATCTTACTGCTATCACATATGAAATTGCATATCTTTCAGTAACTTCTTAGATTCTATTACATGATAATGCCTTTCTTAATTCTTCTTTTATCAGCACAACAACAATGAAACTAGAACTAGCTGGTCCTGTCTGTTTTCCAGACATTGAGACATATTTGAGCTGGTAGGAAATCCCGAGTGATCAACACCCCACTTTCAAGCTACTGTGAACTTCCCATTCCACTGGTAAGAACACAAAGGCCAGAGCAAATTTGGGAGCCTTGTCAGCAGCCTGCTGGTACACAGTAGAAACATAGGGTGGGGCGGGGCTTGCTGAACATTAGTCACCACTCTTAAAGATGAGAATTATGCAAGGCGTTGTCATTCTGTTCTCTTGAGTTATGGCAGCACTTCTAAATTTAAAAAAAAAAAATGAGACAGTTGGAAAGGAGTGAAAAAAGTATGTAGAGGGGAAAATGAGGCAGTGTGTTTCAAGTTCAACCTCTGTTGGATATATATATATGATGATGTAACTGCTTGTATTTTGGAGCATGGCAGAATCCAGCCTTTGATTCTACTCTGTCATTCACAGTGAGTTGTCACACACACTGGGCTTGGTTATAGTTAAGTGTGTTTTTTTTTTTTTTTTTTGATACCAGATACATTAAACTTCTGCATCAAAGTATGAGTTCATGAATTAATTTTATAATAAAATGAATCAGAAAATTAGGCAAGACTTTAATGAAAGAGTGACTTTGATTTCTTAAGGATGTATTATTAAATATCCACAGTCCTTTGGAGCAGAAAGTTCTCAGGTGAAGGACAATGCTAATGTAAAATAGATGATTTAATGCTGCCTTCAGAACAACTTTCTCTAGACTGTGATAGAAGTATAATGGCTTTCCTATTTCTTTCCTGAAATTGTAATGTGACCGCCTTTCATAAAATAATAATTTTAAGCAAGCAAGGCCTGGGAGCCAAAATTGTTGGTTCATTTCTCAGGTAAAATTTAGCATTAATATGGCTGACTCATAAATAAATCAGCATTGATATAAACACTGCCACTTTCCATAGGAAAATCTTTTTTCCAGTTTCCAGAAATCATAGGGTTTTTTTGCAATTCATTTTTATTATACAAAAGCTTGCGAAGCATTAATCAGCAACAGAAATTTTAGGGATTCAGTAGTTTTAAAAAGCTACATTTGAAAGACTTGCGCCTTGCGTTAAAACTTTGAATCAAGTTTGATTTAAAATATTTTGCCTTAAAAAAAACTCCAATCAAATAATCAAGGGCAAAAGTGACAATAAAATGTTGGAATTTGGAACTTGTCATGTTTAAAAGTCAATTTCATCTTAAATGATAGGGATGAGGTTTCTACAGAGCCCTTTTTGGATTCAAGGTCAAAACATTAATGTGGTATCCAGCTTAGCTCAATTTTTTTTCACTTTTTCAAGAAGATTTGTCATTTGAAATAGATGCAAATGAATGCTAAGATAGGTGAAATCTTCCAGATTTAAATTTTAAGAGGTGCCTTCTAGAAAATCCTGTCTGCCAGCCTGTCTCATCGAACTAAACATGAGATTCAGAAACCAAGGTTGTCAGTTCAGTATCCTCCTGCTTGAAATGTTCTCCATGATGTATTTTCAGTTTTTCGTGTTTTAAGTATTGAATAATTGCTCAGATTTCTTGGAATAATAACTATTATTAAGAAAAGTTTAACCTAGTATATTAATTATAGAGAATATAAAACCCAGAGAAATTGTGATTTGCAAAACACTCCAAAAACCACATTCAGTTAAGAGAGTTGATTAGCCTGTGAGCTAGCCATCAGTATTGTGTCAAATTACAACAGTCTTATAATAAGACTGATTGAACAATACACCGATATATTCATGTGTCGGTGACCAATCTTTTGAAAAAAAATTACCTCAAGAGAATGTAAAGAGCATTCTGGCTGGGCAAAAAGAGGCAAACAAAACCCGATTATGTAAAATTGATAGATTAATTTCTTAATTGCATAACAGTGTTTGAGAGTCTGTGGTGTGGTGAACTCCAAAGTCAAGAAAGTTAAAAGAGAGCATGCTCCACGTTCTCACAGACAACAGTAGAAGCCAAGGCAGATGAGAGGAAAAATGAAGAGGAAACCCAATGAGTGAAATTAAAAAATTGATTAGATTCAAAGTGTGCAAGAGGAGGCAGAGAAGGGGAAGATTAATAATATGATTTCCACATACCCTTAGGCAATATTCTAAGTATTTATAAAAAGAAATCCTTTGACCTTGTGAGGTGTAACTATTATCTTCTGTATTTCACAGATAAGAAAACAGACTCAAAAAGGGTGAACTATTTGCCCGAAGTCATAGGCCTACAATATGAATTTATAAGGTTCAGGTATACAGACCAGTTTCTTAATCATTAAGCTGTCTGGATTTTATAGAATACTTCTAGTGCTTGAATGTCTAAACAGTTGGCATTATACTCATTCTCTGTGTGATTCCACAGGTTATAAATCATGACCCTTAGTGAGGTCATGACTGTCTTAGTTTGTATAACTACACTCTCTGATGTTCACACAATGCCATAATCACTATGTGTTTTTTGAAATGTATCCATCTAGATAAGTGATACACAACTGTATTTCTAATATATATTATGAATATTATGGAGAAGGGACATATTTATGAGAAAAGAAAAAATAAGGTTCATTTCTTTACTTGGACTGACTCAAGGTATCTGTCTTTTAGTAAGTCAGTATTTGCACATATTTGTCAGAAGTGCAAATATTTCTTTGAAAATTATGAATACAGAAGTAACATGAATGTGCAAGATTTGCTCAGAAATCAGAGAATTCAGATTCTCTGAAGTCCAGACCCTGGCATTTAATAAAGTATGGAAGAAAATAAATCAGGAAATTTGATTTAGAGATGAAAATCAGCAATAAAAATAAATAAAGCATGAGAAGAATGTTTTTTTTTTTTAATCAAACAGGAAGTCATGTTCTTTGTGCTTCAAAGAGAAGTTCAGATATATCAGGACTACCCTGTGGTCCCTGGAGTTGGGAAGTTATTTCAGTGACAGTACACAAAGCTCTTATGTGGTAGATTAAAAAATAGGCTCTAGTTAGTCAGGGAGATATGATGAATGGTCTTGTGAGCAAATGTTATCATGTAGGAAAAAAAATCACAGTTGAGAGAAGCAATAATTGTATTTTTTCTGGATAGTTGCATGAAAGAAACTTTATCAACTTTATCTTTAATTGCATTCAAAAATGCTGTAGTACCTGAAAGAATAGATATGTGTCATCATTTAAGTCACTTATGTCCCATCTGTGGCCTGCTGCTCTTTAATCTTGATTTTTAATGTTATAATAAAAAATTCAAGTAAATTTTAGTATTTAAATACAGTACATTATCTATATGAAATATGTTATATGTGGCCCAAGACAGTTTTATGTTCAAAAAAATAAGCTTGATTTTAAAACAAAGAAGAAAAAATGTATTGCAAATTCTAAGATCCATTCCATGAAATAAAACTCTATCTTAGACTCTTGACATATCTTAGAGGAAAGCTCACTATAATCTGCTCTAGTATTCAAAGAAAATGTTATACTATCTTTTTTGTAGGAAAAGATTACCTCTTAAAGCTGAAAATTCATACAGATACAATGTGGTATGATAGAGAAAAATAAAAGGAATTTCTCCTAGCTTTATGAGCTCACCTAGGAGCTGTGTAAAAAGTACAATGATGTGACCCAGCCACAATAGCATTTTCAATAGAAATAAACTGCACAGTATCTATGTAATGTAATATATATATATATATATATATATATATATATATATATATATATTCAATAATTTCAAGAATAACTTAGAAGAAAAACACTAAAGCAGTAAAGGGGAATTTCTGTTATCATAACACTTCCTCCTGTGTTTCCGACCCAGACTGCAGCACTGTTCCTTCAGTTGCCCAGCCTGAGAGATGTCATTCTTCGCTGGCTTCCTCATCACCCACATCCATCATAAAGTCTTTCAATCCTACTCCCTCCCTGGTCATTGAGTCTATGCATCATCTAGACTTAAGTGATCATCACTTTTAAGCCTTCCCGCTGGTCCAAGTGCTTTCAGCTCAGTTGCTTCCCAGTCCATTCTCCGTAGGCAGGGACCATTCTACAATGCAAATGTAATTCCTTCACTGTCTTGGGATTGTCACCAGACTGAAGTCCAAAATCCTCAACATAATGCTCAGAATCCTCAATGATCTGATTTGTATTTTTTTCCACCTCTGCATTTCGGCCAAGTCCACAGTGTTTCAAATGTTGCGGAAGCACTCCTACATCCTAGCCTTCACTCACAGGGGCACTTCCTCCTTGGGAAATCTTTTCTTAATGCCTTCTCCTTAAATTACATTTCCTCTTGTAATGTGCCCCTTGCAATGTGTATTTATTCCAACAGAACACTTATGAAACTATAGTGAAATTACCTCTAACTATCTTTCTACTTTAGGCTACATAAAGACAAAAAAAATTCAACTTCATTAGATGTATTGCAATAGGAAAATAAATAAATAAATAAATAAATAAATGAAACCTCACTTCTGTGCAATGTAGTGCTAAACTGGGACAAATTACTTTCTCTCTGCAAGCCGATTTCCCATTCATAAAAGTACAGGATTGTAGAAAGAGCAAACTAATAATATAACAAAGCTGAAAACCATTGATGATAATAAGACAAATGTATAATGTGTATTATATTGTTATTTTTGTTGTTAATAATGCTTTGTGAAAGTAATGCCAGAGATACAGTCACTTTATCAAGTAGCTTGAGACAGACACATGCTTCTTGCACAGAATTTCATCCTGCAGGCCTGGGCTTTCTCATCCACATTTTGACAGAGTCTATCAGTCAAAAGATTCCTTGGAGAAAACCACAAAAGTAGTTCATGAATTAATGACTGGTTACTAAGAGTTTGCCTCAATAAATTAGAGTTCCTTGATTAATCAAGATGCTACTAAGTAAGGATATAAATGCATATTCTTTTGTAATACAATTCATAATAGAGTACAAGAAAATTTTAAACTCGAACACTTTAGAATCATTTAACTCTTTCCAGGTTTCCCTAAAGAGTTTCTTGTGGGTATGAAGTTCTAGCTTAGAATGTTTTATGTACATTCTATAAAGACGTAGGCAAAAAATCAAAGGAATAAATGTGCATTTTATAAAGCGTGAGAAAATATAAAGATTATGTTCTATTATCCTTTGTAGCTGTAAAAGCCTTAAACGTCAAATTCCCAACTGTTTTATGCCTGATAAATACTAAGGGTGTATAACAAAATATGCAACCCATGTTCCTATGACAAAACATTGTGATTCAGTACTCAGTTTTTATTTATATTTTAATAAAAGGAATTTATTTTTAATGAGAGCTCTAGATGATTCTGATATGGATTTCATTGTATTCAATTTTTAGAATCTTGCCCACAAAACCTGTTCATCATTTTTCTTACCTTCCTATAAAACAATGTATCTTATATATCATATTGCTGAATGTACTTCTTCAAATAGCATAATATTTTATATGATAGATAAAATAGTCTTGTTTCATTGTGACCATTCTCCAATTACTGCTATTATATTAGAAAATAGAATGGAGAGTTGCAACATGGGTGTGAGGAGATTTGTTCTGTGAATGATTCTGTGACTTTGGATAAGGCACCTCATGGCAGAGAGCTTCTAAGTCCTTCTTGGTACAAGGAGGTTGGGCTATCTTCACAGCAGCTGTCTTGGCTACTTTTTCATCACTGTGACTCAGTATCTACAACTTGAGGGAGGATAGATTTATTTTATCTCACAATTTCAGAAGGTCACAGTCTCTTCATAGGTTCACAAGAATGGTGAAACCATGTTAGCAGAACAGAGCCCAGTGTGGGAGGAAGAGTGGAGCCATCACAGCCCCCTCCAGGTCATACCCCAAGCACCCGCTCCTTCCAGCCAGGCCCCACTCCTGTACTATACAGTATCCGTAGATACAGGAGGCTTTGGGTGGAACACTCCAGATCCAGAACACAAGAACTATCAGTGTGCTGTATATCATCTGTGCTAATTATTGTCTACCTGAGATAAAAGAGAAAGAGATTGAGATTAGTGGTTAAAACAGACATTGATAAACAACTCCGATAAGGAGAGTGGTGATGAGGCCCTTTGGTGAGAATTTAGCAGCTACTTGTGTACCAAGTTTCCTATAAACAGTATAATTAGGATCCATTAATTATTAACAAAGTTGGTTTGGAAATTCTCTATATAAGACTTTTCTGCTTAGATATGAAGTCATAGATCATTCTTTGTGCACTAGGACTCCATAACTTTTAAGAAGAATTGCTCATCTATTAATTCAATTTAAAAAGTGCAGGAAGTCTTTTTTTTTACATTGATTTTTTTCTGAGTGACAGTAGTTACAACTGTGAATAATTGCAGAATTCCTGGGCAAAGATGTCCAAGACTCTGTTGCTGTTCTAGACTTTGGAAATTGCAGTATGAATTGTTCACAAATATATTGACTTTCAGAGGTCTCATTAAGATAAGAATAATTAGTCATTTCTCCAGGGACCTAGTATAATGATAGTTGCATAGTATTCTTTAATTTCTGAGTCTACAGTCCATCTTATTCATCAGATACAACATAAAGATCTCAATATTGAAGATTTAGG
Organism: Ctenodactylus gundi; assembly: GCA_004027205.1. Lineage (NCBI taxonomy): Eukaryota > Metazoa > Chordata > Mammalia > Rodentia > Ctenodactylidae > Ctenodactylus > Ctenodactylus gundi. Next base: position 405,199 of record PVKB01000416.1, on the reverse strand, counting down.
GAGGCAACTGGTAGTTGTCATGAACAGAAAGGGCCTTGGGAACTTCTTGCAGCAAAAAGGATGTGCTAATTTAAGGACTTGTAACTTTTTTTCCTGGTACTGACATGTGTACGTCAACCGTACCACTTTGACCTTTGTAATATTTCAACCTGAAATAGTTTTACAGGGATTGGAAGAAGGGGTAAAATTAATTAGAAAAAGAAACACTGTATTCCTTCTCATTCTACATTTCTTGTTAAAGTAGTCAAGATAGTAATACATTTTTAAAAATATTTTTGTCACTTATTTAGCAAGAATTCCCATTACTCTGTGGCTCTGAGAACTTAGACAATTCAGCATGATTGAGCATTCATGCCTACTGAGGCACTGAATCTAGGATGCCCAAGAGATGTGGAAATTTGCAGAGGTTCTAATTCTTATATATAATGATGCAGTATTTGTGGCTTGCCTGTACACATGGTCTCATATTTTGCACGTCATTTTGAGATAACTTATAACATCTAGTACAATGTTATTGCACGCAAATTGTTTAATACTGTGTCTGTTAGGGAACAGTAAGGAAAGTTGCACATGTAGAATACAGGCACAGCCATTCTAAGCCTCACTACACAGTGCAGGAGCCAGATGCCAGGAAAGCAATGCTCAGTGAATGCTGGAGAGACTGAGGAGGTAGGAAGCGGAAGAGTAGAGAGCACCTACATACCACTTTGTGTGGACTCACGGTAGTGCCTAGCACACACCAAAATGAAGTTTTGCTTTTGGGAACTTCCTGGAATTTAAAAAAAAATTTTCAGTCCACATTTGGTTGAATATATGGATGTTGAACTCGTAGGTATGGATAGCAAGTCATATATATCTTTATATCTATACCTATAAAAGTATAGATATAGATATATGTTTTCTTATGCTGTGTAAGTAACTACATATATTTCTCTATATTTTATTATGATAATGGTTTCCAAATCTCATTACCATGTATTTTTGTTGATATTGTTCACCCGTAATGTTTACATTTGCACCTTTATTTGCATCTGATTTCACAGTCTTATATCAATAAATTTAAACATGTGTATATTCATAACTAAGCCTCTGCCAATGAGCTAAGTTACTGCCTCATTTGTGAAGTTTATGACTGTGCTTTGCATATAAATGCATTCAAAAATATTTTGTTTGCATATGAACCTGCCTTGAATTTTTTTAAATGAAATATATATTTTTTTCTGTCATCAAACCTATTTCCTTGAAGAAAAAAAAATAAAAACCTTGTAGGAGAATTTTATTGTCCTGCTCCTGGCGTGTTTATCTATGTTCAGTGATCACTGAAACCAACCCTTCTATTTTCCCTTCAGCAACTGAATGATTGCTATGCTTTTGTGTGGGAATGCAAATATTCTCCTTTGTAAGAGAATCTGTAATATATATTACTATACTGCTAGTCTGTGGACAACCATATGTAATTGTACATACTTAGTATAATTTCCAGGAAACTCAAAACTTCAATAGAACTAGCATTCAGTTTCTATTTTTTTATAATATCTCTCTCCCCTTGATACAAATGATTGTCTCCGATCTATTCAGTGTTTTGAAACCCATATATCTGTCAGCTGAAAAATAGCCTACAAACTGAGAAGAATACAAATTTTTCACCATTTATACCTCAGGAGCTAATTTTTCTTTCAGATGAAATAACAAAGCTTGAACTGCAGGTCTCTATTCCCGAGACCAACGTGGTAGAGTGCTTTCAGATTTCAGTGGGAAAAAAGAGGACATTCTGGTACCTTCTGTAGTCACCTGTCTTCGCAAGTAGATGTTTTAAGAGAAAGACAGATATCTCAACTAAGCAAATGCTCTCATTCTGCTGGTATAAACCATTGCCTTTAATTGCTTCCTGGCATGGTGATTACACAGTATAATAATTTCATTAAGATTTATATTTCTGCTTGCAAAGCCAGTTACAGATTCAATCTTGCACATCGATATCATAAGTACCATTATACCAGTAAGCAAACTCAAGACTTAGGGGTAAAAGTAGACATTTATAGGTAGCATCAATGTCTTTAGCATCAAACTAAGCCTGCAACTCTTTTATCTTTCTCTCTGATGAGGTATACTTTGTACCAATATGCTTACAGTATTCTTGAACTTAATTAATATGCACATAAATGATTAACTTAATAGTTTTCTATGTATGTTTTTGGTAATAGAGCTACAAGAAAAATAGTTGACACAAACAAGCTTTCAATTTAAAGGACTCCAACAATATTTCTGAACATTTATATAGCTTTTTCTTAATATAAGTTCCAACAAAGTTTAATGACTATGAACCAGGCATCAAATAAACCCTGTCCTAAACCTAAAGATTGGTATTATACTAAATTTAGTGAGAGATTAGTATTATAGTAAATTTACTGGGAGTGCATGAAGCTTGCTATATATTAAACTGAAAATCTCCAGCCTAAAACTCAGTAAGTATTTTTTGATGAATTAAAAATCAGTAGGTTCTAGAACTGCTGTGTTCCTAATGAGACTGGCCAGATTTCTATTTATTCTTAGTAAAATGTGCTTTTCTATTAGTAGGATAGAAGACTAAGCAAAGAAAAAAGTCTGCTGAAATTTCCGGTAATTCTAATGACTGTAAAGGAATGCAAAATCCAGGACTTACATTTTCTTTCAGGGTGCATTTGTATCTTTTTTTAGGGCAAAGGTTTCATTACAATCAAACCCCAGGACTTCCAAAAGAGTTCTTTAAGATACATGGCAAATGTTCCAATCATGGAAATATTGCTTTGAAGTACAATTAACAATCAGCATGAGAACGCCTAGAGTTTGTGTTGAGAGGTGGGTTACTACTTAGCCTCTGGACAAGGCCACCTGATTTCGAGCATGCTTTGAATTGAAATCCTTAAGAAGTGACTAAGTCCTTCTATCTGTATAAGGTTGCTATGAGGATAAAATAATTTAATTTAGGAAGTATAATGTGTTTGCTCTGGTGTAGATGATGAAGGTCATTAGTTATTCGATATTTTGAAGTCAGTTTCTCATCTACCTAACGAGGCCAGAGATGTGGCTATTGTTTTCTCTGGCAGTTTGTAGGATAGACTCAGTCACTTTGGCTGAATCAATGAATTCATCCCTAACTTCCTGTCACTGTTCCTCACCAGCGCCACCACACATGGGAAAATGAGCAGGTAATACTGGAGCACAAACGTAAAATGTTACAATTTTAGTGCATAGTTTGGAGAATCTGTTTGACTTCAGCCAGATCCTTGAGGAAGTTTTTAAGATGAATGTTTATCTTTAAATTGAGCTGTGTTATGTACTCTAAGCCTTTCTTCAACTTGAAGATTTTTTGAAGAGGACTATACTCTATTTTCTAACTCTCTTCTTTCTCATCAGATTATTTTATTAATGATTCTTTGCAAATAACTGAACCTTCTTGTCTAGACATCTTTGATTAATGACAAGAGAAGTGAATTACCCTCTAGTGTTGTTCCTAACAATACAATTTCTAATTGTTAATTGTTGCTTTTGAAATCTATTTATCTAATGGTTTTCTGATTGCATCTTCTTACTTAGAAATAAAATGTGATATCCCAAATTATCTTAATTTGGAGATCTTATTGTAGGTGTAAGTCAAAATTAAGATCTTGAGAATAAAGAAGCCATAAACCTCCTGCCTATTTACAAGCCACACACACTCTCTTATCGGTGATTTTGCTTGCCATAGTTTCAGATAGGCACAGTCAATTGTAAACCACAAATACTGTATGATAATTTCAAAAGTATACAATTTGTGACTTTTGAATCACATGCTGTTCTCAGTAGAGTAATGAATGAAACCTTGCCTAGGTTGTGAATCGTGCCTTTAACAATATTGTGTTCAAATAACCCTTATAGAGCAGTGTAATTCTGTGTGACAGTACCTGAGCCATTCACCTCGCTTAGTCACATAAGTGTTGTATGATCTCTTGTCATAAGAAGGCTGAGGGGCTGGAGGAAGAGCACGGTGGTTAGAGCACTTGCATAGCAAGCACAAGGTCCTGAATTAGATCGCCCAGCACCACATAAACTGGGTGTGGTGAGGTACATCTGTAATCCCAGCACTCAGGAGGCTGAGGCAGGTTGATTGCCATGAGTTCAAGGCCAGCCTGAGCTACATAGTGTGTTAAGGACATTCTGGACTGCACTACTGCACGAGACCCTGTCTCAAAAAAAGAAAAGAAAAGAAAGAAAAGGAAAGGAAAAAGAAAGAAAGAGAGAGAGAGAAATGAAAGAAAGAAAAAAGAAAAGAAAAGAAAAGAAAAGAAAAGAAAAGAAAAGAAAAGAAAAGAATCTTTCCACTGTATTTGGATAGAAGTTGGCCCAGGGCTGCAAGAGTGACAGGTTGATTGGACTGCTATGGAGATAGAAGGTCGTTTGGTAGGTTTAATGTTTATTTGACAAATGCTAATGATGTTCAAAACAGGACAACAGAAACACTCCAAACACCCTCTCTTTACGTGGTACCTTTAGGGAGTCGCCAGTGTTGCTTTTTGTGTAAATACATATTTTAATTGTTTTTCTCCCACTTCTGAGTTCTTTCATGAATAATTTGTTGAAATGTGATGCTTGAGTATATAAATAATATAAAAATTAAATGTTTGGAAACTGGCAGTTGAACCCTGATGACTTTGGAGTTTCTCCCATTCCAACAGTCTATTTCAGTTAATCTTTGCGAGGTTTTGCATTTTCCATTTTTTCCTCTCAAAAGCAATTAATTTTCATGTAATCTCATAAAATATTGTTCTATAACCACATACATAAGATATCGCCTTTCTCCCAAGGATCCCTCTTAATTATGGACTTCATCAATCCTTCATCCTTGATGCTTTTATGTCTGTTATAGTGCACTCACTGTGTTACCTTCATTTTCATATTCGATAGAATTCTAATTCCCAAGCGGTGTTTCTCTCCCAAACACAACTACACCAGCCGTGTTTTCAAAACAAAGTGTGACCTTGTTTTTCCTGCTAATGGCCATGTTAGTATATAAATAGTTTATATTTCTCAAATATGCTTTGTATTGATAATGTTGGAAAAATGAAAGTGCTACTGTGATACAAGCAGCTAGCAGCATCTTTCACTCCCACTGTCACTTTAGCTGTGCCATTCCAAGCTCTCTCTTGTCACTATTTCTATAGCTATAACCACAATCTCTCTCTCCAGCTCCTGCACAAGCACTTCACCTATTGCTTTTCTGAAAGTTCCTTTTGCAAGTTCCTTTTCACTGCAGCTCCCATCCTGATACCTACGCTCTGTTGGATAACCAACATGGGACGACCTGTCCCTAAACATCTTTTCCTAGCCCAGTGTTTACTTATTTTGTAGCTGTATATTTATGACTAAATATGACTATGTAACCCTAAAAAATTACAGAGAAGAAGCTAAAATGGAAGTTGGAGAGAGAAAAAAGTTAAGTCTAGTAAATGAATTGAATTCGAAATCAGAATAATCATTATGGAGAGAATTTTGACTCGACTTTCATAGAGTTATTTGAATTCTGTGGTTTGCACCTAGTGGTTATCCAACATGAGTTTGTGGAAGGAGAGCTAGAGAGAAAGAAAAGGCAGAAAATGAGGATGCCTGGCTTTTCCTGAAGTCATTACCAGACTGAGGACTCCATCTCATTCTATCTTGCAAAACATGGGCAAGATATGACTTATATTTTGTTTTTTACTTCATATAAGAAAGCTATTCCTTAGGGTGCCCTTGAATGTTAAACATCTGTCTTCTCTTTTAAAGCTACATAATTCATTCTCATTAAAACTTTTTTCTCAATATATACCACCTAAACATCTGGCAAAGTAAAACCAATCATACTGTTACAAATAAAGTAGCACAGGCCAACGATACTTCAACTGGTTCAGACTTCCTCAAAGTCAGATTTTGTAGTCCAAACCCAATTATACAGTTATTTGTTGCACTTTTCACCTAAAATGTTTTTCTTTTCTCTTTTCTATGAATATAATTTTATTAATATTCTTATTTACCTTCTACTCTTAGTACCTGTTTGGAGTGATAAAAGCATAAATGGGGCAGAAAGAAGACTTGGAGCCACCTAACTACAGTCTTCCTGCCTTACCTTCTCAACTGCTTGCTTAGTTGTGGTGTTCGATTTACTTTCACCTGCATAGCTGGTTAAGCAAAACGAAAATAGTTGCCTTGGCTCTTGCCAGGTGGGCTTAGGCAGCAGCCCATGATGGACCTAATCCTTGGCTTTCCGCAACAGAATAAGTACTGCCTTCACTCAGCTAAGTTAAACTGCAGTCCATTGATTGCTTAAGCAACATGCAAAGGCCAGCTGTTCAAAAACGTTTTCCTACATTAATGGAAAAATGGTAAACATGTAGGAACAGAGGTAATGATGTTGGACTGCAAAGTGGATTTCAGTGGCAACTCCTGTTATATTATTGCTATTTACTAAAGCAATCCTAAGGTGCATTACTGATACATGGATGGATTTCATATGGCTTATTACTTATAGAAATGCCTTATGCATTCTTTAAGCATACTCAGTAATTGTCTTATGTAAAATGAGATATTGTGACAATTTTCTGCAGTTTCAAAGTTTGCGAATATATGGACCCAAAATTCTTCGAATGACACCTAAGAACACATAGATTAGTAATTACATAGACACATATGCACACATGGAGGATCTTTTTTTAAATACCATTATTTTGATTATAGAATGTTTATATGTTTATAAGAAGAAACTTTCTAACTTTGATAGTTACGATTGGTTGAACTATCAGAATCTAGTTTAAATTATAAAACAATCTGAAGTATTTAACCTGGAATATTATGATAATTTCTCCTCAATTATATTTCTTTAAATTCTCTATTAAAACTGTTGCATGGACTTTCTCAAAAACATTAACATGAAGGGGCACAATTTGAACTTTCATTTTCCAGGGTACTTGTAGTGACACATAGGAGCAAAATAACTGCAAGCCTGTTGTATTAAAAATACTTCACCTGTTTTAAATTTGTATTTTATGTTATACATTATTGATTAGAATTCAAATGCAGTTGTAAAATGCCCATTGAAAATTTCAATGGGTAGTAGCCTCGAAGTTTGATTAAAATGATGAAAGTATCTGCCAGAAATGTAATAAACAAATTTCCAAGCTTAGTGCATATGAAATTCTCATAGCACTACAGCCCGAAAGGAGACCTCTTTCTGAAACACATGTTCGGCTGTTCCTTTTCCCCCCTAAGCTTTGTTGAAAACTACCGTCCTCTTTGAAACTGAAGTGGCCTGCTGCTTCTAGTAGTACAGGATAGCTAAACACTTTTTTTTTATATCAAGTAGAAGATGGATCTTCACTGGTGGACACTGAGACGAAGCATCATTCATTTTAAAAAGCTGTTTGATACCATCAACATGAGAGTTTGGTAAATGTAAGAAACCTATAGGCTATATGAAAAAAAGAAAAGACGTGTCTAACAGAGTCACAAGGTCCTAACTTTACTATGCAGCTTAACAAGATATCAGATGGTGAGTAAAAACTCCAGTTCAGTAGTAGCCCATTTGTTGAATTATACTTCAAAAGTAATTTCAAAATTAATTTAAAGAAACAAAATATATGATCTCTGGCTAATCCTATTTTTTTCAATTCAGTTGTTCCTTTATTTCTCTTAAACTTTCTAAGGTACAATCAAGGATATTCTGGACCTTGAAAAGTATCACTGTTTTGCAACTTTTTCCCCCATTTTACTAATATGTATAAGTGCAAGATTTAAGGTTTATATTGGTCTTGAGCATTTTGTGCAATACATATCTTGTCAAGGTGACAAAACCTTCCCCTCTGTCCTTTCAACCCTCCCCTCCCCCTCCCTTTGCTATATGCCATTCTTATCTTTAAATAATTGAAATTCAGGGAGGAAGTGTAAATATTTACATATCATTTTGACACTTAAATGTCTGGACTTTTGTACCTATCTATTCTATGGTAGGCACTTACAAGATAGATTAATGATCTTTTTTAAATAAAGGGAAAAAAACAATTTAAATGAGTCATAGGAAATTTTCAGATTTAAACTTCTGAACTTACTCTTTTACCAGATAGGCAGAGGATAGTATTTACATTTTTCTTCCATGGAATGTAATTATGAATGCAAACCAAATGACGCTGTTGACAGTTGCTTGTAATGCAATTAAATATTCAGTTTTAAAAGCTGAAAGAATCCTTCTTAATCAATTCCCAAATGAGTTTATTTGGGGTAAACATTGACCATGGTCACTTGGACTCAGTGACTACAGAGTGTCTCTGCTTATTCAATGAACATAAATGCCAGTCAACAGCCATGAGTCACATGGCACCTGTGAAAGATGATTTAAAGTACCAGTGACAGTAATGAAAAGGAACAGATGAGAGCAAAAATGGCAGAGAATGTGTGTCATAATGCCTTTGTTTTCAATATTTAACAAGAGGAACCACAGACTTAATGGGAAAATACTTAGCATTTCTCAAAAAAACTGTGATAACAGCAAAAAAATGTATCAAGGAGTCGAAATTATTAATTAAAACTTCTAGAATCATGATTCTCAAACGTAGAAGCATGTTAAAATTTCTTTGGACCAAAACAAAAAATAGTAAAATAGTGCTTGAATCTTGCTTTTGCATTTTGGATTTATTTTTCCTGGATGAGGTACAGTCTGGTCAGTGGAGGTTTTTTGGCTGTTCAGATGATTCTGACTTCCAGCAGGCTTAAAAAAGATTGCTCTAGACTTTTCTTTAACCCTCCCATTTTTGTGTCATTCTTCAAATAAGCTTTTTCCACTTTGTCAAAACTAATAGCTATAGTTTGAAATGTGTGTGGAGTGAATATGTATGATAATTCTCCATGGTTGTTTCTCTTTGAATATCAAAAGTGTTCTTATAGATAAGTTTGTTGCTTACTGTGACCTTGATCATTCTATACTCTGACAAATATATAATAAATAATAGAATAACTACTCTTACAGAATCTCCTTATAAAATAACTCTGCCTACCTAAAATCTATACACCTCACTGTATAATTCCCAGAAACACTTTAAGTAGTTGCCTCGTTTTAGGGAAATATAAGAAAACAGAAAAATATACTGTTGCTAAGTGCTGACTCTCTGGCTTTGGTTTGGTTGGAGCAGAAGGAAGCTGGTGACTCGAATGTCATCGTATAGACGAGATCAGTCCTGCCTCAACGTGTCCTTGGAACAGTCTTCCTCTGCACATAGCTTTTTCTTAGCTGTGATAAATTCTTGACAAAGTTATATCAAAACTTCTTGAAAGTTCTCAGATCTTTTCTTTATGCATTAGTGACTTTCATTCCCTTGTTGTAAGCACATATAGACATACATAGCTCTACCACAAGCTAAGATCATAGTATAAAGGGAAGTTTTGTATCCTGTGTCCCTCATAACTTTGTATCATGCTGATTGTATTAAGCACATTATTGGATACAGTAAAAGTTATAAGGAAGAGTCAATAACATCATCCTTTGATGTTTTTGTTTCCAGTGATTTTTTCAAAGTTATCTAGAATTTACAATCCATCAGCACACACAAATCATAAATGCAAAAATAGTGATGCTCATGTAGACTAGCTTAGATAAAAAAGAAAACAAGAATGAAATCAATAGATACAAGAAAAAAAAACCCTGCCACTTCCAATTAAATATTTTATAGAATTTTCTTCATTAAGAAACATTTTATATGATAAAATTTTGAAAGATATTTAATTTCTGTACAATATTGCACCTTAAAATTTGTTTAACTGTTGCCATACGGCTAAACAGTTAGGTGGTTTCCAATACTCTTTATTTTATAAATAATGTTATGAATAAGTGCATCTATTTTTAGCTACTTCTATTTACTATGTCTAGGTTTTATGGAATTGTGAGCTGTGTTGGTTACTTCCTCATTGCTGTAATTCAATACCTGACATACACAAATTAGGGGAGGAAAAGTTTATTGCAACTTACAGTTTCAGAAGGTTTCAGTCGCTTCATTGGCAGGAGGCTGGAAAATGGGTAGAATCAGATGGTGGGGCAGCAGCTAGAGTCAGAGCCTGAGCTGGAGCCAGTGCTCCAGAGAGACAAAGATCCTCACAGCAGCATGGCAGAACTGAGCCAAGACTGGGAGGAAGAGTGGCACACCCCTCCAGGTCCGGGGAGGCCCCACCTTCCAACACCACGCATGAGGATTTGGGGGACACGCCAGCAGATCCAAACTGCAACATGAGCCAAAAAGATTTTCAGCAAAAGGGAAAGACCTACAATCTCACCAAAACGGAGTATTTTGGTTTTAATCATAGAATAACTTGCCTGTAAATTTGTTTTCTTCAGTTGCCTAAGAAATTATGTCCTTTATCCAAAGACTAATAGCAGAGTGTGAAGAAAATCCACAGATGATGACAATCTAAGAGAGACTAATGTGATTTATTGCGTAATGGTTTGCTATTTACTAGGAAATAAAAACCTTGTTTACAAGACCCTTACAAGGCTACCTAAATACCATTAATTAATAAGGAAATCTTTTATTTTTTCTCATTTTTCTAGTTTATTAATATGGATATATGTGATGCATGTTTACATTGAACTTCAGTATTTTGTGCACAAATATATCAAATCAGCATTACAAATCCTTTCCCTCTCACTTTTTGACCCTTTCATAGCCGCTCCGTTCCCCCAATTCCCATTTAGTTTTATGAAATGACTGTACTTTGAGTTTTAAATATTCAATTTTATATTTTAAGAAAAATCCACATCTGTGAAGACAAAACGTAGGTAATAATATAGTCATGAGTTCATTTTTAATTTTGTTTGGATTTACTCACGCTTCAATCGTAACTTATAAAGAATGGACCAGCTGTGGGTATGTGTCTTCTGGAAGATGCATCATTTCTACAGTTGGTCTTAAATGACTTCCTTGTGTCTACAAGGATAAAATGGAAGATTTGCTTGCCTACAGCTACAGCCTGTGTGAAAAGAAACTACACCTTCTTATATTCAAAACAACAACAATAAGAACAAAAACCTTTTTAGTATTTTAAGAAAAAATAAAAATCAATGTAGTTACATTTTTATTTTACTTTAAAGTCCATGTATTTTAATTGTAACAAATTATAGGAAATCATACAAAAAATAAAGTATAAATTTGATAGTCAGGCCTATTTGTACAGGCCAGTAGGGAGAACCCAAATTCCAGGCCAACCTGGAAAACTGAGTGAGACACTGTCTCAAAATAAAAAGTTTAAAAAAAGAAAAAAGGCTAAGATGTAGCTCATTGTGAAAGCCCTGGGTTCAATCCCAAAGAAAACCCCTTTTCCTTGATGTTGAATATGCTTGAAGCAACCTGTGCACTCGTGGTCACATTAGGGGATTCGTGTGGGAAGGACTTAGCTAGGGGATAGGCAGCAGATCTGGCAATGCCTTGGCCTAAGCTGCTCATCCTGGGCCAAGTTCTCATACTGAGAAGGTTATGGTTGATGATTAGCCTCAGACACCTTCAATCCCCTTTATTCTACTCATGCTTAAGGAAAACATTTTACCTAAAAATCCCATAGAGACATGACAACAGCTGTTTAGTCCCTTTTGCTATTTTGATTAAAGGTCTCTTATCAGTGGAACTTCTCAGTAGGGCAAGGCATATCTAATGAAGGGAAGAGAAAGGAGTAGAGGAGAAGGCACAGTGGACAGGGGAGCAGGACCCCTTTTTCTCTCCCCCATGGCTCGCTCCGGTTCTTTGTGTTCGCCCAGCGGTAAGCAGTGCAACCCTGAAACCAGCAGAACTCTGTAGTCAGAAGGAGGTCACTATTATTCAGACAGTCCCACGTTATTTGCAAGCACTTTCCTCCGTTCCAAATGTCTCCTGATCTCTTTTGATTCCTGAACACATTTGCAAGTCACCTTTTCTTGGAAACTCTGCTCTGTTAATGAGAAGGGTCTGATACTCTTTTTACATTCCATCGTGACTTTTTTTTATGTCTGACGCGTTACTTTAATACCTTACACACTCTGCTTTGTAATATGAAATGAGAATCTGAAAAATAAGTCTTAAAACCTCAGTGTGCAGGCTTGCTTTTATTATGACCAGCCTTGAAAGTGGCAAGCTTTCTGTGTCTGGATGTACTCGAGGAAACACTTATGACCACGGGTAAGGATAGTTGAACATGAATTTCTCAGCTTAGTAAATTGCTGGTCTGCACAGTGCCTGACTTTAATTTCAACACCAAGAATTCATATATGATATGAATTAAATAATCTGTGACATAAAGCCTATCCCCATACCTATTTTAGGTCTTTAATCTGTCACTGAAGAGTGAAAAACAAATCGTGATGAATACTAACTAGATTATAAAGTGCAATAAACATAACAGTAATAAACTGAAACGCCAACAGTTTAGTTCCTTCTGTTTGGAGGGAAGCAATCTTCAGCCTAAAATTTTTCCCTATAGAAAAAAAATACGGTTTGTAACTTTGGTATTCTGCTCACATAAAAATTATGGAAGAAGAACAAGGATCATGATATTTGCCTGGAACCTAAAATTGGTAAATATTTTTGGAACAACTTATCAGAGTATAAAGAAAAGAAAAGAAAGCCCTTGATCCTTTTAACATTTGAGTGTATGCTGTTGGTTTTTATCTAGAAGGTCCAGGAGCATTGTTCCTGACCCTTTCTCATTAGATGTTTCAAGACCAGCATCCATAGATTGATGAGGGCATTAAGTTCTTTGTATTTTTTTTTTCTTTTTGGCCATCATATATGCCATATGTATCATCACAGCCTCCTTATACTACACATAGCCAACCAAGTTTCTGCCCTTGTAGTGGACTGTGGTTGTTCTAAGAACACAAACGATTATCTCTCATTAAATTCACCTGTGCTTCCCTTCACCAGCTGTCCCTCCTTGCTCCCTCCACGTCATGATTCCATCCCCTGTATGACCTTGGGTCTCTCTTAAGCACTCTGATTCTACCTTACTGCCACTCTTGCTGGGATTTCTCTATCCTCCCCTTTCAGAAAGTAAGCTATTCCCTCAAGCAAATTTTAAAACAAACCATAATTCTTAAATGCATAGATAAATAATTTCTCTGAAATGATCTCTTCATCCCTTGATCAGTTTTATCCCATCCTTAGCGCCCATCTTGCCCAGCATATATTGTATTTATTCCTTTATTCCAGCATATATTTATTTATTTATTCATATATTGTATTTTTCTTCTTTACAAGGCTTGCTTTCAGCTGCTCTTTGACTTGCAGAACTCTCAAATTGCTTCCTAGATTTCCTGAGCTTGCAGTGCAGTCCCTTGTTCTGTGTAGTTCTCTCTCTCTCTCTCTCTCTCTCTCTCTCTCTCTCTCTCTCTCTCTCTGTGTGTGTGTGTGTGTGTGTGTGTGTGTGTGTGTGTGTGTGTGTGTGTGTGTCTTCTTTCTCCCATGTATTTATAAGCTCCTGGAGAGCAGAAAATGATATTGTATATTTTCAGTATAATCAACAGTCCTAGCAGAAAGCCCTACTCATAGTTGATACAATATAGATGAGTGTGGTCATGGTATGATTGATAAGTACTCAGTCACTGTGAGGAGCATGGATAAAGAACAGAGTGCAGATTTCCCTTCGTTACTTTAGACCCTCGCTCAGACCAGCGCAGTGCACGCAGTAGAGCCATTCCATGTTCATTACCGGTTTCTTTAATTTTTCTCTATGACACTTTTCATATGCACCACAAATTTGAATCCATATAGACAAGTTCTATACTATTGAGATAGGTTTTTTTTTTTTTTGAGACAGGATCTTGCTCTATAGTTCAGACTGGTCTCAGACTCAAGGCAGTCCTCCTGCCCCCGTCTACTGAATGCCACCGTGTCCAGCTAGTATGTGGTACTGGGAGATTGAACCCGGGTTTTGCAGGTTGGCTCTAATCCCTGAGCTATGCCTCCAGTTTCTTTCCTCTGATTTTTTATAGCCACTACTCTGTACTCCAAATGTCTTAATTTTTCTCCACTTTTAAGGACACCAGCCATAGTGCAGTAGGGTCATCCTACTCAACTCATTATTACTGTATTCTTTGACAGTCTCTAATTTCTTCTAATGGCCACTTTTTGAGATACTGGGGAGTAAAGACCTTGCTATATAAGTTCTGAAAATAATTTCACCCATTCCACACACACAAATAATATACCTTCTGTGAAAGAAAATTAAGTCAAAAATTGTCTGAAAACATGATTGCATATAAAGAAAAGACACTAAGCTTCGAAAAAGCAAAAAGAAAACACAAAAATTTAATCAGTCATCCTCCCTAGTGTCTGAAAAATTCTCCAGGGAACGTGTCAGCTGCAGGACATCAGGGAGGGCACAAGGCCCAACACTTTAGTCTCAGTAAGGAAAAGGAAGTAACTAATATAGCCACTGAAATTTCAAAAATGTCTTACCAATTTTTCTTTCTTTGAGAAATTCCCCTGAACTGAGGATGATATCTAGAATGCACAGTTGAAGGAGACACGCGGAGCACACGCTTTGCTAATACAAATGAGTGTTCTGTTCTCTTCGGTGGCATGGGCTACCCTTGGAGTTACCGTAGTACACATGCTGCCCTGGTATCAGCACTTTCACGTTCCTTGCAGGTCCATTTCGCAAACCTGTTCCTCGACTGGGGCAGGCATCGATTGCACTCAGTCATGGTTGCTGCTGATCGTTTTTAGTCTTCTGTTCAGGGGCCTCTTTCCACGTATTTTCATTTTTCCTTGCCGTTATCCCCGCTGCTGTCTCTTAGGTGACTCATGTTGCAATTTTCCAAACTAGCTGTCTTAACAGTAAGAGGAAAAGCATCCACAGAGCTAAAATGGATTTCATGTTCATTGCCATTCTAAACTGTCTGAGGAAAAGGTTGAGTGAGTTAGCATTTGAAATGGTTATATTAGAAGGAATGTGAAGTGCCCATTGAGGAATTAGCTGCTGGAGAACAGCCTTATGTCAGGGAGACTTGCCCCAACTCCTCCTGACCCTCCCAGAGGCAGCCAGTGTAACATTCAGCAATCCTGATCCTTGGTGGTAAGTTTAAATACATAAGTGCACTTTCTTCTATGTCTCTATATATGATCTTCTGTAGACTGTGGAGAACACACATGAAAACACCCACACATCACACACATCGCACACATCACACATATCACACCACACACACACAAACAGGCTAGATGTGGTGGCATATACCTGCCATCCCATCTATCCAGGAGGCTGAGGGAGGAAGCCCTTGACAAGGCTGGACAATATAAAGCTCAAAAATAAAACAGCAACATGAACGACAACAAAATCCCACTACTTGTTTCTGCTTCGTCTTGGTGACTAACACGTGACTCTGTGAATCAGAAGCCAAAAGATCACAAATTCAATGGGCAACTTAAAAACTAGTAAGACCCTGTCTTAAAATTAAAGTTACTTTTTTTAAAGTGCAGGGGAATGATGGGGATGCAATTCAGCACAAAGACCTGAGCTGAATCTCAGGAGCACAAAGTAAACAAACAACAAGTTGAAAATGTTCGAGTACGTTGTGCTTAAAGATTAATATATTATCAGTCATTACAAGTGGCATTGAAATAACAAAAAAAAATGCAATAAGGAGCAGGGAGAAGAAGGAGGAAGAGGAAAAGGATTTTCCCCAGTATCTTTGTATTAATTAAAATAGTGACCTTTTGCCTGAATGAATATATCTTCTGTAGAATGGTGATATTTGAAATTATTTGGGTTTACAAGAATTTTTTTCAAATCTGCAGGTACCCCAGGATTCCTGATATGCATTTAATTATTATTCCTTGGGCATTACGAATGCTTGCTTGTTGTACATGAGAAATATGAGGGACTTAAAAAAGACCACTCACTGGGAAATACTATAATATAAAGTCATTTGAGTGAAGGAAAAAGTTCTATGAAGTCTGTCCTTTGAATGATACACAGGGAAACAGATGGAAGATAGGGTCAGGGAAGAGGGTAGCAAGAGGTAGTGACATTTGGGGAAGTTGCCTTGGTTGACAAAGGGGCTTAATACAGTGTAGCTTCAGATTCTTTTAATACATGGGGAAAAGGAGGTTGCATGAACTTGCACAGTTGACAGGCATGACTTGGGCGGGAAAGATAAAGAAATAGGACAGAGAAACCTATATGCTAAGACTGTACAGAAAAGCTTGGTCTAATATTCAGGGAAAGAAAAGGGATTCATTTTTATCATGCATTAATTTGGCCAGAAGTCCCACGTTAGCCACCAAGGAGAAGAAGAAAGAAACAAGTCGAGGACAGTTGTCATCTGAATAAGAAATGTAGAGTGTCCTGCAGGAAGCCACCCAGGGATTCAAGCATCTGGGCCAGGGCACTCAAGAGTACACATTGGCCAGGGACACACCTTAGTGCTCAGCTACTTGGACCAGAGACCTAAACCAAAAGCAATACTTGAAAGCAGTATGAATGGGTCTGAATCCCTTAACTATTCCTCTCTAGGAAATCAGATGATCATTCCTGGTGTCTGTGAGCCATCACAGGCTGTTCATTTTGTCCACATTAATGAGAATATTCCTCGGGTTTTAGCACGAAGAATTGGTGGCTTCTGAAGATTGATTTTTTACAATCGTATGGCTCAGTTTGGCTCAATCTATAAATTCTGAGCTCACACTCATAATCCTTTATCAAGAAAAATGCTGAAGGCTACTCTACTATCAATAGATTTCTTTGAGATGTTTTTCTTTTGTAGGGATTATGTGATCAGGTTCCAAAAGATCTCAATTATCAGAAATATGAAAATTATAAGCATGAACGCACAGTCACCTGCACGCATGTGCACCTATACACCTGCACACACATGCGCCTGTGCGCGCGCGCACACACACACACACACACACACACACGAGCACACACATTCACTGGTACACATACGCACCTACACACACATGCACTGGCACACAGATGCACCTGCATACACATACACCTGCATGCACATGCATCTGTACACACATGCATCTGCACACAAACATGCCTGCACACATGTGTAAGGTACATGAGGCTACATACTAATGGCTTTGCACCTTCTTCCTATGAAAATCACTTAATTAGAATGTAAAAAGCACCAAAGTATTTGTTTATAATTAAACATGTAGAATTAGCAGTTTATCAAAATTACTATACACAGATCCTTTATCCTTTAATTGACCCAAAATTGTAAATTAGACTCAATAAAAGAATATTCTGTCCCTTTTAAACAATCAAGTCTCCCTTTTCTATACTCAGTCTGCACAGCTATTGAACATTTTACAGGCTGTCTTACCATCTAAAATATATTATTGGTGATTTGTAACATTCTGTTGTTTCTCTCTGCTTTCTCAGTAGTTTTTTGACTTTCAGAAGGTGTTTTTTTCTTCTTCCTCCCCTCCTTTCCTACCGGCCTAGCATTTTAAGTAGGTGTTATAAATCTCTGCCAAAGGCACATTCATAGCCCTGCTTGAATGGTTTCATTTAGACTAGGAGTACACTTATTTTCAAGTTTCTACCAGATCTTTATAATGATGAAATAACACTTTGTTTTCATTCTTTCAGTAAAGAATAATGTGCAATTTCCTGAAAAGCCTTCTAAGGAACTAAATATACAATATTTCTTTGATTTTTTGAAGTAGATCCAATATTATCCATATTAATGAATTAATTTTAAATTCCTACCTAAAATACGAATTGGAATTCTTAGCTTCTATTTTTTCTAAAGGAAGAAGAGGACACTGTGAATAGGAATTTTTCAGTGCATCTACTTCTGCTTTATAAATCAACCACGTTTGATGCCTGAATCTGTAACTATTTTCCACAAAGACAAACAGGATGCTAGCATCTTATTTGAAATAGGAGTGAAACACACTCTAAAGAGCCAGGGAAATATAATTTTTTTTTTCCTAAACCAGGACCTCTCATTCCAGCCACAAATATTCTTTCAGAATGTACCAAATCTAGCAAAGAAATATAGTGAGTACATTTCAGAAAAAGATAGATGGGAAAGAAGTCTTTCACAAACGTCATCACTTTTCTAGCTGACGAGAGACCTAGCATAATGATTTCTTAAAAGGCATCATAATTTTTTCTAAAGTTTAGTCTAATGTCAGCTCTATCCTATTCTTGCTGTGTTCCGTGATGAGTAAAAATGGATGATTCGTGGTGCCTATAAGTGACCAGGGAATGCATCTCCTAATGACTCACAGGATATTTTTTCCCAACAAGTAGATTTCCTAACAGATACATCTTTTAAGGGGAAAAATAAAAGGAAAATCAAGTGTATTGGAGATAAGATGACCTTTCCCTTTCAACATTTTTTTTGTAATATCAGTCACTCTGTTCTCTCCACATAATGATGAAAATCCACCACTTTCAGCTTGATAAAAGCACCTATCTTCACAGTGGCAGGTTTTCATAAAGCATCACGCTGCCTTTATATTAATGCATGTGCTGAGACTTACAGTTCCTACTGTGTGCTGGTGCTTTTTTGTCACTTTTTAATGGGTTTCAAATAACATAAATCATTGTTTAGTAGCACGCACAGATATTGTACGATACATAGACACCTCTTATATACTTCGTGATGATCACCTAGAGGCTGACACCTGTATTTGGAAACCAGGATTATTTTTTGTATACTATATTTTTTGAAATTTGTTGTATTCCTCTTTATTCTTGAAGATGAAATGTCAGACAGAGAAAGGACAATTTTTTCACTCCATAAACAACCAAACTTTTTTTTGAAGCATGCATGCACTGTTAAAATTTGTAGTATCTGATTTTATGGTCCTTCTGTAATAAAAATTCACCATATATTTAATTAAATGTTCACCAAGAGTGAACTTACTGATATTTATTCCTGGCTTCAAGTGATTTTCTTATCGTTTCATTATATTTCTAACAGTTGTGTGGAAGGTAATTTATAAGTCCCATCTTATTGTAAGTCATACTTGGTATTCCTAAATGTCATAATTAAAATGTTATGAATGGCTTTTGTCTCTTTGTTGAACATATCCAATGATTTCTTTTTTGAACTGGGGAAAAAAAGCAGTGGAAACAGCTCCTGTTTTCTATCAATTATATTAGAACTGGAGAACTGCAGATGAGTCCCATGAGGCCCAGCAAACACCAGGAGTCTGCTTCTAGTTGCCAAGACCCTCCAGGTTTATACCAGTTATGGGATGTCTCAAGGATTTGTGCCCAGGGCCAACACATTTCCTGAATTCCTGTCTCAGACTAGGATCTAGAACCAAAACCCTGGAGATTGTATACATAGGACCCACAATCTTGAAGCCAGATCTAACAGGAAGCACTTGCAGAAAGCAGAGCGAAATGTTGTTTCCACCACGACTTAGGGGGGTGGTTAGATCCACAGCTGCCTCCTCCTGACATCTGCAGCCAAAGGAAACACAAGCTTGTGAACAATCTGCGCTCAGTCTCCAATTACAATGAAATCCCTAGAAAGGGGTGGAGGGGGAAATGGAAGAAGAGACAACAGGAAGAGAGCTGAATTCATTTTACACCCTTGCCTAAGTGTATGATTTTAAATTTGCCATATCCTATCTTTTTAGGTTTGGGACATAATTATTCACCTGCCTCTTAGTATTTTTTTTCAATAAATGCCTCCTATACCAATATTGGTCTTAGAGTTTCTGAGTATTAGCTCTTGCACTAAGCTAGAAAATACAAAACCATTCCTTAACATGGAGATACGTTTTCATAGAAATGGCAATAGAGCACTAATCGAAAACAACCTCTTGTAAGCCAGCCCGGAAAGTCTTTTCTGTGGACACAGATCAAAGCCTGTGAGCTTTACTTTACCCTAAAATTAGGATCTAGCAAGCACGTGGAATGAGTCCATTTTTAAAAGGCTGAACTCAGGGAAGCAACAGTTAGAGGATCCTTTTTCTAAAGTTAAAATTTGAACTAGCATAAATAATGGCTATTAGGATTATAAATGTGAATTACAATATGACAAAATTATAATACAAAATAAATATCTGAGGTGAATGGGAAATGTGCCTGCCACATGAGCAATTATAAGTTTAAAATGCATTTTTTCTATTCTTACCAAAGTATATTGTAATAGACAACTAATATACAAAATAATATTGAAGAACTCGGTATACTGTTTTGTAGGGTAAAGCAGTTTTTTATTTTAATATGTTTATTTTTGCATTTATTTTTGAGCCTACTTACCACTAGAGAAGGCTTTGCCAGGGGCACATTTGGGGTCACTGTGGCCATCCTTTCCAGCTCCCCCAGCCTAGATTCTCAAAGGCTACAAGGTAGCAAGCAGGAAAATAAATGTAATAATTTTAACTTTTAAAATTCCTCATTAATTTTAATAAAAAATGTGTCTTTTTTAGTTCAATTCATCTCTAAAGAATTTATTGTCTAGGAATTATAAATGTCATTTTATCAAAAAGTGTAGAACTGTAATATTCTTTCAAAATAACTTGTCTTAGGTACGTTGTCCTGAGTAAAATCAGACCTTGCGTGATTTACATAATCTCACCATACCTCAGTCTATTTCTGTGTGAAATGAATGCCACGTTGTACTAACTTCATAAAGTCGGTTGGTAACCATGGTATATCAGTGCTCTATAAATGATTTGTTTTATTGTTGCCATCCCATACACTTGTGTTCAGAAAAAGCCTTCTAACGTTGATGTCTTGGTTGTGTTTCTTAATTTTCGAAAGGCTCTTGACTTGACTGTTTTCATAGTGAGAAAATCTCTCATGTTAATTACAATACAGCTTCCCACCAAAGAGTGCATCTTCAAATTCATTCTGTTGATCATGACCAAAAAACCTATTTATTGCAAATAATGTTAACGAGGCATGAAAACTCTCCTTTCATTTGTTGGATGGATTCTGAATGTGAAGAATGTGCTGACAAAGTTTAAAAAAACCTCATATTTTTATTATATACATTGCATTGTTTTTGTTTGTTTGTTTGTTTGTTTGTTTGTTTGTTTGTTTGAGACAAGGTCTTGCTCTTTAGTCCAAGCTTGTCCTGAACTCAAGCTGTCCTCCTGTCTCAGACTTCTAAGTGCTGAGATTACAGATGTGTACTTACCATATCCAGTATATGCGCCACTGGAAGATCAAACCCAAGCATTGTGCAGCTAGCCCTGTGTCTGTATTTTTAAAGGTACAATTGCCAATCAAAGTTTTCATCTGTTTCTCAAAAGATGGTGTGCTTCTGAGGCCATATTTTTGATGAAATTGTTTATTTATTCAGTTTTACTCTTAGAACAAGCCAGGCCCTCAAGAAATTATATATGTGGATGGTACTGGTTTGGTCTTTGAATTTTTTTGGCTGTTTTTTTAATTATTTTTGACTATTGAGGATTTTATTTTATTTTGTTTTATTTTATCTTTATTTTGCAAGATCTACGGAATCAGTAACACATTAAAAACATACAACTCGGGGAGACAGTGACCATCTATACCACTTCTGGCTTTTTTCCCCTCCTTTCCCTTGCCCTACGTCTTCCCCCTCCCACTCTCACAGTCATCCCTTTCCTAGCAATCCATCACCATTCCTCCTACCCTCTCTCTCCTGTGGGGATCTTTTTGTGCAATTAATTTGTGTGAATTTCATAAGAGAGACACCTGTCAATAGTCTTTTGTGTTTGGTCTATTTCACTGAGCATTATTGATTCACAGTGGTCCCATTTTCTTTCAAATGCTCTATATGTGTCTTTGTTTATGAATGTATAGTGTGCTATCTTGTACAGATACCACATCTGCTTTTATCCATTGATCTGTTGATGGGCAAGTAGGTTGTTTCCAAGATTTAGCTATTATAAGTTGTGCTTCCATAAACATAAATATGTGTGTGTTTATGATATACTGACTTTATTTATTTTGAGAACATTCCCAGTGGAGCTGTAGCTGGATCAAATGAGATTTCTATTCTCAACCTTCTAAGGAATCTCCAGCCCGATTCCCATAATGGTTGAATGGTTGAATCAGACTGCAGTCTCTCCAGTGCAGAAGTATTCCTTTGTTCCACAGTCACACGTGGTTTTTTGTTTGTTTGTTTGTTTTGTTTTAAGAGAGGCAGATTTTGAAAGTAAATTTTATTGGGAAAATTACAGAAGGAGAAGAAGAAAGATAGAAAGGGGGCAGTGGAGCTCTTGTGAGGCAGAAGGAGGGTCCCGGAAATGTGGGCTGCCCCCAGGCCTTTTTGAGTTCTTGATGTAGGCCATTCTCATGAGGTGAGATAGCACCTCACCATTGATTTTATTTGCATTTCTCTGATGTCCCGTGGTGCTGAACACTTTTTAATGTGCTTGTTCTTCCATTTGCACATTTTCTATTGAGAAGCTTTTCTTTTCAGCTGCCCAGTGATGGGGTCACTTATTTTAGGGGAATTTTTTACTTCTTTATATGTTCTAGATATTAATCCTGAGTCTAAATTATTATTGGCAGAGATTGTCTCCCCTTCGGCTGGCTCTCTCTTCTCCCTGTCTGTTGTTTCCTATGTTGTACCAAAGCTTTTTTAGTTTGGAACAGCTCCATTTGTTGACTCTTGCTGTTACTTCTTCTGCAGCTGGTGTTCTGTTCAGGAAATTGTTTCTTGTCCCTACATCTTTTAGGGCTTTAACTATTTTGTCTTCCAAGGGGCTCCGCGTTACTTTTTTTTTTTTTGATATTCACTTCTTTGATCCATTTTGATGTGATTTTGGTATGTGGTGACAGATACGGATCTAATTTCCCTTTTTGCATGTGCTAACTCCGTTTTCACACTGCCTTTTGTTGAAAATGCTGTCTTTTCTCCAGTGTATTGTTTCATAAAGTTGCCTCTCAAATAATGCTCTTTTGCTATATCATTGTTATCTACTTTCAATTGTATTCATTATGTCAATTATTGCCCAGGGTAACTTTTATAATAATCTTGTTATAGAAACTTGATCATAGAAAGTTTACTTATGTTTCAGAATCAGGAGAAATTCTGAAATTCTGCCTTCTGTTTATCTTTTTTCTTATGCTTCTAGAAAATCTTGAAATTCATATAA
This sequence comes from Ctenodactylus gundi, assembly GCA_004027205.1. NCBI lineage: Eukaryota > Metazoa > Chordata > Mammalia > Rodentia > Ctenodactylidae > Ctenodactylus > Ctenodactylus gundi. The sequence continues at coordinate 382,124 of PVKB01000416.1, read as the reverse complement.
ATTTTTATGTTTATGTGGATTTTTCTATTATAATATTTCTTAATCTATATTTTTCATAAATTTTCTGTGGAAACACAAAAAAATGAGTAATCCTTTGCCAATGTTTACTGCCACCCATTTCTACATCTTTCAATAAGTTAGACCTCAACTTTTTACCTACATAGAAATAATTACAAATAATTTTTTACAGATTTGATGGATACTTATAATTGAAACATTTAGGTTAAAGTAACAAGGACAATATTAAAGTGTACTCTTGAATGGCTTACCCTGTTCTGAATTTTCACCAAATATCATAGTTAACAAAAGAATGGATTTCCCTGAACAAAGGCAAGTAAGTCAGGAGCCTCATCCCACTCTGGAAATAAGATTGGTTCTAGCCCAAGCTCTGTAGCATCAGGCAGAATTTATTCCGTTCACAAGTAGATAACAAAATTACATGTTTATGGACTGCACAAGACCATTAAGGTAAATACAGTAATACAATAGAAAAATGCTGTGAAAAGCACTATAGACATTCAAAATATTGACATGATTTGTAGGTTGAAGGACACTTATTCAACTGCCGTGTTTAATATGGAATCCTAACCTCATTCAACCATGTACTTTGAACCGGTGGTTAAAGAGCTCTCAAGTGATACAAATGTATTCAGTTTTTCTTCAGTCTCTCTTACCACCAGTGACTTCAGTGATCTCAGGTATGTTTCTGAGCCTCCCTGTCTCAAGCTCTCACATGGTTGATGAGAGGCATGAGTGAATTAATGTGCATAAGACCCTCAGAGCAGTACTTGACACTATGCATGCAGCTGAATAAGCCTTAGCTATTATTGTCTGGCTGAATTTCTTTAGCTTTCCTTATAGTTAATAGGCATTGTTTATAGAAAGCCCATTTGATTAAGTCCAACTACATACGTTTTGTGAATAAGTGGTTATATAAAATAGCAATTGGTGGCTAACAAGATTTTATAAATGATAACTAATGAGATTCTGGGCATTGATTAAAATGTAATGAAAAATTTCATTTAGAAATTGCTGTTCAGAGAATCTTGCTCACGCAAAGTTAGCATAACAGCAGCGGTTGTAGTAGAGAGCCTGGAATGGGACAGTTGCTCACATGATTGCCCTGTCAGGTATAGTTAGTCACCAAGCTTAAAGTCCAGCTGTATGCAACAACTCTCACAGATAGTCCTGCAACAACAGAACCATTATCGCTTTCTTGCTTAAAGAAGCAAGTGGAGTGAATTGCCCTATGAATATATCATATTTGTGATTAATTAGATGATTTTTTTGCAAAAATTGTTAGTGTTTCCTGTGCTGACGGAAGAGTCTGTTTATCTTTCAGCATCATGCCACAGTATGCATGTTTCAGCCTTTGTTCCTACCTCTTCTCATTGCACAGGTCGGAAACACATGTACAGATTGTAAAGCCCAGTAAGTATTAGCATATTTCTGTCTGGTAAAAATAGGTACATTTTTATCTGACAAAAACTAAGACACTCACCAAGGGTGCTGATGTTGCTACTTGAAATTTTGCCATTAGAGGGCATTTTGTTACAATTGCGATTCATGGAGATATTTAAATTTTTGAAAGAGGAATGAAAATGCCTGGTGGGATTACAACACAATCCTGATAAGTGCTCTCAGTGCTTATATTTCCTAGGAAAGTAGAGAGATAACTGTTGTCAAAACTCAGTGAGGAATTTCAAATATTATAAGCAAACAGTTTTTCTTAAAATGTTCACAGAAAATGGCCAATTCAAATACCAACATAGATAGTCTGACTCTATAAAAACAAACACAAAATTGTTTTTTAAAGATTTTCTGAAAATCCTACTAGTTTAGCTAAGCTCAAAAACAAAAATGAAAGAAAATCCCTTATCAAAATTTTTCCTTAGAACATGCATTGGAACCCAAATAAGGCGGATTATGCAACAGATGACCCAATCACGTACTAATTTATCTCCTCATTGTTTCTAACGAGTACTCGATTTGGGGTAGAACAATCAGCTGATTGATTTACCAAACAGATTTGACTTTGGAATGCACAGTCAAGGAGCTAATTAAATTTTTCTACCAGATGAGGTCCTTAGGCATTGGCCCTGCATATATTGGAGAAGGGCATTACAGAAGTCTTTCAAATATAATTTCCCATCACTTCCTGCTATTATTAAAACCCAAGCAATTTATTGTGTTAGTAGATCTGCCTTTTACTATAAACCAATTTTGACAACAAGAGATATCTTCAACATGGGCCTCGCTAATTATTGTTTTATAGCAAATATATAGAATCCCAAAACAGAAGGGTACTGTATAAATACGTAAAGGTATGAATAAGAAAAAATGTAGCTAGATCGTTATTTGAATCCAAAATACAGAAATGGGCTCCATGGAAATCTGTTTTCTGATTCATTGTAGGGAAAAAAACATTAAGCATTTTCTGTGAAATATGATCCCTTATGCCAATTATTTCCTTGAAAAGAGAGGGAACTTTACCTCATGCATTATCAGAGCAGTGAAATCCGTCTTACAAGGTGTTCCACCGGCCAGCAATGCCTGCTGCCTATGAATACCGCCCACACCAATAGCAATACCACTGCTACAAACTGCCTGCTATGGCCCTCTTCTGTGTGACACAGGGTACTTCTGCCTCTCATAAACAGGTAATCCAAAGGGCAGAGATTTGGGGGATTTAATATATGAAGATCCCAGGGACTCTCAAAAATCTATTATACATCAGGAGTCTCTGCTAAATCCTTTTACAATGCATACCCTTCACCTCCAACCAAACAAATAATAAGCTCTTTAAGTGAAACATTTTCATTCTCTGTTTCTGAATAAGTTTTTCACAATAATGACATACACTATATTCACAACAAATAGCTATTGAATTATTTTATAGGAAGATAGTGCAACTCCAGTGTCTTTTAGTTTGGTCTACTAAACAAATTTTTTTGTATAACTGTAGCTTAAACAACAAGTATTTATGTCTAACAATTCTGGAGGTTAAAAATCTTAGGTTAGGGTACCACAATGGTGACATTATGATGAAGACCTTTTACAGGTTATAAAAAGCCAACTTCTTGTTTTTCCTAACATAGTGAAAGAGAGCTACAGAAATTTTTGGAGACTCCTTTATAAGGGTCCTAATTTCATTTATGATTACTCTACACTCATAAGCTAAATCACTGCCCAAAAGCCCATTTGCTAATACAATTATTTTAAGAAGCAGCATTTCCTCATGTGTATTTTGGAGGGACACAACTCAGTCCATATACTCAGTGTGTGTAATATATATATATATATATATATATATATATATATATATATATATATTACACACACACACACAGAGAGAGAGAGAGAGAGAGAGAGAGAGAGAGACTTGCATTTGAAAATCAAACTTTACACCACAGCCCTTTTCATCCTGCGATGAGAACACTGATTTCATTGCCCAAACATACAGAGACAGTTAAAGACTTCTTTTAATATTCAATAATAGACTGAATGCCATACCTCTAGGGAGAAGCGTGGCCTAAATACCCTCTAGCTTAAAAATACAAGTCCTACTTTATGCCCCTAAAAACTCATAATGAAGCAGGTTTTTCTGAAGAAAACATTCTGTCAATGACGGTATCTCAAGTATTCACTGTGTCTGCAGAGCTAAATCCAAACCATCGACATGTCCTCCTAATCTCATTTTTGACAGCCCACAGTATAAAAATCACTGAACTTTAATCATCTAAGTTTCTTTTAAAACTACGCTGTCATCTCCTCAGGAGTGCCGTTTTCTTTCAATGGTAGCTATCACATAGGAGACGTTCACCGAACATTCCCTGAGAGGAAGGAAGAAAAGAAAGGAAGAAAACAAATAGAGAAACAAGGTTGCTTCGGAACCAGAAATGCTTATAATCTCGGGAAACTCGGGACCTGGTCTATCTTTTTACCTGAACTGACTAGTTACCTTAGAAAACAATGTTTGCTAAATTGATAGTATCTGTGGCTTAAGTATGATCACATCTGCCTTCTGGTCCTAAGAGAGCCTTCTTTAAGTCAAAAGGACTGTCTCCATTTAATTTGCATATCTAAATAAATTTTGGAATTATAAGAAGGAATATGTTTACAGAAGCTGAAAAACTCCTTCAGGAAAAGCACTTAGCCTTCCCGGGCAAACATAGTTTCCTCAGAGACATCACACCAAACCCAAACACTACACTGGCACTTCCAGATCAGCAGGAGAAACATTGCTTATATACATTACTTTCTTGTTCAGTAACTGTCTGGAAAAAAATAAAAATGAACAAAATTTAAGAACATTAATTGTTCTATTGAGAAATCATTGCCTAGTTATTTTGATGAAAAATTAAACTACAGTTAATGCTTAAAATTTAATATTATTTTTGTGTAAGAAATCGGGATCATTAATGTTTTTATCGAAAGACATACTAACTCTTATCCTAAAAGACACTTCCTTTATAATTAAATAGTAAAAATACTTTACCATTCAATCAGTTTGATATATTTAAGTGAAAGACCAATTTGGGTTCTGTAGTAGACACCCGACTTCTGGGTAAGGAAATTATCATCTTTTCCTAAACTATTGAGAATAGTTGTCTTGGTTGAATGTGAGGTTTTTCTCTTTTTTTTTCTCAAACCTATTGAGTTTACCATGTGGTTTTTATTTTCTTCTTTTTCTACTGAAACTAGATTCCTTCACTTAAAATACATATGCAAAAACAAATTTTAATCATCTCAGGATTAAAATTTCATTTTCTGAAGGTAGAAACTTTTTCGAAAGATGTATACTTCCCTGGAGTGTATATGCTATCCTCGTGGTTAAATTAAATGCATAAATCAGTGAAATCAGACCCCATGTTTGTGTGCCCCGAAAGAGTAGATAACATAAAGCTGCTTTTTTGTTTGTTTATTTTTGAGAGATTGTTTCTTTCTGTAGTCCAGACTAGTCCTAAATTCACTGTGTAACCTTGGGTGGCCTTGAACTCATAACAGTTCTCCTGCCTCAGCCTCCCAAGTGCTGAGATTAGAGTGTATTCAACTAAACCCAGTTTATTTGGTTCTAGAGAATCAAACTCAGGGCCTCATGCTTGCTAGGTAGGCACTCTAATCACTGTGCTATTCCTCTACCACAACATAAGCCTTATTACTCTTAGTGAATTCTAAAGAAGTTTAACCAGATATGAACATTTAGATAATTTAGTTTTAGCCTTAGAAATTCAAATTTTAAAGTACTAAAATTAAATATAGTTTATTAGAACTATAACATGTATGCAATACTCAAAAGTATCTCATTCGATTGGATTCTGCCAAAATTCAACCATCTTGTACAAAATATTCGTTTCTTTTCAAAATGACACATTTCCAAATGAACGTAAAATTTTGTTAGCTTTAAATCTCTTCATTAGCTTTAAATAATCTATTAAGTGTCTATTCAGGAGAAACTCAGTCAACTTCAAAAGTAAACTGTAGATTGATTTTTTAAAAGAAACAAGCAGACAATGATGTATCTAATAACCAAATCAACATCGTTGTTTACAGTAAGACATCATTGGGCTTTGCTTATTAGAAATTGAGGAAATTGTAAGGGGTTTTTTTGCCCTAATTCTAAATAACTTCTTATATGATTTTCAAAATCTGGCATAACGTACAAATATAAATTATTCTACTATGGCTTATTTGGCTCAGTGAGTGTTAGCTGAACCCAAGTATGAATCAATGAATATGTATCATTTCTTTTTACAAATGAAAGTATAAATACTCCATTATATGTAATTCTTCTCTTTGGACCAGCTTTATTTAAGTATCTGTGCTTACCTGTTTTTACTGAGATTCCCTTTTCAATAAATCAGATACATATGGTATATTTTTACTAACATATATTCAGCCTCTAAGCGTTCCACTCTGTTTTATTTTTCTGTGCAAAGCCATGTGCTAGGTGCTGACGAGAAGAAGCTAGCACAGTGTTTCTTCTTGGAACTGGATATGCTATCCTAGTGGACACACAGTATTGTATGTCCTTTCAAAGTTGGGACCACATTTTATTTACTTACATTCGTGCTTGTTACATCAAAAACAAAGCTTGTCACACAGCCTGTGACGACAGGCGTGATGTTGTAGCCCTAGAGCTCTTGTGAGGGGACACAGAGAACCCCGTGACCAGCTCCTCTGAGAGGTCTGAAGACTTATCTGAATGAATCCCATATACAGGAAGGAAGGCAGGCAGGCATGTAGGCTAGCAAAGAAAGACATTCAAAGTACAGAGGACATTCAAAGCCAGGAAGAGGGTTTGTGCTAACTGAAGTGGTTTCCACAGCATTTCTAATCCACATGGAATAATGATTGCCCAAACTGGCTATTGTTAGGAGAGCTACTCTATGGACAGAGAATGAAGACTTAGCCTTCTCGTTTAGGATCAAATTCTCTACAAGACGCAGATTTAAAAATTATAAAAGCCCAATTATATATTATGTTTGCATGGTAAGCTGGCAGCGAAAGGTTCAAGAGATGTGATCTGGTGGGATGTGGGCTGATTCTGCCTTCCTCCCAAACTCGGCTCTGTTCTGACATACTGCCATGAGGATCTCTGTCTCTGAGCCCCACCTCCTCCTCTGCCTCTAGCTGTGGTCCCAAGATGCAATTCTGCCATTTTCCAGACATCCACCCATAAATGGACTGTGACTTTCTGAAACTGTAAGCCAAAATAAATCTTTCCTTCCCACCCCTCAAAAAAAGAGTGTTGTTTGTTGCAAACATTCATAACTGTAAAGCCACCCTAACCAATCTATTCTACCTTTTTCTATTAAAAAAAAAAAAGCTTTTTGCGATTGCAATTGTCCACTAACGGCATTAAAGCTCCTCACCAACACTGAACTATATTTTTTCTTAGAATATATAACCCCTTCTCACTTAGCTAATTTATGGGCCCCCCTGCTCACATGTGAGGCCAATATAGAATTCCACTCAGTGATTTTTGCAATTTGATCAGCTTGAAGAGGTGGATAAGGGAAATCTTCAAATATAAAACTGTCTGGTGAGGATAAGAGCACATAATTTAGGGCCTGCAGCAGCAGGCAGCATTAGTTATTGCTCTTTCCCGTGCACTGAACAAGAGCTGCGGAGCCCCATGCCCAGTGACAGAATGATTGCCTCCACTCCATGCCTTTGCGGGACAGATGTAAACAATAAAGTGATGTGACGAGCATTAAGGGAAACTTCAACATCTACTTTTGTCAGATTCCTTCATTTTTAGAGAATTCACAAATGTTTAGTGTATATTATAAAAAATATTGAGTCTCAATTATCATCTAAGTGTGGCAGAATTCTTGTTGCCAACGAGTACATCACTGTTACATTGGATATATCTTTCTTTATTTTCCTTGTGTCGTCCACTTCAGTTGTATGGGCTTCAAGGAAACATCTATTCAATATTTCTTGGCAGAAATATGTAACATCTGGTATTCCGGTCCCCAGTTACAACACTGGGAAGTTTTGGAGATATAAGCGAAGAAAGAGTATGTGCTGGTGATATGGATGAACACATCCCCTGTTGGCTGTCATAATAAAAATGAGATGCCTTCTAGTCTTTGGGATTTTTAATTAAAATTTATGGAGCCTGATTTCATAACCTAAAGCATTTAAATGAACTATTAACTGAATTATGTTTTAAATGTATTCTGGAAAAAATTAAAACACCCTAAAATCTTCTTAGAAGTGGATGTCAAAAATTCATAAAGACATCCACTGGCAAAACTACATAGCTCATCGTTTTTTTTCCTCAGTTGTTTCTGTGGGAATATTTTAAACAAATTCTTGAAGTGAGGTAGAGAAGATATGAATAAGGCCTCAAAAACTGAAGCTGTTTGTAAGAGTAAATATTGCTCTTAGAAATTTATTGAAATATGTTCTTCTACTCCTGGGACAAAGATGAGAAGGAATTCAATACAAATTGTGTGAGGGATTCAACTATTATTTAACCAGACAGAAATACTTCAATATATCACAAACATTCCTAGAAATAATTTTTATGTAGTCTTCATAGGGAGTCTACTACAGTAGAAATAGCAGTACCTATGGAACTTTAAAAATACCTTATTTCACTTATTGACATATATTATGGCTTTGACCTAAAATATTCCCCCAAAAGTCTCATACTCGAGGTGGGGCTTTTGGAAGTGCTATGGAATACTATGTTCACCAGTGAATTCATCCGTTAATGAGTTTGCAGTGAAATGTGCTATTAGGAGGTGAGGCTTGCTTGGACAAGGTGGATCATGGAAGGGGGCTTCTAGAAGGATGTATTCTAGTTCTCAGCTCCTTCTCCTTCCTGTACACCCTAAATGCCATTGATTGAACAGCTTTCCTCAGCCTGGCCTGTCTTCCATGCTGTTTCTGCCTTGCAGCCAGTTAGACATGAACTCACTGAAACCGTGACCCAAAATCAACTTTCCTTATTGGTGTATCAGGTGTTTTGTCCCAGAAATGGGAAAGTGATGAATACAGCACATAACACACTACCTCAGATTTCTGATTCATTCCTATTGTGGTTTGGATTTGAAATGTCCCACAAAGATCTCACGCATTTGGATGTTATGGATTTTCTATGCAACCGTGTGTAGTTAGGAGATGGGGACCTGGTCTGAAGGGGTGGATTATGGACGTGTGTTTGATTATAGGTGTGTGGTGGAAAACGGACGTGTGGTAGATTATAGATTACAGACATGTGGTGAGTTATATACTACTAGAATGCGGTGGGTTATAGATTACCAGAACACGGTTGATTAGCATCTTAAACCAGGAAGGGAAGGAACACTGAGGCCGGACTGGGAGGGAGCAGATTACTGAGACTGAAACTAGAAGGGTGTGTGCTATTTCCCCCCTTATTTCTGGGACTTAGCTTCCTATTTTTCAATTCTGTGAGAAGGTGTCTCCACCTCTGCTTCTGCCATTCACTGCTGATGACCACCCATGAATGGACTGAGATGTTCTGAAACTGTGAGCTAAAATAAAATTGTCCTCCCCTAATTTGTGCATGGTAGGTATTTGGTCACAGCAATGAGGAAGTAGCTGGGACAACCTCATAGGGCCGTCCCTGAATTAAATATAATTTAAAACTGGTAAGGAAGGATCCACTAATTAAAAGAATCCTAAAATTTTAGGAATTACTTTTTCTCTGTTACTCAGCCTAGCAAAGGGAATCCTATCTTTGTAGTCTTTTTGCCTTGATAATTTTAAGCTAAGGTAGCATTTCTTCTTCTAAAGAATTCAATTTAGATTCAGTGTTCTCTGTAGCAATTAAAATGGAAACAGGTGTTCCTTGTATTCTCTTGTCTTGAATATGCAAAAGTATGATTTATTTTTATTTGTATAATTATGCTTTAATTATTGCAGAAAACAGACTGAATATTTTCAGTGCTGTGTTAAAAATAGAATGGAAAAAGAAAAAAATGTCTTTTTATATGGTGCACCATATTTCTTCCAAGAATTATAAAAAGAAAGACATTCATAAATGTGAACTTGTAATCATTCTAGCCTAACTTTAATGAAGGTATAATATTCTACCAATTATTCATATAAGAAAATCTGCCTACTTTATCCAATTATAGTTTTCTTCTTTCCAAAATGAAAGTGATTTTTGAAATAAAAATGCAATTTTTATTCTGTATCACTTAAAATTTTATCACTAACATAGATTCAAGATTCTCCCACATCAATATGTGTAGTTTTATAGCAATAATTCTCGTGTTATTTGTGACCACCATGAAATATTTGGTGATGTCTGGACACAATTGCACAATCACAACTACTTGCCAAATCAGAATGTCTTTAACAACCTGTAAAACTACTCATACCCCTTAGAAATTCTCCTCCATCATTCTCTTTTGAACCTTTAGCAAACACTACTTTGTATCACTATGAATTTACCTATCCTGGGCATTTTATGTAAGTGGAGTAATACCATATATATAGACTTTTTATATCTAGCATCTTTTGTGTACCATAATATTTTTAAGAGTTAATGTTTTATAAAGGTTTGTAGCATATAATAGTATATCATTCATTGTTAGGACTTTATTTTATCACATATATGTATAACGTTTAGTACTATCCTGGAACCCAGTCTTGCAACACATGAGCCTTTTCAAATACATTCCAGGTCCTCACTGCAAAACGAAAATGGGTCTATTTGCCTGTTACTTAGATTATCAGAGAGTAATAGCAAATATGACCTAAAGACAAAATCTACACCAAGAATGGCATTCACTACTAAGCAACACTATTCTTTTGTAGGTACTGTAGAGACATAGAGGATTTTAAGATTAGATATAAAGTTGAAAAAGTTTGTGTACATTTGGGATTAACCAGTCCTGTTCTAAAAGGGAGGGACAAGGGAGAATCTCTGAGATGAGTGTGTTTCAATTTCCAATATGCAAACGAGCCATTGGCGAGCTTAGGTCCAGTTGCCTGTGTTATGTATATGGTCAATATGACTTAATGAGACTACGGGGAGGTGATGAGATTGTGAAGGCACTAAACTCATCAATGGCTTTATCGGCCCATGAGTGCCTTACTGAGTGGCCTATTAAGAGTTGAATCCTATTTGGAGGAAGTAGGTCCTGGGTGCATGAACTTGAGGACTGTATCTGGTCCCTTTTTCTAGCTCTTTCCAACCTATTCTGCTTCCTATCCATTGAACAGGTTTCTCCATCATGACCTTCCACCATGGTGTCCCTGGCTTGGAGCCATTTTACCATGTACTGAAACTGTAATCCAAAATAAATCTCTTCTCACTTACATTGTGTATACTATATATTTTGTACCAATAGCAGGAAAGGTATATCCATAAATATTTAAGAACTTTAAAGAAGCTTATGCTATCATCAGATTAAAACAGCAACAAAATAAAGGCAGTTTTAAAATATGGAAAATTATAAATTAAAATCCAAACTGCCACAGAGTACAGGGTGAAGAAGAGACGGTGGAACCAGCCTTCTCATAATTACTGTTTTCAATCAGCATATGCTACAGTTTAGAATATAGTTTGAGTGTGTCCAGCAGTTCATATGCTGGAAGTTTGGTCCTCAGTGTGACAGTATTGAGGTGGTCCGGTCTCTAAGTGGTAGGACCCAATGGAAGCTGGTAGAGTCATGGGGGTACTGCCATTATAAGATGGAAGGAATGAGAATGAATGGACCATTGAGGAAGGATTCTAAGAATAAGGCACTAGATATTCTTCCTCAATAACTAAAAAACTCACATTGCTAGAATTGCTTTTGTGGAGTAGCAGCGTTTAACCTCCCCTATGCTAAAATAATAATAATAATAAGGGCAAAACAGAATCTCTTTACACTAGTGTGTTTCCATTTCTAATATGCATATGAGCCACCGGAGAGTTTTAAACACAGGTGCTAGCATCAGGAGGAACCTGAATTTTCACGTTTTTGTGAGATGCCAATATCGCTGATCTTTTTGTTTGTTTGAGAGGCAAGGCCCTAGAGGAAGGGAATCAATTACCTGCCCTGAGATAAACACAAAATAGATATACTATGCAATCATTATTCATTTGGAAACTAATTACTTGCAGAGTTTTGTATAGTTATTCCACAGCTAAATCATTTTTAAAGAAGGGGCATTCTTTCTTTTTTAAAATGCATATCTTCACTCTGAAGGGGAACATTCACAGGGTCCTGCTCATATGTGCGTCTTGCCTTTACTGCTTGAAGTAGATAAATGTTTACTTTCAAGAATCTAATTGCAGATTCCTGTATTGTTTGATTCATCCCCTCTATCATTGTCCTTAGAAAAATTGCAAGTTCACATCTACCAAAAGCCATTTCTCGCATCTATTCTAAGAATACAGAGAAATCCTGTACTACCTAAGTTTTACCTTTATTGTTAGAGGTGGATAATTGCTTACAGAATCCAATATCCTGCAGCCTGTAGGTGTCCTCCTAACATACTGAATTATGCCAACAAGTGAAACTTGGGAAGAGAAAGCCCTGATGCCTAATGTCTGGTTTCCTCTCTGCATTGGGAATTAATATTCTCCAAACAGTTTGCAGAATTTTTTATTAAATTTCTATACATTTTATTTGCCACTTTAGTCTTTTGAGGCCTTTATGAAGTCACAAATAATTTTCTATAAATTCCAAATTTTATTTTAGAAGCTAACTCTTAAAGAAGGCTCCAGTCATGCGTTGTCAGTGGTACCTGATAAATCCTAGGCCCAGAAGAGCTGGGATGTGGTATGTCCTGCATGGTCAGGGTGCCAGTCAGCACAGACATGAACAGCTGCAGAATGGATGTGAGTGCATTCTGTGATTTTTATTTGACTCGAGTTAGGCGTGAAGGGCATAAAAGTGGAAGTGGGTTTTCTTAATACTGTGGCTTGTTTCCAGAAAACCCTGGTTGAGTTGATGAGATTATAAAGAAACACGTAATTCTGGATGCAGGGCCTCAAACCTCGGTGATAGCAACATGAAGAGATTTTATTTTTTTATTCGCCACAATAAAATAAGAAGTAATCTTCATTCCAAGATGATTCTCCTGATGAAATGATCCTGTAAGACTTCCTTTTAATGATATTAAAAATATTATTCAAGGTTACAGAACCCTAGAATTATCACATGGTGCTTCCCTGTGCTTCTCTACAAAGCCATTGACAGTGTTAAAAGAGAACTGGATGTTTCATCAGGGAAGAAGAAGAAAAATCTCTGGTCCTTGGAGTTTAGACTCATTGGTTAGTGGTTTATAGAAGCAGCTCAGTTGAGTTTTCTGTTACCAGAAAATGTGTGCTTAAGCACAGTCATTCTGGTCCTCCAAACTCCACAGCGCACCTCTCCTCAAATAAACGCAGACACTTAGGTCCTAACAGATTCCCCAATCCACCTTACAGACCATTTAGCCAGCAGTGTGCTGTACCCAAGATATGTGTTTTGTGAGTTACTTACCGCTAATGAGCACACAGAGAGCTATTACATCATTGCTAACTTGTCCCTAAATTTGTGTATAAATGTCTGGTAAACAACTCTGACTGAATTTGAACAAGTAAGTATCTCTGAAAAAGAAACACATCATAATTTCTCTCTCCTATCCCCTTTGCCCACACATTTTAACTTACAGTTCAGGAAATAAAGAGTTAATGTACATTAGCTCCGTTGCTCTATCTCCCCAAACACGTTCACTTTATGTGATGTGGTGTTTTCCATTAAATAAAGTAATTAAGTAGCATTCAGCAGTGAAGGAAGTAACACATACAGTGCACTGCTAAGGTACTAAATAAGTGACAAGGAAATATATTGACAGATTAAGCAATTATGGTTTACTGCTTTTCATGTGAAGCATTCCTGTTTGTTTTGCAAATATTTTCGCATCATTTTTCAATTTTTTCTTTTGTTATTGCATCAGATACAGAGTATTTCCCTCATACTATGATGTAAATACCCTAAGTCTTAACTAACTTGCGCATTCTAGTGCGTGACGGAATGACACTCTTCTCCTTGCACTCTAAATGATTTCTAGCTATCAGCCTTTAGGATTTTTTGTTGTTGTTGTTCAACAAAAACTGATAAATTCATGAGTGCTATAATTACATGGGTCTCATCAAGCTACTTTTTAAAATAATTTAAGAAAGATGTTCAAATAATTGAATTTCTGTTGATTAATTAGGAAAGGATTGCCTGTGACTCCCAGACCTTGTTGCATTAATCATCTTATAAATTCAGATGGTAAAATAGAAGAAATTCCAAATGCTTATTGTAGAATAGAGTGTATACAGATCCAAGAAAGTCAGAAAGACAGTAATTGAATTCAAGAGAGGTATTCCATACTCTGTAGAGTACAAAACGGGATCTTTAACTTCATTTTCAACTCATTAGTTTAGTTATGATCTGAGAGATGCCTACAAGGTATCACACAGTGATTCAGAAAGAATAATCTACCATAGAAACTCAAAGGTCAGTTGGCCCAACTCCCTGCCTGCAGATCACTGGATAACTAAAAAATTAAGAAAGAGGTTTGCAGGATTTACAGAAGCAAGGACAGCTACATTCAACATTCATTTCATTTTCTCCACCAGAATGAACAAATCCTAGTTTTAATTGTACACTATGATGTAGCTCATCCCTGATGTAGAGAGGAATTACTCGCCAAAGGGGCAAGTTCTTCTTCCTTATGTTGTCCTTTGTCATTTTCAGGAGTAGAATTCTAGTCCTCTATCTTCTTTTTTTCCCCTTTTTTGTTTATATGTATAGATGCAACACATATTTACATTGATCTTGAATATGTTGTGCGCATTCATACTGTGGCAAAATTACAAATTCTTCTATTCTCCCTATTCAACCCTCTCACTACCTCCAACTCCCCTCCAATTCACTGTTAAAATTCCTGTCTGATTAATATCTTTACAAAGACAGGAACCATAGTTGAATTCCACATCTTACATTCCAGCACGTTTATACATTAACTATTTTTTGTTAAAGCTTATGACAATTTTGATGAAACTAACAAATATGGGCTTCTATTTTGTTGTGGAGTACAAGTTTATTTATATATAAAATGAAGTTTTGTTACATACTTCTCTTATAATGCATTTTAATTTGCTAGTATCATTTAGGAAGACCATACTTCTAGATCAATGTGTTAAAACAATTGTAAAAAGAGCTCAGATGAAGAGTCATATTTGAGTTTCACTTGATTTGACCTAAGTTTCCCTTCAGCTACAATAAACCCTACATAACTGAAAGTCTACCTCATCTAGTTTTATCTGTAGTTGTGGAACTCAACTGTGTCATTCAATTCCTTTGCTACCAATCTTCTAAACTTCATTTCCCAACCTCCCTTCCTCTTGCACACATATTTCTTCTCCCTTTCAGTCTATGTTCTCCAGTCAAAACCAATTAAAATGCAATAACCATTGGGTTGAAACTTCATTTCCTAACCTGATGTGTACCAAGAGATATTCAGTCTCACAAGATAAGTATAGTACAAAGTTTTAGCACTGATTCTTTTCCAAAGTTAAGTAATTATAAACATCACTTTGTATTAAAATGAATAAGGATCTCTTGTGAAGTAAAATGTAACATTTGCATAATTTTAACATAAAATGAAATACTTCAAAGAAATTTCTAGGAAGAGGTATTTATCATTAGCTTCCTTAGGGACAGTTTAGTGGAAAATTTTAATAAGTACAAGGGCCGCATGTGTTATGCTAAAAGCTTTTGTTTTCAAACGACATATATTAACCATTTAAATACATTTACAAAGACTCAAAGAATTTATACCAAGAAACATAAATAATCTCTTCCTCTATTTTCAGAGGAAGAAATGGGGACCCAGAAAACTTGCATGATACCTTTTAATCAAGATCATACAGCTAGAAAGTTACAGTAATTATGTGAGGACTCATATCCTCAGCCAAATTCCTCTTCTTCTGATTACAATATGACAGCTTGTGGAAGTATTTGTTGTTCTTTATTTTGCATTAGAAATCTGTAAACAGACATAGACTTACCAGAAGCATGAGAGATAGGAAACAGCATTGACCTTGATGGTTCTCCACTGGAACATGACTTCAAAATTCTTTGTAAACAGAGTTTGGGTTGTCAGATACTTTGTAAAATCCATCCAGAATGTTTCAGCTTCTAAAGACCAAATTCTCTAATTATAAGATAGTTCTACGTATAAAATGCTTACTATCTTAGCTCAGGAAGATAACATTGGTGAAAAGGTCAAATGTACTACTGTTTTATATAACATATAAATAACAAAAACAGTTTCCCTTCTAAGGTGATGTACCGTTTGCTAGCCTGGGGGCTGACACTTGTTCTGCCTTCCCTGGGATGCATTCTTATTTAATAGCAGACAAGCCTGTCTCTGAGTGACCAGTGTCAGAGCGACCTACAGCACCACTGTTTCTTCCCAGTAGCAAAGCCTATATCTTCATTCTGTTTATGGCTATAATCTTCACCATTTCTTTTGTAAATCCTGCCATAGTTACCAGAATTTGGTTCTTCATAAGTCACTTTGTTTACTTCCCTGTTCTTGTATGAGAAAACAGGAGAAAGTAAGATGTTGCAAACATTTCCCCCCCCCCTGGGATGTGAGTATCCTAATACTCTAATATAGTTTTATTTTTTGATCTAAAAGTTGAGCAAATTACACGGGCTTCTGCTTAAACAAAACCATTTCGTTTTTGACTTGTAAGATAGGAAACCTTGCCTTGAAACTAATTGGTATTTGGTGATTAGATTTTGAAATGACTGAAATTGCTGTGGCTTAGACATTTAAGGAGTTCTAACTTCACAGAATTGAGTCCCACATAAATGAAGTAGGTTGAATTTTCCATTGTATTGAAGCAAACATATTCAAGGGCTAATAGTGAGAAATGCACTGGTTGTCATTATATTTTGTAAAAATTCAATAGATAAATATGGCTACAATATGAAGGTTATTATTGTTGAGAAATTGTGGTATCATGGAGATAGTTCTTATAATTTTAGACAATTTTGAGTGTCACTCTTGTCAAAGTAACATTCACCTTATTCCATAAGTTAGTAGAAACATAAATAGTGTGGAAGGAAATGGTAAGTTCCAGCTCATATAGAATGGGAACCCTGTGACAGAAAAAGGGTGACAAGTTAACAAAGAAAATGTGAGACCAGTCTTAACACTCATCTGGACAAAACACAGTAATAATCATTCTGTAAATAATTTGATTTATAATATATGTTAGATTCCATGATTAGTTATATAATGAAAAATAGGCCAATAATAGTTTTTGACCTCATAGGGTTTACTTTCCTTCTACAAAAGGACAGATTTTAAGAATAAAATTGAGAAATGTTAGTTGATAGCTCTCCATTGATGTGATAAAGTACTTGAGAAAGTCAATTCTAAAGAGGAAAGTGTTACTTGAATCACAGTTTTGGATGTTTCAGTCTGTGGTTGGCTGGCCCATGACATAAAGCCCAAGGCAACATAGAATGTTGTTGTAGAAGGGTGTGTCAAGGGAGAATGGCTGGCTTCATGGAATACTGGAAGCAAAGGGGAGAGAGAGAGAGAGAGAGAGAGAGAGAGAGAGATAGTAACGAGATCCTGGAACCCTCCTTTACTAGATGATGATACTAACACTCAAAAGTTTCACCTCCCAGTTGTCTATCCCATGTGCCATTCATCTTGGGGAACACCCTCACAGATACACATAGAAACACCTTGAAGTGGACTTCACTATTCTCCTAGGTGCCTGTCAATTCAATCAAGTCAACAGTCGAGATTAATGACCACAGCTAGAAAGAAAATAAGCAAGAGAAAGTCTAGGAAAACATGCTCCAACATAATGAGCAATAGGCTGCCCAAGAAGTTGATACTTCAATTAGCAGTAAGATTAGGGATCTCAGCATAACCAATTGAAAGACTCCATTCAGAGGGAGAAGGGTGAGAATAGAGAAAGAAAGCAAGGAAAGCGGAAGAAGGAGTGATTCACTGAAGTCCTTATGAAGCATACGAAGACTTTGAGTTTTTCTTCAAATGTCATAAATGACATTAAAATGATCCCTGAAAGGGAGTCCCAGGCTTAGATTTACCTACCAAGAGAACCACTTTATTGCTATGGATACATAAAGAAGGATTTATGGAAAAGAGAGAAAAATGGAGAAGGCTCAGAAGTAAGTGATGCCATGATCTGAAGTGTATTATAAAACTGGATGTGAAAATAAGTTTTGTGATTTAAGATTGTGTTCTTTTTCCCCTTTGTAAAAATTGCTGATGAATCAGAGTTGCTTAGTGAGGTAAAACGCACTATCTCAAGTTTCTGACTTCAGCAATGAGGTGTATTTTTTGAGAGAAAGAGAGAAAAAATGGGACTTATAGCCTGGAAATATCAAAAAAAAAACCTGTTATCACCATCCATGTGGGGTGGGGGGAGATCTAGGTACCAGAAGGTAGCATCCAGTGGTCTGGGTTGAAGAGCCTCCTCTGAACCTGTGCCCACCTCATTCTCTCACCTCTTAGTGGTATGACTCAAAAGCCTATTGGGAAAACCCTTGGGATGTTTGGAAATTTACTTGTAAAAGTATATTTTCTTATATTGTTACATGTGTTATAAAATGCTGCTTTGCCATAGCAGAAAATTTATCAGTGATAACAAATCTTGTGTATTTAAATGAATTCTTTTCCTTCCAAGCAATCCTTTCTGGAACAGGCTGTGTATTAACTCCAGAAATGCTATGGTTGTTGTCAGTGATTATGGGGCTTTCTTTTGTAATAATTGTCAGAGCTTATTTATATTTTTCAATGATGACAAGTTTCTGCTTGATAAGATTTTACTAATTTTTAGTAATGATCACATATCCCATTAAGCAACGTGTTGTGCATAATTTCAGACTGAAAATTAAACATTTTAAAAATTATATAATGATTAAAAATCAAGAAGATATATTTTCTTTGTACCTCACATCTTGCTATAAAGACAGTGGAAAAATAATTATAGAATAATTGAAATAATTATAACCTTCAATATTGACTCTTCATTTCTATATAAGCTTAACATCTTCTTAAAATCTTAATACCTCTAAAATACACCAAACTTTTTAGCAGATAACTAACTTCAATCGACTGTTAAGTTTACCTACATTCTTCTTATTCTTAATAATAATTGCTAATGTTAACCACCGTAGATTGCAAGTATAATTATATTTAAATTTTTGTGAAATAGAAGAAAGGCTTTAGACTAATAGGATAAACTCAATTGTACATTATAATAAGCCTAAATAATAATTCCATGTAAATCATTCTTTGCTTTGTTGTAATTCCCATTTTTTACCATTCATGTATTGAGGGAAGTTGACATTTTTACAATGTAAATTAATGAATTAAACCGATTTGAAGAATTTGAACTTCACTACACTGGCTAATGAATTCCATTCCTAGGCCACCGGAGCACTTTCTCCACAGTCAAGACATGCTAATTTTCAAGAAAATTCACCTTAGACTGGAGGCCTTCTAGTTATCCCAGTGCACCAACTAAATACTAAGCGTTTTAAAATATGTAAAATGTGGCAAATTCTTTGATTACAAATTGTGAGCCCTATATCAGCTTGTTTTTGCTGCTTCATAAAGTTATGAAAGATTTCTTATTGAAGAAGTAATTACTTTAGATGTGTCCATAAGTATGTGTTGTCATGTCCTCACTATGATAAACAACCTGAGAAAACCACACAAGGGAGAAAATTTCATTTGGCTCCAATTTTCAGAGGTTTCTGACCATGGTTGGCTGGCTCCATTGCTTTTTAGACCCATGGAGAAACAGTAAAAATATGGTGGAATAGCATGTCTGACAAAAGCTACTCACTGCGTGGCAGCCAGGTTGGAGAGAAAGAAAGACAGACACAGAGAAGGGAAAGGTTGACCAGATATTGTCTCTAACATCATACCTTCATGATCCATTCCTTCATCTGGGCCTAATATCCTATTTTTATGACCTCCATATTAATAATGCCGTAAAGTTAGGACCTCATCAGTGGGATAGCACTAAAGAAGTTAAACCTCTCCAGATTGAGTCACTTCCCCAGAGCCCACCAGCAACCCACCTTCAACCCAATAACCCTTGTGGTTGAACATTTTGGATCTCTACAATAGTAGTGTTCACGTATGATGGTGTCCAGTGTGTGTGTTAGGTTATAATATATTGTGTATGTATTAAAATGGATCGCATTTGAACATCCTTCTGGTGCTTGTGCATACTCATTTTTGACTTCTTCACTCTACTCAGTTTCGTTATTCTCGGTTTTTTACTCCAGCGTTTTGTGTTTGATCTCCCAGGCATATGAGCGCAGCAGCCACATTTTCACATACAACTAATCACATGGGTTACCATCATAAAAAAAGACACCAACTTAACGATCCCATCCATCATTGTATGCTACCCTTGCCAATACACATATGTCAAGACAAGAAGTATATATCAGATTCCAGGTGTTACATGCAGATGACTTATATCACCAAGTTCCTCAGGTTATGAATTGAGAGCTTATTAGATGTGAAACAGAAGAGGCAAGGTGCTTCCAGTAATTACGTTCTTCTGGATAACTTCCAAAAGCCTAGCCCTCTGCCAAGTTCTGTATTATAGCATGAAGCCCTACAGGAAAATTGTGGTGAATATGTGCTCCTGAGTTTTGTAATGAAGCTGCTTTAAGTCATTTCATCCACTTTGTTGGGTTGAAACCAGAACAAAATGTGAGTCAACTGGGAGTCAAAGGACTTTCCTATAAAAGGTAATTCCATGCCTGCATACAAAGTTGTTTCTATCTGACTTTAAGCTGCCCAAGTCTGTGTTCACAAAAGTACAAAAACAGTTGTGTGTGGAGTGGACACCATATAAATTGTCTATCCAAATAACTGTTAGTGTGTCTTTTTTTGAAAGAATGACTCTTCAAGAAGGATAGTTTCTCACTCCATCTTTGAACTGAATTACAACTACGCTACCTTTATATTTCCTCATTACAAATGTCGTATATGTTAAAAAAGGTTTTTCAATTATTAATGGAATAATCATGAAGTATTTTAATGACATATTTCCATTGTTTAACATGGAACAGAAATAAAATTACTTTAGAAAAATGTAAACTTTATTGCTTTTTTCCTCCTATATATTTTCTGTAATTACCACATTAGTGATTTAATTTACGCAGCACTAGAAAAAGCTTTAGTTTTGTGTAAGCTAACTTTGTTTAGCACCATTTGGCTATTTTTTATGCTTCTGTTAGAAATTTTAGGAATTGAAGCCAGTTAAAATTTTATTTATTTACACTCCCAAAGTCTGTTTGGAAGTCTTCATGAGTCTATACCTCACATGTAAGCTTCTTTCAAGTTCTGGTGAATGACTAAATGAAGAATGGAATTGTTAATATGCTAGTCAGTGATAAAATGACTAATTTTTTTCACTCTAACAGTCTCTGGCCTATTGACATGGGCTGTAGAAATAAGAGGATGTTCTCTGAGGACAAATATTTCAAGCTTCAAACCATAAATGTTTTTCAAAATTTGGAACTTTGCATAGACTATGAGAATAGTTGAAACAAACATCTAATTCCATATGCAGTGTTAAGGACACCAGAACACCAGCCACTAGTATAATACATGGTTTATTGTGTGTGCAGACTTTTAAAATATAATTTAGAGGCATGAAATAGAATTTGTAACAATGGCAACAAAAACTAAACAACCAGAAAATGGTCACATGACATGGTTCCTTAAAAAGTATTAAGTCAGTAGCCAGCAAAGCTTAATTCTGTTTTTCTTATTTTGTGGCTATTCTTGGTTTATAATCTTCGAAAACTTAACATCTAATTATAAACTTGTGAAAAAATACAAAAGCAAGACTAGTATTGCCCTACTCTAGACTTAGGGCAAGTCAATGAAAATGATTTGTTCCACAATTCAACTGCTTTTAAATGGCTGCTTTATTTACAAAACTCATGTTTAGATGACATGAATCTCTTGATGTCTTAAATATTTTCTCTCTAATAACATAAAAACATAATCACCTCAAATGATGAGTTTTTTGACAAGGATGTTATCAGTATCAACTTGATAGCACTCAAATTCAGAACCGCTGATATCTCGAACTTTTGAAGTTTTTTCATTTAAATTCTGCCATTTGTTATCTCATGAAAAAATCCTTGTAGAATCCTAAATGTAAAAGAAAAAATCAACTTCCTTACTCCTAAAACACTCATTTTTAGTTATTTATAACCCATAACACCTAGTTTGAAAGTATAATTTAGAAATCCAGGTATGGTAGCACCAGCCTGTAATCTCAACACTTGGAAGACTGAGGCAGGAGAATTGTGAGTTCAGGGCTACATAGATCAGGACCAGCATCAACTACAAAGGAAGACCCTGTCTCAAAAAAAGGAAGAAGGAAAGAAAATATAATTTGAAGTCTAGAATAAATTTTAAGATAGGGGCCATGTTAATCTTACACACTGTTACATCTCTATCATGGTACATGTATGTAGTAACAGTTCTGTCGATGTGGTTTGAATAAACAAAAAACAACTTGATTCAAGAAAATTTAGTACTAAAATCATTTTTCTTTTAATATAGAAGATCAAAATATTTGCCTCAAACACTACCTAGTACAAAAGATCTTAAATTCCATAGAAAAAAGTAAGCAAAAATGGAATCAATTCTTTCCCTAGGAATTTGGGGGAAAAATGTGATATGAATCTCAACAAAGTTATAGTAAGATACAGGAAAAAAAAAAAAAAGAACTTCAACAAATTGTCCAAATAAAAGGATCAGCTGTATGCAGAGAAAAGGCCTCAAGATACGGCCACTGCAGCCCGCTCTAGCGGTGGGAAACTGAACTAATAAGCGGTGATTTAAATGGTGAAGTGAGTCAGATGCAGAAAATTAAATATGTTAAATATCACATTGTTTCTCAGATTTGGGAAACCCAGAACATGATATGTGTCTATGCCTTGGTCTTAATAAGTAAAGTGACACTGAATAAGTAAAAATCCTGTTGGACCCTGGACAAACAGTCATCTAAATAAATACTTAAAGGGTTTTGTTTTTAACATGCTCCCTACAGTTCTTGTCACTTACAGTCTTTTTCTGTCTGTCTTCCCACCTCATGGCCTGTTTTTCATGCTTTGGTTAAATATACTGGAGAATGAAGGGCCCGTTTCTGCAGTGCATTCTGAAAGTGTTGCAGCTGCCTGTACTGTGGAAGCCTGGGCTCCCAAATACAGGATGATGCATATTGAAATCTATGATATCTGAACTGTCATGGGTAAAATTAAATAATATTGACAGTAGAGTGAACTTTGAATTAAAGTATGTTTTAATTTTAAAATCTGCTTTTTTTACAAAAATGTTTTCGAACAAAGTAATGACTATGTCAATAAAAAATGATATTTAAAAAGTTGGTAGATTCTGCTGTCACCAAGTATAAACAAGTAAAAATTTGTAGGTAAATGATAAGAACAAGAACACATTCTATAAGAAGATAAAAAATAAACACTGCAAGTAGAGGAAGAGAACAAGATCAGAGCAACGAATTTCAGTTTTTCTACACCTGCCGGTGACAGGCAAACAGAGTCCAGGGGAACCATGAATTCACTCTTCTGAAAGAATCTGTCTTTGATACTTGGGTGAAATTAGCATTCAACTGGAGAAAACAGAGGACTTTTTCAAAAGAATGAAACTAGCCTTATTTCCCATAAAGCTTTTTTTCATTCACTTGTTATGGCTTGACAAAATTATGATGGAAAAGTCTACAATGGACTGTATAGGTTGCCCAAGATTATAATATGAAAAGAAAATAACATTGACTCTAAAATAAATAACCCTCTACTTAGGCAAATGGTTCATTACCTGGTATATTGGAATTTAAGCAACCTGTAACTGATGTGTGGGAGCTAGTTTTAGGAGAACACAACACTCAACATATGTTAAACTTCTCTACAATAATGGCTTAGTCATTAAGCCATCAACTTTGAAGTTCAAAGATGTATGAAGACTAATATATTTGCATTCATAGAATCGTCTTTTTAACTCTGAGTGCCAGATGCTACTTTAAAATACATGTCAGGTTTTCTATGAGACCAGTGACTGGCAGTTTTTAACTAAAAATAATTCTTCCTAGGAGTTTTAGGTAACTTAATTAATCATGTAAAAATCTTGTATATGAAGTCTCATAGTTTCTGTAAGTAAACAAATAGTTCATAATTCATATCTGATCCCCACTTGTCAGAATCATGAAATCTTTAAGCAAATGTCATTGTCGTATTTTCTCAGGCTTTAGAATAACACACACATATATACACACACATGCACACTCACACATGCACACCGTAAGCCTCTTCTTTATGTTAAAATATTCATGATATTCATAGCTACATTACTGTATGCCCTATACTACTATAACTTTAAAAATCTTCTCCTTTTGAGAATTGTTAATTTTGATATATCATAAAAAAGTATTTACTGCCTCTAGTTTCTTCTGTGGAAGAGTCAAAGAAGCATAAGAGAACGTTGAAGACTTCAATAGTTTTAAAAGTAATTTGGGGAGAAACACCGTATATTGAATAAAAAAGGTACTATGTCCAATCTGAGGCCCTCTAGTTTTGCCCTTGGTTTTATTTAAATGTTATAATGAATAATAAAAAGGGAAGTTTTAGCACTTATACACGGTACGTTAGCTTTATTATAGATTTTATATGAGGCCCAAGACAGTTCCTCTTCACTCAAAAATAAATAAATAAGTAAAAACAGAACCGAACAACAGCAGTCGGCATGTTGGACATGCCTGGATTGTAAGTTTAGGCAAGGGAACTTTAAAAAGCAGAAACAACACAAAATGGACATGAGTTTAATCTTGAGCTAAACATAAGTTGCCTAGAATTCAACATTTGTTTTTACTTGATTTTTCTCATACACTAAATGAAGATAGTAGCACCTGCACAGTAGCACCTGGTTTGACTTTTGGTATATGTTGAATTCTTTATATATTTTGAATACGAATCCTCTGTTGGAAAAGTAGCTGGCAAAGATTCTCTGTCCTTGTGTAGACTGACTCTTCTGACTCTTAACTGTTTCCTCACGTGGTACAGATGCCTGTTAATTTGATCTAATCTCATTAGTCCATTCTTATTATTATTTCCTGTGCTGTTGGACTGCTCTTCAGGACTGTGGCTAGTACTGGAAGTGTTTAACCTATGTTTTTCCATAACAGTCTCAGAGTTTCATGGTTTATACTCATGATCCATACTTTCCCTCTGCCTCCATCAGTTAATGTTCTGCTATTGGTTGGTAAACCATAGAGAGCAGTAATTACTACTAGCTTGTGTTCATATCCTCCAAATCCTCCAAAATAATGCCTCTCTAACTATAATTGCCTAGGGATCTTGTTATCATGATTTAATCCAGTTTTGTTTTTATTTGTATTCATTTTTGAGCCATGAATAAAAAATTAAAAATTATAATTTTATGAATATGATGCAATATTTCATATAGGTCTATGAGTTTTTAAACAATGCTCCAGTTATGTACCCACATGATATCAATTTTAAATGTAATGACAGGAATGAATACCTTTAAAGATGTTTAGACAAAGGAACTCTTGAAAGCTTTAAAGTAAGAAAGTTTAACCAGATCGTGAAAGATTTTTTTAAAATGTGAATGGTGGAACTAAAGGAAAAGCAATTCTAGGATTTGATTGTGATATGTAATAATTACATTCAACTTATGGAATTAGTGTATATATTTGTCACTTTTGGGGAGCCAGTTATGTGGTCAAACACAGGGCCTTCGTTCTGGGCTATATCCCCTGCTCCTGTTTATGGTTTATTTGAGTCAGGGTCTCACAAAGTTGCTAATTATCCCAGACAGAGCTTGAACTTTCAGTTTTCTTGTGTCAACCTCTCAATGTTTAGAGATGACAGTCATGCACTGCCAGGCCAGGCTTTTACGTAACCACGTCAATCCTTTCTCTTTCCCCTTCTTGTTCTGGCCCGCCTTTTTCTCCCCATCCTCAGATAAATAAATAAATAAATAAATAAATAAATAAGTGTTAGAAAATGGTAATACACCCATATAATGGTATCAGAATTGTTATAACATCTTCAGGCAATTTGGGAGTTTTTAATAGTCAATTAGTTGCCTGTGTTTGAGCTGAGTATATTTGTAGTCATCGTCATTCGATTTCACAGTGCCTACATCACAAGTTTTACAAACATAAAATCAAAGATGATAAAGAAGAGAAACATCATAATTTCATCTCACCCCCTACCTCGTTATATTTATAATGAAATTGAATTCAAGTAGGATCCCAGTCACGGTGACGCAGGTCAACAAGTTATGGGTTTATTCAGTTGTAAGAGAAGAAGAGCAAGAATTTGAGCAGATTGTCACAGGAGCAAAGCACAAGGGAGGGGCAGGGATTAGCGCAGCCTGGGTGCTTAAAATATATGATTTAGGCTAGTTTAAAAATGAGCGTGGAAATGTCAGCTGATGCAAAAGTTGATTTGATAAGCAATGACAATTGTAACAGAAAATCTTTTAAAGTCTGGGATGAGATCATTTTGTTTTAGGAAAGTCACTCCAGATGGTGGTGTATAAAGTTGTTGGTGCTATAGAGAAAACTGGAAGATAGATGAGCAGCTCAATACAGTCCTATGTGTAGTTTCTAACTATACATTTATTTAAGCTTCTAGAATGAAATTTGGCTCTAAATATACTGTATCCTTAAATATCCCTCTCTTTGCTATGTTAAATCACATGCTAACTAGCCAGAAAAACAATCAAATAGAAGTATCTGTATATTTCACTTTCAGGATAAATTTGTTCATGTGTCCTTCTAAGAACAGCATACAGCAATACGATGCAGTGTTCCTGAGTTTGATCAACCTATGAATTTCACAATCTCTAGAAACTTGTTGTGTTCTTTTAGGATATTTGTATTTAGTTCACATTATCATTTTTATCTAGCGAAACTGCAATACGATGATAATTATATGAAACTACTGATAATCTATAATGGGAGATATAAACAGTAAGCCAATTTGTTACTTTCCACAACAAATAAAATTTACAATTAGAAAACAGTATATTCTAATAATACCTTGAATGGCAGAAACAGAAAATAAATCATGTTTTCGGGAAGCAGTTTTGATTATATTGTAAAAGAATCGACACAAGACTTTGTTATCATAAATTATGAAATTCACAGTGGAGAAAATGACTCCCTACTGTGGATCTCAAAGTATCTATTGGCAGGTTTTTTTTTTCTATGAAGTGATTCATTTCCACAAGGGGTGATAAGATGAGGCTTAACCCATATTGTAAGGTATTAATATCTACCTAAAGTAAATAGCTGCCATAGTTAACAGACAAGTAGCCCTCATAAGCGCTCTCTAAAATCAAATGATGTAGTGTATTGCACCACTTAGAATAAATGAAGGAGCGTAAGTGGCAGAACAACAACAAAAAAAGAAAACAAGAAAATAGTGAAGTATCAAGGCAAGAAAACTACCATTAGCCAAGTAATAATAATAATAGCAATAATAATTTCGTTAAAGATAATGTATGCAGTTGCCTGAAGTCTCCATTCTAACTTACACAGTTTTGGGTTTTCCACCGAACTTTGCAACGATATTAGCTATTGTCATTTCATCATAAAACAAGACTGTTCTTAGCTGTAAGTTTATTATTAAATTCCTTACTTAAGTTGCATTTTAAATATCAATAAATTCAATTGACTTTCTTCTCGTCCTTGCCTAAACTTCGATATCAATCAGTTTGATAGTAATCCATTGAAATAGAAGAATCTCAAAGAAAGAGCTCTTTAATGGTATTGTGCATAGGAGAAATTTTTATTTTCGCTGTGAAAATATTAGTAGAATTCACTGAGAAGGCCAAAAAAAGTTGAAATAAAATCTTTCAGAAATATATCTCAGTTTTTGAACTGTAAAATCTGATGTGAAAACTTCATAAGAAAAGCTTTCTCATGAGAAATTTAGGAAATTATGAATATGTCAGACAAAAACAAAAGCATGTTTTATTTATTTATGATGTAGGTGTTATAGTTCTTCATAAATGATCAGGATAATTTTGTATCTACTTAAACTTTGCAAATTGAAAAAGAGATATTCTAAACTAACTCTGTAAAATTGCTTGAATATGATATGATTTTAAACATGCAGGTTAGAACATATAAAAAGACAATGATAAACCCTAAGTTGTGTGAATTTTGTAATCTTAAAAACGAAATTAAGTTTAACTATCCCAACAGTTCCTATATTTGCTACAGCTTTGTTTTGAATTTAAGATTACTATTAAGACTATATAGTCTTCATTAATATTTAATCATTTGCTTCTCTTGCATTTTCTGGTTTATTGCATCATAAGTAAATAATCTGTAAAGTTGCCTGGTCCATTTTTGTTTCTACATAAAAATCTGGACTCTAAGAGAAAGTTAATGATGTTAGATATACAGTGATAATACTTGTTGAAAGCACATTTTGCCTTTAGCCATTAGAGACTACATAAAACAGAAGTGTGCCCTCTTTTGAGTATCATAAAATCTTTTGAATCACAGCAATGATTACAGTAAATGCTGATTATCAAGGTGTGTGTTCATGTCCCTATTATTTCAGATAAAAAGTGGTTTAAAAAGTGATCAAAGCCAGCTGGTTCTGAGATGATTTCTGAAATTAATGCATTTTGCATTGAGGACATAGATGTGTGATTGTCACACAAGGTCTATCATCAATCAGTGCCATTAATCGTACTAATTGTAAGAAAAAAATGGCATATTTTGAGATCAGTTTAAAATTGTTCTTTCCAATCCGGATTTTTCTCTAGAGTGTTAGAGTTTATTTGAAATATTTGAAAGTAGATATTACAGTATTCTGCACTGTAGTCTAAGTTTATAGTCAAGATTCAAATATGATTCACTGTGTGACTTTTAGAAAAACATTGATTTTATCTTTGGAAGATTTCATCCCATTTTTAAAAAGAGATGATAGTTCCTTTTGCTATAGTCATGATGTTTTAAGCTCACAAGGGTACTGTGTTAAATGCATATATTACTACAAATTGATTCCTAAAGCAAACCTCATGCCTGTTTTCTTATAATCTGGAAGTTTGCTCCAGTTCTGAGGCAGACATTGCGTAGTCTGACACTCTTTAGAATTTTACCCAGAATTAGTCTACATCCACTCCCATTTGTGTACAGTATGGCTCTCACCAAGCACCACAGGGTTATTATCATAGAGTATAACTTCAAACAACTACTTTATGTAGCATAAATGAAGATGAATCTGGAAATTGAATTAACTATTTTCACAAACCTTAAACCATCTGAAATGTGTTCTGCATTCCTTTTGTCATGACAATAGCAAGAGGACAAGTTCTGCCCTCCAAATGCCTTTAATTTACTTGAGGAGAAAGATAAAGTAGCATAAGATTACTTCCTACTTAGAATACAATCATCCTAAAATCGATAAGTAAGGAATATTCATTCTTTTGAACAAAGAGCTATTTAAAGTTGTCACATGATTCGTACAATTAATCCCATGATTCCATTCCAATTGTTGATTTATGCCAATTTTTAAGTCTATTTTGAAGAGTGAAACTTCTATTAAATGTCATCCATTAAGATTTATTTCAGTTCTGAAATAATTATTTCATCTAATTCAAATGTCAGTTTTTTCTATTAGTCAAATTTATAAGCTTTCCAATGAGGTAACTACTTCTATTGAATTAAGGTGATATGTTCAACTCTACACTAAGATTTAAGAGGGTAAAATTTTTTCTATGGCTCAAATAGTTTAGTCAAAATTTTCATGCTTATATAATTGTAAACAGCATTTATAATAAATTATATATAACTAAATTGTGGGTTTGATGTAAATGCAGTTGTATCTCTAATGAGTTATATAGATTAAATACAAATTTTTAATTTATTATAAATAAATGAGGAAGCCAGCTACGTGCAAACAGATAATATACTATTGCAACCACCTTTGCCTGTGTAAAGACACAAACTCAGCTGCAATAATTAGTAACTTTAGAAATTATAGAAAAATTGCTAAGCCTGAATGGTTGATATAAAAAATGTGGATACTGTTTCTGGGAACTGTTAGCCTTGAAAAAAAGTAATATTTTTTTTTAATCTATGAAATAGTGATGACAATAATTGTGCAACGATATGTAAAGAAAATAAAAAGAATAAGCTACTGGACATTATAAAGAAGTAGGCAATGATGAAGAATAATTAAGGGATATTTCGATTCATTTTCTTGTGAGTTGAGGTCAATGAGCAGAAAACTAAAGATGAAAGAACAAGATTACAAACTAGCCCATGCTAATTTCAGAGCAATCTGTTTCCTTTAAAATAAAATGCAGGTACTCTTAAGTTACTGCATCAACTACAGGTGTTTCATCATCCAAAGATCAAGAGGACGTGTAGGAACATGGCCACAACTTGAGACCATGATGGTTAGTGAAAAGAGTCAGTCAGAAGGTTAACTGCACGTGGTAAACTGGGTACAGTGGTGCACGCCTACAATCTCAGTATTTGGGAGGCTGAGGCAAGAGTATTGCTGTGGGTTTGAGGCCAACCAGGGCTACAGAGTGAGTTCAGGACAAGCCTGGACTACAGAATGAGACCCTGCCTCAAAAAATAAATAAATAAATATTGCATGGTTACTCTAATATGAGAAACCCAGAATAAATGCAAGAATTTTTATAAAACCAAATGAGTACAATATTGGCGGCCAGAGGATTGAGAGAGGGTGCAGAAGGGCCAAAAATGGGAAGTGGAAGGGATTGTCATGTTGACATTTTATATAGATAAAATGAGAGAATTAAAGAAATATATATACTAAAAGACGTTGAAGTAAAGTCAGCCACAGTGCTGCCAACAGAACTGTTCTCCCAGGGAATTCCTGAGGTAATCCCAACTTTAAATGATTGCTTGTCCATCTCTGTCAGGATCTGAAAAGAGATTCGATATATAATTGAATAAAGTAAGAATGTTATTTTCTTTGATGCATACCATCATCAATAAAAATACACTAATGGAATAAGAACAAGCCATGTCCTTAGAGGCAGAACACTCCCTTATGTGTCTAGGAATGCTAGAAGCTATAGGAGAAGAATATGCTTTAAGTTCAAGTACTCAATTACAGCTGACACATAAATGGGGAAAACCTGAGAGATTTCTATAATTAAATCCATATCAGTATATTCTTTATCCCTTTTCTGAATTAATTCAATAAGTTTTTATTGTGTACCTCCTTTGGACCAAGCACTGTTCTTATGTGCAAATAAAATCACAGCAAGAAAACAAAGAAATGGAACTCAAGGACTTGCATTCTAGTCAGGGATAGTTACAACAAAGAGTAAGTAATCTGAGTGCTACTGAGAAAAATAGCGGATAAGTACTGCTCCTAGCAGAACTCTCTTACAAGGTGTCCTTGCAGAAATGGCTTGAAGAGACTGAAAGGATCATGTACAAGTCTATGGTGGGAATTTTTGAAACATAAGAAACAAATTCCAAGACACTGCTCAACCTTTTGGGGTGTCAAGTGATTGGGCAAGATAGGAAAAGAAAGAACAAGATGTGTTGTGGAAGGGAGAGAAAACCCAATAGAAAGGACATTGACCATGTAAGCCTTATAAAGACTCACTCTTCCAAATCAATGATGAAAAGATCCTAAGGGACAAAGGTAGGTATGCAAGTCAATAGGCTTCTGCAGTAGTGTGAGAGTTGTATGGGCTGATGGATATTGAGAGCCTTTGTTGAAGTGGTTAGGCTGGATAAGATAGACAGTGATCTGAAGAGTTAAACTTCCTGTTGCAAATTTCAGTTGTCAATTTCTATTACTTTAGTTTTAAAAATCTACAACCACGAAAGTCCATCCAATCTTTAAGGTGTGAATGCTACACAAAATATCATACCAACAAACTCAGATTTATTTCATAAAAATTATTAGTTTTTTATAAAGTCTATTCAGAAAACCTAGTAAATAAAAATATACATAGGATGCCAATTTTCTTATATCATTGAGGAATTTCCAACCTGTTGAACAAAGAAGGAAATTGTGCTATCTTGCCTAACGGATATAGGGTCACATGCTTTTCACAGTCTGATTTCCTAGCTGGTTTAAAACATTGAAGTTTAAATTTTGCATTTCTCTTTGTTGTTGTGTTAATATGAAAATTATTCTTGCCAGAAGCATTCTGCAACAATCTTTTAGGGAAGAAATTGAAATTAGGTATGCGTGCTTGTTAATGTTTTGAGAATAGCACTAACTGCATCTGCTAACAAAATCTGTAAATTAGAAATTCTTTGGTTTAGTGATCACATCAGCCTTAAGGAGCTGCAGTTTAAAAGAGATTAACTGCATTTCTAACAACTGCTTCCAAAGATGTTGAGAGTAAAGGAAATGAACACCTATTTTCTAGAGAAATGCCTTGAAATTTTATGAAGGTAATATTTTGGTTCTTTTTTCACTCTGGTTTAGTCATATCAAGTATTATAAGGCATTACAGAAACTGCAAGTTTAAATAATATTTTACAATTTTTATTGCATAATATTTATCTATTCAAACATTTGTCTGAAATGCTATTACATTTATACACATCCAAAACATGAGTATTGTGTATGAGGTCTCCCAGAATCCAGATATATTTGGGGAATTACAATTTGCGTCCCCATGATTTTAAAAATCAAATGTAGAGTCTGAAGTTACTGGAAATCTTTCCTTCTCAAAGGCTTAAAATAATGCAAATGTAAGAGACCACATTAAAAATGCAAGCTTTTATATGAGCATTTTTTACTTTTTAAGAGGATACACAGAGAAATCAACATTAGAGTTTTCTTCTGGCAAGAAATAAAATTGTATATGCTGCTCGATGGAATGCTTTCTAAAACAGCATTTTTAACAATTTCATGATGGTAGCCTTTGGGATGGTATGGAAATGGAATAGCTGTGGTATGAATTTCATATTTCATTGTCTAGGTTGGCTTTTCTATCTCAAATGGATGTGGAGAAATAATTTTGTGTATTTCTCATCTTTTTATTAGCTCATAATAAAACAGCAAGTACAAATCATTTGTTGTTCACCATTTTCTTTACACCTGAGGATTATAGACTTTTCATTATATAAACTGCATTTAAAAAATTCTAAGGAGCAAAAGAGAAAAATTAAATGAAAGACACCCTGTATGGTCAGCATTGTCCTTATTTTATTCATGTATTCAGTATGTTGTGGTTTCACAAAATGAAATCATTAAGGTACTGTCTCAATTCATAATGTCAGGGCTCCTAACACTATTTCAAGATCTTGTCATTCTGAGACCTCCATTTCCTTGAAGGATAAATGGATTTCTATATATTTTTATAATCTCTTTAGGATATAATATGGTTTGTATATGATTAGAGAAGAGCATTCCAGTAAATTGTATACAGAATGCAGCATCTGCTATTACAGTCTCCCAATTTTTTATTTCTAAAAAAATGAGGTACAGAATATCTCAGAATTCTGCAATTTGCTATCATTAAAATGTAATTTTGGCAGTATATCTACACACATACTGAAAAATAGGAAACAATGGCATACATCTAGGAAATAAAAAATTCTGTCTCACGTTTGTATACACCTTGTATCAAAGAAATTGAAAGTGGATAAAAGAGATGAATTTTGAAAGCCCGAGACCACGATCAGTAAACCACAGTTACCACTCTCTTTAGAAAGGTGAAGTATGTAATATACAGAGAAAGAAAATGGCTGTCTCTGGAGTTACTTGGAGAGTGAAAGGAACATGGTGAATTTATGTTTTTCTATTGATATATTAAGGTCTTTTTTTACAAAAACTGATAAAGAGGTTATATTTGACTGAAATTTTCTACATATGACTTCTCATTCCCGCTGCTTATTTATGTTAAACACAATTGTTTCTCGTTATACTCAGGGAGCGTTTCCCAAGACTCTCAGCAGATGCCTGAAATCACAAATTGAACTCAACCCTATATTTACTGTGCTTTTCTATACATCTGTGACCTATGATGAAGTTTAATTTATAAATTAAGCATAATGAGAGTTTAACAGCAACAACTGATAATAAAATAGAATAATGATAACAACATGCTCTAATAAGAGGAATATGAATGTGATCTCTCTTAAAAATCAAAACAAATATTAGTACTTTTCTGCTACAGTTGACTGCGGGAAACAAAAATTACACATAAGGGCAGACGAATGTAATAATAACCATGACTTATTTACTGCTCTCTATAAAATAAACACAATGCATAGACTGACCCACTAAAGCCTTACAATATTCCAGTATTATGTGTAATTTTACACATGAGGAATGGAGTGTGAAATGGTCATAGAATGAAAAGCTGAGGTTCAAATCTTATTTCACTATCTTTAGAGATACTCCTGGAGTTTAGAAGAACTCCATGTCAACAGACTCATTGGCTGTCTAAAATCCATTTTCAAAGAACCAAAGAATGTCCCACAACTGAGTAGTACTCACTTTCTGTCACTCAACTAAGGTTTCTATTCCATCTTAGCATAAAAAGAATGTTAACATTTCCTGCAGTTCTTACTGTGTTAATGCAGTTCCAAGAGAAATAATTCCACTGCTAACAGAATAAAGGCAGACCTGATTATCATTTTCATGCAAACATGTAAAACTTTGAATTAGTGTCACTTCAAATATTGGCAGTAATGACTTCTCTTCTCCTCAGAGGAAGTAAGTATTGGATGGAAGTAAGGCTAAGGATATCTATTTTTCACTGAAGACTAATAACAAATTGTTCCCAACTGCTTTTAGATCTGGTTGCTCTTTCTCTACGACTCTTTAAAGGAAAACAATGCTGTTGGTTGTAAAGTTCCTGTTAAGGCAGCTTCTTGGACGGTAGATCCAAAGAGTTGGTCCATTTGCGTAAGACATTTTCCAATGAAGAGAAAAATAATATTTCAAGGATACATCTAGATATTTTTGAAAATTCTAAGCATACTCTGCATTTATATGAAAGAAACCAAGTTTAAGGCCAGCACTGAATGGATAATAAAGGAGCAATGAATATGTAGAAGCATGCAGGTTTTTTCTAAGACAAAAAGTGCAAGTCACACTGACTTAGCTCAATGATAACGAGAGCCAGAATCATATGTATCTTTATAGTAATCACCAAGTTTAATTTAAAAAAACATGGTGTCTTCTTTGGCAATAGGAAACATGATTTAAGAATATTTAGGTACTTACTCAAAAGAATTTACAAACTAGAGACCCAAGAATGAAACACAGGAATTTGATATTCTAGACTACTTCCTCACTTGTTTTGCTAATTCGAATTCTTCAAATGGTATATAAGTGTGAAAGCTTAATATTAATTAATAACCTCTTCAAACATGCTACTCTTGCATTATGGTTAAGTAAAATTGTAAGCCTGAAAGAAAATCAGGATGTTTTGTTCTTCAGAAAATACACCAAATTTAAAGTTAGCTAAGAGAACAAAGGTTTTAAACTTGAACATTTGGCAAGTAATTTAAAGTTATTTAAGTAGAAGAAAAAGAATGTTCTTGAATACGTGAAAGCTGCGGTTGTGAAGATAATGACAAATGTTCCCCAAGACTAGTTAAGGTCACCATGATCTTAATAGGTATTTGGAGGATCTCTTCAGTTTAGGTAGTGTGTTATTGATTTAAGCAATGAACTATAGAATTTAGAGCTATAATTTTAAGCTCATATTCTGTTTGTGAAAAAATATATGTTCATTCCTTGACCTTTAGTTTCTTGAGAATGTTCAACAGACAACAAATATTTTTTGAATAAAAACACAGACTCTAATGACTTTCTACATCAAAATTATGTACATAGGTATAGTAAGGAAGCATGTTGTGAACACCTGAAAATTCGATATAAGGACTGGATAGTCATATTTGACAATCTCAGAGAATATTGCCAGTATCCTGCCATCCCAACGTGAAAATCTCACATTTCTCATAGCTGCTACATTCACATGTTCCCCAGAGTAGCAATTGGTACCATCGTTGACTCTGTAGTCACTTTAGACCCTGACTGTCAGGTTGTCAAGTCCTGCAACTCACTTTCTATGTCTTAGCCTTTTCCAAGCCTGTTAAGTGTGTCCTAGCAAATTCTCAAAGCCATCTGTCTCTCGGCTTACCTAGTCTCAGCATCATTTTTTACCTGATACATGTAGTAAATGTGAAAGGACCATTTATATTCTCCTTACCTCCCCCCACTCTTTTCTATTTTATACTTTGCAGCCAAGGTGATATTTTATACAGAAGTGAGTAAGACCTTGCAATCACTCCCCAATGGCTTTAAAGGCCAGCATCATAATGGGACACTAAGCATCTGCCCAACAACCCACCCACCCATCCTGAGGCATCCTCACTATGACGGCTCCCCTAATTTGTGCCTACTCTTGGAATAGGTGAAGCCTGCCTCATATCCCTCTTCTTCGCGTTAGAGCCCTGTCATGTTTCTCCCTTTGCCTGGAATATTCTTACCCCTTCTTCACGTGTGTGACTCTTATTAATCCTCACAATTGGCTGTAGACATTATTTCCTTAGCCAGCCCTTTCCCAATCCCTTAATCCAAATTAGGCCCATCTGCTGGTAAGCATTTTTTATGTCTCCTTTTCTTTTACTCTCCTTCAAAAAATAGTTAAGGTTTACATTTCTTTTTTATGAGTTTGCATGGCTTCTGTACCGCAGTAGCCTTGGCATGTAGTGTGGAGCCTGTTAGGTAGCAGGTGATTTATAAACAGATCGATGTTCCAGCACTGACTAATGCCATGAATGAAAGGAAAAACAAAACAACCGTACAATGCATTCAGTTGGGTGGAACAGAATCACCGTATGTCTTAGGAATCATCGGAGGACTAATCATTGTCCATAAGTGACATCCTAGTTCGTCAATTATGTTGGTGTTTCCTATAAAGACTGTCTGCAGGACAGTACTCGATTTCATTTTCTTTATCTTAACGTGAAGTAAAATGCTGATAGCATTATAAGAACTACACAAATATTGATAAATATATTTTATAAGATTGTTGACATATAATGAGATGATCTGTTAAAGAATGAAGATACATACAGATCATGTAATCCGATGGGCATTACTTCCTCCTGAATGGGTTCCCTAGAACATAGTTTTATTTCAGGGATGCTTTCAAAGAAGCTACATGAGAATGATTCAATGATTCAAGCTACTTGAAATGTCCTCAGTAATTGTAAATATCTGAACTTCAAGTGTACCTTTAGATTTTGAAAATATACACATGTAATAATTGCATTTGATGACTGTGGTTGCTGGGGAAAAATGCTATCTTTTGGTTTCAAAAGTTAAAAATAAAAAGAAATGGAAGTGCATGGATGATTCTTGAACACTCCAAGAACAATTCTTAATGTACCTCCAAAGTATTTCAAGAAGTGGAATAGCATGATTATATATTTGAAAAAATATCCCTGCTCATTGATCCCATTATGAACTGCTTAAAACACAGGGGTGGGCTTTTTGTTCTAGAATCTACCGCCCTGTGTCTGAGTAGGGTAGTTCCTGGATATCTTTCTGTAATTCTGTGTCTATACCTTAAGCCGATAGATTGTTTATCCCACTGCTCATTCTATTACTTAACAAATGCATAGAGATTGGCAACTGTATGATGATCAATTATACATCCTGTAAACAAATCAATATGCAAATGCAAATACTCTTACTTTATGGGGTGGATGTCAGGGTACGATCTGTGTGATTCCTGCCACAGGCAGAAGGGGTCATGGTTCGTGAGAGTGTTTTAAAAAAAAAAAAAGGTTATTTCAGAAAAAGTACTCAAGCTAGCTGCAAAATTCTCATTATTGCTATATAAAAATGCTCTTCTTCACTATGAAATATTTATGCTTGCACTAAAGAGAGTAGAGCATGTTTCTTTGTATTTTAATAATGCTGCATGGGCTATGTTCGCTGTGGATGCTGTTATTTTTGCATAATTAAGTAATGAACCAATTAGCACAGCAGGCACATGTCAACTAGATAGTGGTTAAAATTTGTGATTAACTAGAATTTTTTTTGCTGTGTTTGCCAATATTCCCCCTTATT
Organism: Ctenodactylus gundi; assembly: GCA_004027205.1. Taxonomy (NCBI): domain Eukaryota; kingdom Metazoa; phylum Chordata; class Mammalia; order Rodentia; family Ctenodactylidae; genus Ctenodactylus; species Ctenodactylus gundi. The sequence continues at coordinate 344,460 of PVKB01000416.1, read as the reverse complement.
ATTAAACGAAGCTGTACTTTTTTCACTACAAAGGGATTGAATTTCCACGTTTGAAGCTTTGCCTTTACAGTAATGTAACTTGATGAATCATAGAAAAACATCTTGTCAACTTGAAAATATGCACTGCAGAGTTGTCTGTGAAGATCTGTGAAGTAAACTTTTAAGAGCGTCATTTAGTTTCAACAGATTTAAAAAATGAGAGCTAAGCATTTTTCCAGAAAGTTAAAGTGGCAGCTTAATCCAATGCAATCTACTAGATAATATCATAGAATATCATAGTTTTTCAACTGTTTTACATTATGCCTGCACATTCTGTGGACAGAGCAGTTATCAAATACTTTATGATTACAGACTTGTAGAACTATGAATAGAAAAGCTGGACCTTGTAAATTCCAACTGTGTAGCTCTATTGTGTAGACATGTTGGAGAGAAAAAATAATTCATCCAAACTGAAAATTCAGGTATAATTTCATTAATCTAGAATGCATTGTGTACCTGCTCTGAGAGAGCACTGTGCTTTACTCGCTAAACTAAAGATGAATAAGGCGAGAAGGAGAGGTGTCTACTCTTAAGGAACTTACAGTCTAGACTAAGTAAGTATGTGCATTTGATTCGTAGTTAAATTATATTTTAAAGCATGCAACATTCCCAGGAATTTTTCTAAGTTTAGATGAGTCTCAGGAGTTCTCTGATTAAATCTCTATAAACAAGACCATTCAGGGATTTTTTTTTTTTTTTTTTTTTGAAGCAGGGTCTCACTCTGTAGTTCAGGCTGATTCTGAGATCACTATGGAGCCCAGAACTCATGGCAATACTCCAGCCTCAGTCCCTTGAGTGCTAGGATTACAGGTGTGTGCCACCATTACCAGTTTATGTAGTTCTGGGAAACCAAACTTGGTTACTTAGCACTTGGGAGGCAAGCACCTTAATCACTGAGCTATTCTTCCAACCTCACATTTAGAGCTTCAAATAAACTTTTCAGTAAGAGTAGAAATAAATTGGTGAGAATAATTGAGGCATTATAAAGATCAAATTCCTCCTCTACTTCTTACTCGATATATAAAATTAAGCATTCTTTTAATCCAGAACATATGGATTTAAAATAATTCTGGTCCTGCCAAGGCATAAGGTTACAACCTGATTTACAATAGGTATTAGATTTGAAAAAAAAAAATCTCACTCAACATTTTGTCTAAAAAATTTCACTTTTTAGCTATTGTGAGGCAATCATCCACTTAAGGAAAAGAAACAACTCTGGTGAATTCTTTCATTGATCCTGACGATTCTCTAAAAGCACAGAAATGACTCTATTTCTATCTGTATTTTTATGTAAGCTGTGACTTAAAGCCATACTTGCTCTAGCAAATCCAGTCCCTATTTGTGATATAGATCAGTAGATTAAGTTGATTTAATCACTATTGAGCTGAAAAAGATACCCATCTGTTGTGAATTTTTACCAAGATTTGGAAAACACACTCTTTAAAATTTTTTAAATGATGTATGAACTTAAAGGGTCTTTGTCCCTCCCGATAGTCTAGCAAGAGTGATAACCGTTAGAGAGTCTGGGGCCTAGTTTGAAATAATAGCTCTGTGTGGCTTTTGGTGATAATTTGGAAATGGAGACTGTGGGAAAATTCCTACCTCAAAGTTAAAAATACAGTGTAAATAGGCCAACATTGTGTCTTTGCAGAAACAGACACAAGACAGAAAGAGTAAAGACAAACCAGGAAATAAAAGGGGGATGTATTAAAATTGAGCTCTTAGCTTATATTGCCTTAGATTATAAAGGGAAAATCAAGAGGCTAATATGAAATCAAGATAAGAAAAAGCTTTTATTGACAGATAAATTTAGGATTAAAATCTTTCTGCAGAATTTTTAGATGGATGCTGGTAAATAGGATCTTCCATATCTGCTTGTCGGCCATTTTTTATCTTTCTTATTGTACTGCCTGGGTGACATCCAAAACAAAATGGTGGGCAGTAGTCAGATATCTCCAGTGTGGACTCTCTCTGACTAGCACTGTATCTGAGCTTACAGAGATTCGGTATCAATAGTTCACACTGAATAAAAAGCTGAGCGAAGGTCAGATACAATTTTTGTCATGAATTTAAGATAATGCACAAATACAACTCCCCAATTGTTAACTAACTCTATTATAGATGTAGTAGGAGAGTTTATCCCACCAGAAACGGCAAAGGATTTGGTCCTCCTGTCTACCTACTACATAAATGTTTACTTTGCAGTTTTCAGGGATATTCTCTTATAGGTCAAATTTTCTGTGAGCACTAAACTACTCCCTTTGAGAAAATATAATATTACTTCTCAGGAATAAGATGAAAATTCTATATCCTTCTGTGCTCTATGTGGTGGTAGCTAACTTTAATATTTTAAAAATAATGAAGCTAACTTGTAAATAATATTAGAAACTGAGCAGGTTTAATCATTTTCCTCTCTACTCCAAGGTGAAAAGTTCTTTCACCCAATAACTTTCACCCAATAGGTGGTTCACATCTGCTTTGGGATTGTGTGGCAATGGACAACCACTAAAAACAAAGATATATAGGTCTTTCAAAGTCCTACCACTCACTGAAAGGGAGAGCTTGTGGGTTGTTTGTGTGTGTGTGTGTATTTGTGTATGTATATGTGTGAAAGAAAACAAAAGGAAGACTTATGAAAGTAAAAACCAAAAATACACATGTTGTCGCTTTGCCAAATTCCTCTAGTAGTGATCATCGGCTGCAGATGCTCCAAAAGGCCACTTTCCGAAAAGAATTTTATAGAATGTTTTTTTCTTTAGAGCCTTGTGTGTACTGGAAAGAACTTCAGATACTAGCATGCGTACACTCCTTGGTATTGCAGAATAAAAGTTGGAAAAAAATAGTTTCTGCAACAGCTCTGATGGCATTGACTTAGGTCAGAGATAAAAAAAAAATCTGTCATTTTTTCTAACTTTATTCATAGAATAAATGAAAATTTTAAATCTAACTCTAGAACAGAGCAGAATAGGGTTTTCTTTTCTTGTGGAGTCTTAGATAATGTCTCCTTTCAATGAGATATATTTTTAAGTACCAAAGAACAAACCTTAAGAGCGCAGTGAATATAATGGTTCCTTCCAATGGATCCGCGGTACAAACCTTAAGAGCGCAGTGAATATAATGGTTCCTTCCAATGGATCCGCGGTTAACAACCACAGACATCTATCTATTCAATTTAAAATATAGTACTCATAGTCCTAGCAGGAAGTGATGCAATTCCACCTCAGGGGTTGGGAATACTGTGTGTCCTCCTGGCTTCCTGTTTGTTCCCATTGTGGTTGCTCACTTAAGATTCATTGCAGCACTCATTTTCCTGAACACTATACACTTTTTTAAACTTAATTCAAATTGAGAAAAAGAGAAATCTAAGCAAACTTCTTTCCAATCATCAGAAGCATTTGCATGGAACTTAGTTCTTCCAAATCACCTTTTCTTAAAGCTGAAACATTTGTTGCATTTTCTCATTATGTGTGTGAGCCGTTATACTGGGACTTACCCTGTGTCTGTGGGCAAGAGCAAGATCTGGAAATTAACAAACACTTCACACAAAGGGACTTTTCTACCTTCCAGGGATGGAGTTTGCATCCAAGTCTCAGCATCACTAGTATTCCATTGTTTTTTTGTAATGTTTTTGCCTACTTAATAATTTTAACACACACACAAAAAAGACAAGTGAATGTTCCATAGAACTCTTACATCTACACACATGCATCATACCACTTTCGACACATCCATTTTTTAGACTTATGGATATTTTAAATGTAGCTTTTTTAATAACATGAATGCTTTCAAAGATTGATTATTCAGCAGTATTTCTTCTTTCCCTCTGTGGTTTTAGCCTACCCTGTGGAGTACGTTGATGAAAAGTCTCGTAATATATTGAGCTCTCATAGAAATTTATTGTCCTTTTAGATGACACATATAAATATCTTAAATGAAATGTTGGCACCACCATCAAAGTACTAAAATATGTCATCATTCCTCTCTAGCAATTTCATATTTTACGTGTGTTTGATGTTAATGTGAATGTTAGACTTGGGCTTAATAAATATATGGTATGAGCAAAAGTAAATGTCAATAGGTTTCTTGAACCCTTTCATTAAATGGTTGTGTTGCATGAAAATACATCATAAACATAAGAGGCACTATAAATCTTTTGTCATCAACATTGTATAGTTCCATGTATTTAAATGATTTATATTTGCATAAATGTGTATTTGCATTGAGAACAGGCTGAAGCTCAAACATAAATTCTTCAAAAATGTCAGATAATAGGAATGGTTTTTATGTCCATTGTTTTAAAATTTGGTTTCTCCTAACAGCTAACGGTACAATTCCTTCATGTAATTTCTTGCTCTAAAAGACATGCCTTGTATGAAGCAATATAGCCAACCAGTACTTGGTGATATGATTTGCAGGTTTTTGCCACACGGTACCCACTTTTGATGGGAGGATTATAGAGCGGAGATAAGAAAAGAGAGAGAGATGAGGATTTCTAGTTCTATGACCAATTTTGGCTATCTCATTATCTGGAGAATTAAAATAGGCTGTTACGGAAGTCCTGGGGGCTTCATGAGGACAACTGCTTAGTTAACCCAGCAGATCCAATCACCTAGACCCTGTGTCGACCTGCCGTCACCTCATTTGGGGGCTGTGATTTTGGCAGCTTGCAGCTAATCCTGCAACGTTGAACCCGAGGAGAACATATGGGGAAAATGAAACAAAATGGTCCTTTCAGAATAGCTATTCCGAAAGGTCTTTGCCCTGAAGAATCCCTGGAGACAGTCAGGCGAGAAGATTGCCAGCCAAGCTCTCCAAATCCACGGGTAGGCTTTAAGAGACCAAGGGATTCTGTGACCTTGTGTAAGTCACATTGATAATGGACATTGTGTTCAAATTCCTGCTTCTCTTTCCCTCAGGGTGTCTAGCTCCCACTGACTTTAATTAGACTTCTGGGAGGGCTTAGAGAAGCACCCCAGGATAAATGCCCCCCCAGTCAAAATGGGTTGATAGATAAAATTTCAAAGTTTCACTACTTAATATCCACGGAATATCACAAAACAATTATAGGCACTCTCAATGACATTGTCACTAAACAGTGGATATTTCTTTAAAAGTGAGAAACTAAAATGAAAGTAAGAAACTTATTAAAACTTAGTTCTAAGTATTTTTCTTTTCTTTTATTATTTTTATACACTTGATACTTAAAAATCCAATTATAAAAGTTCCCTGGAAAGAATAACCAGAGTTCTGCATTATGAAGCATAAAAGATGGGGAAAAAAGAATGAATGAAATAAAAGCACAGTACTTTCATGACAACCTATGAACTGAACCTGTAGCCTAAGAAACCAGCCATTGTCACTGCACTCTCTAATAAGATTAGCACGCTTAAGCCTCATTCTTGTGGTTGCTAGGATTTTGAGTCCTAGTTTAAGTTCACATAACAAAATTATTTTGTTGAAGAAGAACCTAATTAAAATAGTTCTGCATGTTTGCCACTGAGAACCTCCTTTCATGGGGCTTCTTGACTGCTCTCTTTCTCCTCTCTCCTATTCGTATCACATATGTATCTCGGGATCAAAGATGTTGAGCTTGTCATCAAAGAGAAGTTTGCATTCGGGTCTGCCTTTTTCATTATAATCACAGTAGATTTATTTTTTTCACTATATAGATATAATTACATTAGGAGAAAGAGGATTTGTGGTAAGTTTAAGGTTAAAGGGTCTTTCCCCCTTCTTCTGTTAGATGTTCCATGATTATTTTTTGACAGAGTGTCATTCTAATCCAGGCTGATTCTGATGTAGGCCAGGATGACCTTGAATTGCCAGCAAACCTTTGCCTCAGCCTACTCTCTGCTAAGATTACAAGCTTGTACCAGCATGTCCAGTTTATGTGGTGCTGCAGACCTGAGCTCCACATCCATATCCAATATCCAATTCAGGCAGGAACCAAGTTTTATAATAATAGTGAGCATTTATAAACAATCTGATGGTTTATAAAGCATTTTCATAGATATCTCATTTAAACCCTACTACTCACAAATCCGGTGCTGCAGGTTGAAAAACTGAGTTTCAAACAATTTAAGTTTCTTGCCTAGGTTTTACATTTAGAAAGCAAAACAACCAGGACTTTAACCATATTTTTCATATCGACATCATATGCATTTTTCTCAACAGTGTTTCAGATTTCCTGTCCTATACATGTCAACTCTACAAGGCTCTCATTGATTGTCATTCTTCAGCTTACAGAACATATTGTTCTACATGATTTGTCACAGAAACATCTCAGATGCAATAACACTGAGCTGGGCACATGTTAATTGTTAAAGAAAAAGTTTGCTACTTAAATAACAATTTTACAACAACGTATGTTGAACTGCTAGGTGCTGTTTTTCAAAGACTTTTAGTATTTATTCCATGTATAAGCACCTTTTCCCCATTTTTATTGGTACATATAAATGCAAAATATAAAACTTGCATTGATCTTGAGCATTTTGTGCACATACATATCATGGCAAAGTTACAAGACTTTCCCCTCTCTTCTTTTGGCCCTCCAGCCCTAAGTAAAGAACTGAGCATATTAATAATGGGCAATGCTGTTTTTAATCTAATGTGCAACATTAACATAATAAGAATTTTTTATAAGACTGATGGATGGAATTAGTAAGCTGTGTATGTTAGGCTGTAGTTTTTTGTATAAGAGACATAGAAAAGGAAGCATTCATGTACTAAATACATAATATAACACACTTCCACATAGTTCTCAAAACAGCTAACTAGAAATAATAATTCTGGATTGAAAAAGCATGCTGTAGTGTATGATTTAATCAAAGCTTTAAATTTCTTTAACAAACTATACAATGTTTTATTTAGAGTGACCATGAGAGAATTTAGGAAATAGATAATACATTATCTTCTCAGACTTTTGGAAAACTATTTCAACACATTAAGGACCAAAGCCCTTAATCATGTGTGTGTGTGTGTGTGTGTGTGTGTGTGTGTGTGTGCGCGCGCACACACACACACACACACACACACACACATATATGATACATAATGTTTACATTAACCTTGAGTATTTTGTGTACTTACATATCACTCCTCTCCCACCCTTTTTCATCCTCCCACATCCTCCCTCTCCCCCCTAATTCCCCTTATTACTCCCATATCTACCATTTGGTTCTGTAAAATGTCTGTGTTCTGGATTTTTCATATTAGAGAAACTATTTAATATTTGACTTTCCATGTCTGACTCACTTCACTTAGTATGATGGTCTCAGGTTGCATCCATTTACCTACAAAAGCCTCATATCTATCCGACTTTATAGAAGAATAATGCTCCATTATGCACATATGCCATAATTTTTGTATCTATTGGTCTATTGATGAGTATTTTGGTGCCGTACATGTCTTTAGCTTTTGTTAGTTGTGCTGCTATATACATGTATACATGTATTAGAACCAAAACTCTTTTAAAGGACAATCATTGCTTGTAGATATGGACCATAATAACTGTTTTTAAAGTTTTCTTTTAAATATACTTCCAGTTCTGTATCACATATAAACAGCACACTCCAAAATTAATTCTTTGCATAAGAGTCCTTCAGGAACAATTTAAACTATTTTAACCATGAATAAAACAGAATATATGTAATAAAAGTTATTTAATATATAATAAGACAAGTACTGCTTTATATGTTATTAAACTGGAGGTTGTCGGGTACGTTATGAGTAAAAACACAATACACATAATCTGAATTTATTTTGTCATGCTGCCTTATCGCAAACCTCCTCAGCATGAACTTTAAGATATATATGTGTGTGAAAAAGGATATAACTTTCCAGGTTTGTTAATTTAGGGCAAGATTTAAAAGCCAAAAAAGGAATTCCAAAAATATTATATAGAGAAAAGACTATGAAAAGCCATGTTAGATGACCATTATATGTAGGAAAGCCATCCATATCAGGGACAGTCCTGTTTTCTACACTGCTGGCAAATGTGTTAGTCACACACTAGAACTCACTTCCATTTCTGAGACCCAAGTCTTCCAGCCAGACTTACACCACCAAAATAAAATCTGATGACTCTAGAAAAATAGATGCTATAAATAGAACTGTCCATTGTACTAAGGAAACTGCTAGGATAAATGATTTAAAAATCAATTTCCAAATCCTTAGAAAAGAACAAAGTACCAGGAAATGGCTGTATTTGATTTCTATAATACTAAATCATGCCATGATAATATATAGCAAGGAATCATTAGTAAAGATTTTGTTTCTGTATCTAGTTTCATCTCTTTGGCTAGATTAAATATTTCTTGAATAGATTTTTTCATCCTAGCACAGACAGAGATGTGCACATTACAAAACTATGATTGCTTCTTGATGACTTTGGTTTCCATTTACTGGTAAATTCACATGATTGTCAGAAACCAAGTGTTAACTTTTGATGTGGACTAAGAATATTTTTATTATCATCAAGGCCTTCCATGGAAGTTAATTTTTTTATCTAGTATTTATCTGTAATAAATCCTGGCATGGAAATACCTTGACCAGTGACTTTAAAATGTCAGCATTATGAGTTCGCAGGGATTAATTCCTAGACAAGAATCAGACTGTATTTTGGGTATGTTTGTATCTATCGTTCTGAATAGAACCTGGCCCATGATAAAACAGTGAGTATTTATTGAATAGATTCATAGTTACTCTACTTCATGTGTTACTAGCTTTCCTCGCTGTATGAATTCTATTCCTCTGTAGATGTTTTTATGTCCCATATCTGCCTTTATTGTCTCCCTGTGCCTATTGCAATGATCTGCATTCAGAGGGCATTTGTTATATGTTGTTAAATGACTCAGAAAATTGGTTTAGTAAAACAGATATAAGTTCAGAAGTAGTTCCAGTTCTCAAAATGAAATGAAGAAATCGAATAGAACTTTAGCCCTGGGCCCTATTGCTACAAAGGCCTGTCTATCATCTGGCCACAGGATAAATGGCATGCTAATAGACAGTTGTGTGTCCAGTGACACATGTCCTAATATCCATCGGGAACATTGGACGCATAGCAAGCTGTGTTTTGTCTTTTTTTTTTTTCCTTAAAAAAGGATTGAAAGCCCTCACATTCAGCAAGGTGAGAAAAATATATACCCCTCTGTAAGCATCTGCCACCAGAATGTAGCTTTGCTGTGTTTTGTGTAAACCTGCGGTGTGACATCACTTCCCTCCCTAGGGACACAACTGGTTTGAAGAAGTTCTGCTGAAGTCTACTGGACTTCTTTGGTGACCCAGACAGTGGATGATAATAGTTTGCCCCAAGGCTCTGTTCCCAAAACTGTACGCAGTGCACTAAATGCAGCCCGAACCACAGAGAGAAATTGAAATAGCTTTCATTGGCACAAGAGCTCCGGGGTGAGACTGGCCGCATATGCTCTCCGTGGCCTCACATCCTCTGCTTCCTTCTTCTGCACTCTTCCTTCCTTCTCTCTCTACCCCAAGAGCTGAGATTCATACCCACTTCAAGAAATAATCAGACTCAAAGACATGTTTTTTTTTTAAGTTTCTCCGTTTCGATAGTGATTTACTTAAAAGTAGATATCTTCGTTTTGTTTACAGTGATTTTTTTTTCCATCTCCACTTTCACATTTGTGTTTGCTTTGCATGTGAGGTGTCTGGTCCCCTACCTTGTGGTTTTCACCGATAACAATATATATGACCATGTGACTTCCCCTTTACTGATGAAAACAAAAAACAAGGTTGGGGAGAAGTGTGAAGATTAGTTTGCAAATAAAGAAGTGTTCCAACTCAAGTATAAGGTGATTTAGAGATATCACACTACTGGGAAGCAATGAAATAATTTTTTTTATCTCAGCAAAGAGATTCAATACTGCATTAGTGCAAATTGTGTCTCCTTAGTAAGACAGCAATTTAAAAGTTGCATTTTCTACAAAGCAAAATGCATGCCTAACCCGGTTTTTGTTTTTTATTTAATCTTCCCCTTGATTTTATTTACTCAAATGTGTTTAAAGTTATGAAGAGACAACTTAGAGCCAACTTAACACCTTCATTTCTCAGATGCACTGCATTTTTAAGTAACTTATTGAACATGATAAAGAGTTCATGACAATTGACAAGTTCCTCTACTTATTTCACTGGAAGAATGATGAAATATTCCTGTATAATAATGGCTTTATATCTGCCTTCTTCTTTTGTTCTATTTCAGCCAATATTTGTGCATAATATTCTACTTAGCAATTAAAAAATATCTGAATTCAAAATAATTTCCCTGAAATTAAATATCATTTTAAATTTCAAAGCTTAGAGTTTTTTTTTTTTTTTTTTTTTTTTTTTTTTGCTAGTCCAACACAGGCAGCCTGCTTGCCTGGCTGCTCTGACTGCCCTTGAACTCAGTTCTATTTGTTTGCAAAAGGCGTAACAACGTTATTGTCAGAAAACTAAGTTGCACCTGCCATAGCTTTTAAGAAAGGTGGAAATAATCATTATGATTTCTCTCTCTCTACTCTGACAGACCACCTGATTGTATCACCTTTAATTTCTGTCTGATGGGACTATCTTTAGAGGTTCTATACTCCAAGATCACTTTCACCTTCCCCATCCCTGTACAAACACATTAATAGTGTAGTCTAATCAAACTAATTTGCTTTTATATTGAAAATGAGACTCATTTTTATTGTAACTATATTAAGATGGCAAAAGTTTGTTGAAGATTAGACTATGGGAAAAATATCATTTCGTTTCTATGAATGGCTACTGTTATTTGCCTAATTGCTGCTTAGTAAACTAATGTTGATGCATTTCATTAAGTAACTGTCAAATCGACTTAGTTATAAATTTTCAATTTGCTTTACCATTCAATTTTGAATATGTTTTTTGTGTACTACATAGTGTTTAAAGTTTTATCCTCACTTAGCATACCACTTATAATAAATGTTGTGGTAACATTGAATGTACAATTTTATTTTCATGTACATGCAAAAATTAAGTATTCAAAAGTGACAGATATGATTTTTCTATTACTTGTAAACATATACAAGAGTTTCTTTGTCTTGCAGTCATGTCCAGTCTTAACAATGATAGTTGTTATTTTATTTAAATTTATTAAAGGAAAAAGTGAAAATTTTTGTGCTTCAAAAAAGGTACGAAAAGATCATTTTTCCATTTTTTAAGCAACGTGTTTTATAATCTAATATTTGTCCTCTATTAAAAGTAACAGAAAAGCCTCAGGCAGATAATAGAGGCACAATAAATATTTATAATTAAAAGAAGGAATAAGCAAAGATTGCCATAACAGTAGTTTGGAATGAGTTAAATTGTGTAATGCAGCTCAAAAAAGTAAGACAGAAAGGGAAATTCACAAAACATGATAATGGAGTACCATGGACAATAGAATAAAAAGAAAATGCTGAAAAGTAAGTGAAAGAAGAAAAAAGAACTGCGTGTTGATATAAGAACTGAAGAGTGTAAGAAGACAGGTAAACAGGTAAACGTCAAGAGCACACTCAGTAAGATGCACAAGAGACGCAGCTAAAAGGCGCATGTGAGGTGCAGTCAACCAGATGATCAGGGGTAGTTCAGACACCCCGCAAAGCTAACAATGGCGCCTAAGTGAAAGAGGGAAGGAAATGAACTGTTGCATAGATTCTGTGTCTACTGTATGTACTAATGGCACTTGGTTGACTTTAATTCCAAATTTGTTCATTTCCATAAGCCTTTTAAAAGCCCTGAAAAATTAGATTTCTAAGCACTCCACATTCATGTTCTACTGTAGCAACCCCAAAACGTACCTCAGACAGGTTTTCCATTACCCAAAATAGGGCATGTTTTAAATGGCTACTGTACACCTTGTATCTAAGCTAACATCTCTAACAAAGTCCCTAACGTGTTCTAATGTCTTACCCAACAAGTTTTATTAGAAGACTTGATATCAGTGTAAGTAAAAATTAATAAGCCATCTAATCACATTGATGAGATTTTAGCCTAGCAACCTGAATGCACCTAGTATAAAAACAAGTAGACTCAAACACTAATTGATACAGGAAAAATCTTAAACATAAACTAATCCTAGCCTTTCATTTAAGTGTTAAAGAAACTGAGCCTAGAATTATTAAGAGACTCTTCCATGCACACCTAATTACTGGCAGAATTAATACTACAACTAAAGGTAACACTCACATATCAGTTATAATCAAGATGTTTAGGTTAGTATTTTTTATTCTGCTTTATGTTCTTATCTAAGAAACACATTATTACTCAAAATTAGTACTGATGGTATTTTTAATTCTGTGGCATTTTAGTAATATGACTATTAAATTTTAAATTCACTAAATTGAAGAAAAAAACCTTCAGAGTAAAACAAAAATGTTTGAAAATAAATAAAACAAGTCAAGAAAATTTGGTTTGTTTTCCATTATATATGAAACATGAAATAAAACAACATAGAAAACAACAATACCAAATGATCTGAAAGTTGGTCTTTCAAGAAAGGAGAGAGAGAGAGAGAGAGAAAGAGAGAGAGAGAAGGCAAGAGATGGAGAAAGGAAGGATATGATCTAAGCATGATCTATGCACTATGTCTTAATAAAAACTTCAGTGAACTCAACTTGTACAGTTAGTATATGTTAATAATTATAACTGTTCGCTTTTCTTTTGCTGGTTCAAAAAATCTGGCATTTGCAACCTTAAGGAGAAGTTGAATTTGATTCACAGTTTCGAAGGGTCAGTCATGATGAGCTGACTCTAAGGTAGAGACATCTTGGTGGAAGGATGTGATGGTGGGGTGGAGCCACTTCTGTGATTGGGAACCACAGAGGATAGAACAAGAGAGAAGTCACCACAATCCAGATGTTTTACCCAAAATCTTGTCTCTGTGACCCACCCAACCACACCCAGCAGTGTGCTTTACGAATCTCCTAGTGCCTCTCAAGCCAATCAAAGTGACAATCCATTTTAGCTCTCACATTTTGCTTCTGGTCAACCTGTCACCCAAACTTATCTCTTTATACCATACTTACACACTATCACATCATTACTTCCTAACAAGATGTAGTTAATCATGTGTACAACCAAAAATGCGCTAATCCATTACCCAAATATTTAGTGGTTCTGCTATTGTTTAAAAATCCAAGTAAAATTCCCCTTGGTGACTCAAGACAAGCTCCTACTTGTAAAGCCCTGAAAAAGAAATGTTGGATTTTCCAAATATACAGTAATATAGGATAAGCTCTTCCACTCCAAAATGGGAGTCAGTGGTTGTAAGACAGAATACGTGACATTGTTGAGGATTATGACAGAAATATTCCCATATTTTTATTAATGCGTATTGGTTATGTAGACTACTGGGTTTCATTTGACAGATTAGTATATGCACATAATATACTTGCAATATTCCTATCACCATCCCCTAGATCTCTCACCATCCTTTATGTCACATTTTTGAGGGGCAATTCAATGGCTATAATGTATTTTGAACATGTTCTTTAAATTTAAAAAAAAATATTCTGGTTAAGGGCACATTGCCATTAATCCTTTTCAAGATGCTCACCTCAAGAAAACTCATCTCCTTGTTCTTACCACTTCCCGAAGCAGTTTTAAAAGGTCTCTTTCTCTGATGAAAAATGCACTGAATGTTCTTTCTAGTAGCATTCAGCAGAAAGGCAGGCTTGTAAAAACACTGTGGTGCATCTTCACTCACCTTATTTACTAGACCTGGGGCCATGCAAAGTCTAGCTTTCCCCTAAAGACAAAATGGCTATGAAATGTAAATACTCTCAATTAGCTCAGGACCTTAAGGCAGCCAAGACAGCAAACCTAAGGGCATGAAAAGAGACTATCAGAATTGCTTCCCATAGTGGCAAGAAGAATGTGATAAGTATATTTGAACTGAGGGAGTTTATTTTAAAGAGTATTAAGGCAACGTACCCTTAACTGTAACCTTTTTAATTCAAATGTTCAGTATATTTTCAATCCCAACTTGTAGGACATCAAGGCCTAAAGCCGACAGGTCGAGCATTAAGTCCCAAAGCTTGTGAGGCGGGTAGTGAGGAGATGTGAGTTCCAAACGCCTTGCGTGACTTCCGCTTCTAGATGCTTCCTAGTTTCAGCCTTTGTGGCCTCTTACTGGGGCTTGATTTTCTTGAGGCGTGTGGCTTTTCTCTGAAATATTACATATTCCTGTGACTCCCAATGTCTTCTGGCTTCCAGTGCACTCTCACTGCACCTAGGATTTCGTGCACTTACGTCTCAAGGGCGCACTACTTAATCTCTCCGTCTTTACTTTGAAATCTTGGTGGTAACAATCAGAACCCCACGACTTTTGAATTGTACATCCTTGAACAACCAGTATGCAAACAACCCCAAGGTCTGCTGCCAGTGCAGCTAGGTCTGCTGCATACACTGAAGGTCTGCATGGCTGAGCACGGTGGGTGGAAGACACCTCAGAGAACCCCTTCTTAGGATAGCTTTCTCGAACAGAGCACCCAGGATCTCTCTTCTCAAAAAAAGAGCTTTTCCTTCTCACACATTTGAGCCTGTGATGGGAAAGGTGTTGCTAATTTCTGAGATACTCTAAAACCTGCTTCCTCTTATCTCCCTTCAAATTACTTTATTTTAATACCTTCAAAAACAACATCTCTTTTAACAATATTACACATAGGGCTTTTGGAGAATTGAATTTTAAAATGTTTAAGCGTTCCTACTCTGCGTTTTGTTCCCCATTTTCAATATTTCTAAATAAAAGCAGAGAGCATCAATAGAAATGATCATGTGTTTCTTGTTTTCTCTGATATGAGAAATCCAGATCATAATTCCTATGGAACTTAAGACTAAAAAACAAAGTGAAAGAGGAGGGTAGGGTGGGAGAGGAGGGAGGGAGGGGAGGGGAGGGGGAGGGACAAAACGAGAGTGAGAAAGTCCTTATCACCTTGACAAGATACGTATGTGCACAAAATGCTCAACTCCATTGTAAACCTTAAAGTTTGCACTTATACATATCAATAAAATGGAGGGGAGGGGGGAGCAGTGCCTATGACACAGCCTGAACACTGGGCTGCCTTGAAATTTCTTCACTGAGTATCAGTTAATCAATAGCTCTTAAACTCAGTTTTCTGCAGTCTCGGGACATGGGAAAAGTGAAGACAAGTTTTTTTGACAGAGTATACTATGAACTTGGCTTTTCTGTATGTATTTCCATCAACTTTCTTGCTTTCTGAGCCCCAGCCAGAGTCTCCCATCAAGTTTGCTTTATGCTTTCTCTTGCCCACTTCTCCAGATTTTTCCAAACTCCTACCACAAACCAGTTTCAGAGGTTTCTGAATGACTTTGTAAGGTACAGTGACAGCAATAGCCCTCTTATCTGGCAGTAATCGTCTATATTGGGCAGCTCCAATTGCTAGCACAAAATATCTGATACCCAAAACTTAAAAAAAGAGAGGATTACTGGCTCCTGTTTTCAGCAGATGCAGTCCATGGTCAGCTGGCACCAGTTTAGAAGCATCATAGTGGAAAGATACGGTGGAGCAGAGCTACTCATTTCATGGCAGCTGGCAAGGAAACAACGGAACTGGACCAGGGAAGGGTCTAGGAGCCAGATATGATATCCAGAGTCACGCCTTATGACCCATCCTGACACTGCAAGATGTATGCTTTGTTAATACGCTAGGTCACTGCCAAACCCATGGAGTTGACAGTTTAGCCTATCACAAATATATTCATGTTCATATACACGTGTATTTATTTAGTCTTATGTGTGAATAAATTATTCCCACAAAGATACATAAAAATTAACCACTCTTGTATTGGGAAAAATTAAGTAAATATCTAATTATATATGCACCTGTTTTATAAGATATATTGTGTGCATGTATGACCTATTGGAAATGTATAAAACCAGTTTTAAATATCTAAATTATTAAATGTTTTCCCCAAATATATTTTTAATACCTGTCTGGAAGGAATGTTGTTTCCATAAATTCACGAAGGTTTAATATATTTACACTAATCCACTTTCATATGTATGAAAACTTGGAATTTTTCTAGAAAAAGAGCATCTCTTGTTTTTAAAATTATTTTCCCCTAAGGGGGGGATCTAATTACGCTACGTCAAAAAGACAGTGTCAGCTATTATAAAAAAGGAATGAATTATATATCTGATAGTATAAGTGAAGCTTAATCAAAGAAAAATATTTTGAAAAGAAGAATGTGAGAGCTACTGGATCCTTGGGACTCTAGCAGTAATTTATACACCATTACTTATTCAGGGTTGCATTCCTAATTACTCCTTTGAAAAAAAATAATTTTTATACTGTCATGATTACTTTCATCACAGAAGAAAAACAATGCTGATATAGGCATATCTTAAAGAAATATAACTTCACTTTGTTGCTAAAACGATATACAATATTTTAGAGAAACATATTCATAGCAAAGATGCATTTCTTAAAGAAACATTCAGCTTTACAGAATTCTTGTGTTTAGTTATTTCAAGAAAAATACACATACATAAATTCAATTTAGAATTTGGTTCTAGATTGCTCATAACTGCAACCTTTCTGACAGACATTTGTGAATGCATCTTTAAAAGTCAGTGAAGGTCAATAACAAAAAAATTCAACAAATCTAAAGAGGTATTTCTCAAAGAAAGATGTATAGAAGGCCCAACATGTATGTAAAAATGTTCAGAAATGCAAATCAAAACCAAAATAAAATATCACATTATTCCTTTAAGACAATGGCTCAAAGCAAAATAGAACACATACTAGTAAGAGTATAAAGAAGAGAGGACCTTAGTACATCGGTAGAGATATAAATTAGGATTGCATTACATGAAACAATATTGAAGTTTGAAATAAATTAAAACAGAGCAGCTACCATATAAACCAATTTAACTTGCTTAATCAAAGGAAGTGAGATCAGTATTTCAAAAAGATACCTACATTTACTCATTTATTACACCTTTCCATAACCAAGAAATGAAAACAAGCTAAGTGCCCATTACTTGATAAAGAAAATGTGCTATGTATACAAATGGAATACTATTTAGCTATTGAAAAGAATGTAAACCTGTCCTTTTCAATAACACAGAAAGAACGGGAAAGCATTATACGTGAGATAACCCAATCACACAGAGACAAGTGCCACATGATGTCAATCATATGTGAAAGCTCAGTGTTGATCTCGTGGAGGTTGTGAGAGAAGAAGGAAGGGTCCCAGTGGATGGGGAGAGTATTCAGGGATGCAGAATAGTTAAACAACATGTTCTAAGCTAGCATTAGACAGGAGTGAGACGTTCTCGTGTGGTATTTGCACAGGAGCATGACTGTGAATACCAATTGTGTAGTGTATGTCTCTCAAAAGTAAAAAAAAAAAAAAAAAAAAAAAAGCCTGTGAGTGTTTTCTCCATAAAGAAGTGATGGATATTTAAGGACCTATGTTTAACCTAATTGTAGTGAGTGTATGTGTCAAATATAACATGGTACCAATTAATACATGTAATTTTGTGCTTCTAAGTATCATTTAAAAAAAAACGTAACTTAAAAACCAAATAAAACAATGGGAAACCAATGAAGGTGAAACTTCTAAACTGTATGTTTAAAATTGGTTAGATTTGTATATTCATTTAAGCATGAGTTCCTTAGGCATAATTTTGAAAAATAACTACTGAGAGGATTATAAAGAAGAAACAAAGGTGAGAAAAAAATTTAATTGACTCATTTAAATAGTTATCTACATTTTTGTTACAAAAATTCTAAATTAAAAGCACTGATATTTGCCATAATCATAATTGATATTACCTACCTGTATCTGACCAAATTTAAAGAGCAAAAGATACATCTTGAAAACCTGGACTTTCATTTGTTTAAGATTTTTAAGATTATACTTATTGTGTGTTTTTGTCAAACAATTTCAGCCAAGTTGAAGATTTGTTTTAATATTCAGTTAGGTCATTTTCATCCACTTATAGATTCGTTGTGTCTTGTACGTGGCCTGACTTTCTTAGCTTCCAGTTATGGTAGACTTAAACAATATTTTTTATTTGCTAAGATGGGCAAAATTTGGAAGGTGAATGTGTACAAAGTACCCAATTCCATGTTCCCAAATCAAATGTGTGTTCAAGCTTTTTAGATTATGCATGCCACTACCTCTTCGCAGTGCCACGGATGGTACTTGACTCGTAGCCGTTTCACTAAATGAACCACACGAGACTATTTCCTTTCATAATCTGTCACTGTAAAGCAAATGTCCAAATGTGAAATGGTAGAAATGGATCTTTCATTATATTTTAAATACATGAAGCATTCTGAGATTAAGTATTTAGAATTCATATTCCAGTGAATTTCTATACTGTATTTTAATAAGGTTGTGAAAAATTAAGTGATTTTTTAATACAATGTGGAAAGGCCGTGAAGTGTAGCGTTGAAATAGTATTTGTGTATGGGGTGTATCCACGATGTGGTTCTATGTTCATAAATTTCCCTTCCACTTGTGGAGTTGCGTCATACCCAGATTAATTAATACGATTTATCCTGTGGCTAAGCAGGGATATTTTTCACTTTTCCTTTGTCCTTTCACCTTGTTCAAAGTTATTATTCCCCTCAACACCTCATTTATCTCCCACGCACACTAGGGAGTCTCTCGTGCAGAACAGCTAAGAGTTATATAAAGAAAAACAACAACCTGGCAGCTGCCTCATAAAGTGTTATGTGTCTGCTTGTCCCCTTTCCAAGGGACCTGCCCAGCTGTGATTGTAGGAGGCCTCTGGGCCACACATGCAAATGTAGGGAATAGGCATCCCAAGAAAATTTCTTTTGACTCAAAAGGCAAAGGAAAATATCTAACAGAGCTTATTCAGAGAAAGGAAAAAAAAAATTCAATTTGGGGGGAGTTTTCCATGTAGAGGAAATAAGCAGTACAGCTATGTAGAGAAAAACATGATTGTTACTGGATCTGGATTCAATATACATAGAAATAGAGTTCAAGTCCCTATATTCTAGCTGCCAAACTAGGGGGGTTGGTTCTTCTTGGATATACAAAAGCTATTTTGAAAAGCTGACTACAGAATAGTAAAGAATAACTCTAACGTATTTTGTTAAGAACAGGCAGATGTGTTTTGCCCCAATAAATATGAAAACAGACATTGATAAATGCATATGTCAGATTTTTTTTCTGTTATGATTTTGGTCCTCATTTGCAAGTGTGGGGCCTTTGGTATAGATTTTTCTCTTAATTTATACCTTCTGAGCATGTGCTTTGTCTTGTGCTGGTTTCAAACTATGAATGGGTTTATGCAGATTTATGCTATTTCTGCTTATTCTTGGCCAATAAAATATCCGCTGAAGGATTTTGCTGGTATCACCATTTCATCTTGTTATGAAATAGAGAAGTTAGCTAGCCTCGGATCAGATTAACCTCATACCTACTCCACATTTCTAACAGAAATTGTTCCACACCTGTAACCAATATATAACAAAATTACACATGAGCTCTTGATATTTTAGATAAGAGGTAAAGTTTCTCCAAGAAGAGGAGATATTAATACTTACAGTTGTGACCTCCAAATAAGTGAAAAATTGAGTTTGCCTTCTTCCGGCTTTATGTCCACATTTGGAAAACTTGACTTGTACTTGTTAAGGGTTTGTGACACAGACCAACATGCAAAGTGCACCATGCAATGAAAATTGATAAGAAATTTCACTTCTTAATCAAATAAATTTAATCTAGAAATATTTATGGCATCTACTAGATGCCTTTGGATTTAGGCACAAACAGCAAACAATTCACTTGTGTGACCAAAAAATAAAAAAGAAAAAAGAATATTACTTTAAGAAACCCAATTTATTTTTAATAATACTTTTCTTCCTTCACCGAGCCAATTTTCTGTCCTTTGTTTTCAACCATTAATGTTTCCCATCATCATCCAGATCATCGGTACCATCATGCCATCTAATATTCAAATCTTAAAAGAAAAAATTTCCAATTCTTTACCTCCAACTAGCTAGCTATCACTTTGCAGCTTCTAGATGCAACATGCCAGGTATGGGTACTTCCTTAGCTCTAATAACCATTCTTCTACTCATGAGTAAAATCATCGTACTGTCTTACATTACAATACTGTTTCAGAAGCAGTTGAGTGCTTATCTGGAAGAGTGTTCCTTCCAGACTTACGCATTCTTTGAACAGACACCAATCATACAGCAGGTGTTTTGGGATAGGTCAATGTCAAAAAAGACCATGTTGACTATGACTATAGGCGAGACTTTGAAACCTAAATGCCAGTATGAGAGGTAAGGTTTGTAGGGATTGCAAACTTCCTAACTTTGCACATAGTTATCCTCAGCATATGACGATGTAAGTAAGCATGCGAGGGTAAAGCTTTAAACAAGAGAAAGTCTAGATGCCTAAAACTTAGGAGTGATGAGAGCAAGTGGAAAAGAAATGATGTGCAGAGGGAAAAGTAACAGATATAAGATCATTTTAACTTCAGAGTTTTTACTGTTTCCCTCTGGCCCTGCCACATCTTTCTCCTTACAGATATATATAGTCTGTCTTTGGTTACATAGATCCGGGCTGTTACATATCTCACAATACAGATAACAGAGAAGAGCTCCCTATTCTAAGCATTTTATTAACCTTGACTCTGACTCAGAACTCCTGCCCCCGATGACTCATCCATATCACCTGACCAAAAACCTTAATCCAAAGACCATGGTGATATCAAAGGCACCACCTGGAAAGAAGTGTTTGTGTGTGGAATTATGGGACAGAATTTAAATTCTGCGTATACAATGGTAGAAAATGACTGACAAATGCATGGTTGCCTCGGACACTTACTCTGCAATTGTGAAAGCTTTCTTTGATGAAAATGTTATGTTGTACTGTTGATTGCATACCATGAGGAAAATAGTAAGCAAATTTGGAACCGCCCTTGTATGTCAATCCGATGAGTCATTTAAATAGAAAACTAATTTTTATAAGGCAAATATAACAAGAAAGATTGCTTTTGGAATCTCTAATTGCTTCAGAGAACAGTAACAAAAGTTAGCATCCTGCAGAGATATTGTAGCTTTGGTATAAGATGTGATGGGTGGTCTTGGTTGATACATTACAAGAAATATAGTTATGCTTTGTTCCCCCAACTGTAACACATGGACATGACATATTTCCATACAGAAATTTATAATCCAGTTCCTACTATTTCTTTTAGTTTTGTAACTAATGTCCAAGATAGAAGCAAGATACAGCTGTCCTCATTAGTGCTAAAGACTTTCTTCCACTTAAAATTAGTGACCATTGTGGACTCCCTGTTTTGAATGGAATAATACAGGATTTCATTTTAACTTTCTAAGATAGAAACAGTTATCATGCAAAGAAATCTTCCTAATAAAAATATTTTCTCTGAATTAGACAAAAGTAAATATGAACAGGATTCAACAACTGAGAATGGATTGTGTGTTTCTCGATAGGTTAGGACCTCCTATTTCTTTCCACCTGCTTAAATTCAATAGGAATAACTTTAATATTAAGTTTCTTTAGTCTTATTTTGCTATAAGTGCATAAACTGTGCCATTATTATTGATTAGAATAGGTCTTCGAGGATGGTCTTGAAAACCTATCATATACCAATAT
Organism: Ctenodactylus gundi; assembly: GCA_004027205.1. Taxonomy (NCBI): domain Eukaryota; kingdom Metazoa; phylum Chordata; class Mammalia; order Rodentia; family Ctenodactylidae; genus Ctenodactylus; species Ctenodactylus gundi. The sequence continues at coordinate 322,788 of PVKB01000416.1, read as the reverse complement.
GCAAGCAGATGAATTAAGCTTGCTCTAGCACTATAGTATCAAAGATATTAGTATAAGTTATTACATTTTTTAAGAAGTGAGGAACATGCCTCAGTGAACAGAGCTCTTGCCTAGGAAACCTGAGGCTCCAAGTTTGATTGCCAAGTACCACATGCTATCTGGGCATGTTGATGCATGTCTGTAATCCCAGCACTCAAGGGACTGAGGCAGAGAGTTCAGAAACTGGGAAGCAAGAGGAGTGTCTGTACTGGATCCTAATATTGTCACCTACACATTTTCTTTAGTAGATTCCAAAGGCTACTAATGAAAAAAATTATTTTCCAGAACCTTGACTCATTCATCATCTGAATGCTTGCAGTCAGGTCAAGAAGTTGAGTCCCATTTTTATTTGCCTGTTAGCGTGACCAACAAACAACAGAACCAGAACTACTTTACCGACAATCACGAATTCTTTCAAATTCTCCAGGCCCTCTGGGGCTGATCTCACTTGTGATATAATAGAATACTCTAGACCAATATCTCATGTGTAATATGACTTGGAATGCTGAATTCATAACAGGATGGCCCAAGGTAGGCCAATTTGGTTTCTCTTCTGACTTCCTTTATCACCTTTTAGGTACATATCCTAATGAGATAAGCACCACTTCTCTTACTACCCAGAGCTGCTTTTACTGCACATTAGTTGACCAGATTAAGAAAAAAGCAAGAATGCAAATAAAATCGAATGATGATTACCTTTCACTAATAATCAAGAAAAAAATTTAAAAGTAAAATAATGGTTCAGTGTTTTTTATCAAATGACAATAATTTTTTATTTTGTTTTATGAAATAATGGGAAAGTTAAAACGGTGACAACTCATGACAGTCTTCCATTTGCATGACACTAGTGCTAATCAATAAAAAACAAATCTTAAAAAAATACCTGGAAATTGTTTAAAAATATTTACCTTTTTAATTTACTGAATTTTTAAATTATGAATAGAGTTAAAAATAGAATGTAGAAGAAAAAAGTAATCATTTGCACACACAATTTTTACTCAATACATCTTTCCAAATAATAGCTTACTACATTTATATTTCTGCACTTTATTTTCATAAAAACATGTTGTTGCATATTATTATTCTGTAATATCACATGTTACAGAAAACATATCTCTGACTTTACAATATGTCACAGATAAAATTGCAAGTGAATATAACTGCAAGAGAGGTTATGGGAAAGAGACTTTGTAAAATCTACTTTTCAAGTGCAGCTTCATTCCTGTCTCTAAAAACTCAGCTAGAAGTTTCCCAGACATTGTGTATACTTTTTACCACTTGTGCACAGCAATTCATGGATAGATCTCAGGGATTTGCATGGACAAATGAGTCAGTGTATGTGCCGTGAGATAATGTCTGCCTGATCTTTAATAAACTACTGTGACCTTCCAATACCAAAGCCCTTTTTTAATGCAGACAACTGTGTCCAAGTGTGTTCATACGTGTGTGTGTTTGTGTGTATGTGTGTGTGTGTGCATTTTATATAAAACTCATGCATATACAGACAGATTTTGCAGTCCGAAGTTTTCATAATATGTATGTGGAATGTCCCTTAAAACCTCATATATTTCGAAGGTGATTGAATTCTGGAGTTTGATTGGATCGAGTGGATTGACCCAGTGATTCTTTTATGTGCTGTTAAGAGGTAGGGCCTGGTTGAAGCTCTGCACCACTGGAATGTGAACAGCTTTTATCCAGCTTGCACCGCCATCATGCGCTTGTGCCAGTCAAAGGAGCGCACATGGAAGGAGACCTCTGCGCTATGGACTAAAATATACCACTCCACCTTTAAGTTGCGAGTGCCAGGTATGGTGTCCCAGCAATAAGAGGGTGACTAAGACAGTAATCATTGCCAGGCAGTTTGTACGGTTGCATTAATGATTTAGTCTTTGCTGGGTGCTTGATTTTTATACTACTTACAATCAGGGATGTCTTTTGCATTAAGAACATCTGCATTACTAAGATGTGCCTTTTTCATCTTGATTAAAATATGTTATAAATCAGCCACCAACAGCTTTACATGTAAGATAGATGTTAGATAGATAGATTTTAAATTTCACCACACTGATGCAAATTTGTATCTTTATACCTGAGTGCAATGCATGCTTATGTGCTTTAAGAAAGAAGAAAGAAGAAATGACAGGAAGAAAGAGAAGGGAGAGAAGTTGAGAAAAGGAAAGATATAAAGCACAGGAAACACATATTTATCATCACTATTTTAAAAATAATAATTACCTCATTAGGAATAACCAGGAAGAGAGTTGCCCTTTTTCATATAGTCGCATAGTTTTTTAAGCACAAGTGCAACTTAAAAAAACACGTGAAAATAAATTCATGTTGGTAGGAAAACAAAATTCGTGAACTCTTGGACTCCATCCAGCCCTTGAACTTTGGCAATATGTGTCACCTATGGCTTTTGAAATCCTATGGCTGTGATAGTAGTGATTCAGTGATTGTTCTAAGCCAGAAGGACCTGTAGTAAAGATGTTTGGAGGTAGGTAAACTGTACTATTAGCGTTCAAATGAAATAGTAGAATAGCTACCAAATTAACATCTTAGAATCCCAGGCCATCTTTTGTGAAAAATAAGTATAAGGCTATGCAATTTTGCCTGTCGTATTCTAGAAATTTTGCACGTCATATTCAGTGAGAATTTGTTCTGCCATATCATTTTTGCTTTTATAAGATCCATCATGAAATGGTATAGTTGATCAAATGTTTAAATCTCTGGACCAAAATTCTGATGATCTTTTCGAAAAATCAAACCCATGTGGATCACTGGAGCATCATTCTTTCTCTGAAAATATGGTACAAGCAAGTGGATATGTAAAGGATTGTTAAGTGGAAAGAAAATGCCTTTGAGTGTCATCATAGTGAAATAAACCCCTGAGTATTTGCTGAAATAATTTGATTTTATTTATGAGTTGCTTTGTTGAAGAGTTGACAATTGCATCTGCCCATAGTTCCACGTTTCAAAACACACCAGATTCTTAAGTAGAATGTGACATTTATCTCTTGCAGGCAATACCCAAGCTTAATTTGTTTTACATATACAACTTTCCTTGATATATCAGTGTGCATTCAGTATCTTAAATTGAGTTAATTCCTCATTAACTGGTTTTGTTTTACTGCATTGCATGCTTGTACGGAACAGAAAACAGATTCCAGTCTTTCATTTTCTTCCAAATATTGTCAACAGCTTATATTCCTTCAGGGTAGGAAGGAAAGGTGCTGCGTATGTCTGTGGGCTTGCCAGCAATAAAGCCAACATAAAATTAGTTAAGGAGGAAGATGGGGATTTGGGAGGTTTTCTGTGCTGCTTATACTAATCTAAAAGAAATCGCTAGAGTCATTTACTTTCCATCGTCTTTACGATAATTGACTTGCACAACCCATCTCTTTTTCTTCAAATAGTTCTGTGACGATCAAACTAGATTGGATCTTTCTGTAGTTATGGCTCCTTATTACAAGCACAATTATTCAAATAACAAATGGAAAAATCATCCGTAAGCATGCTCATCCAATCAAGTATAAATTTGCAGTTGCTTCATTAGTAATCACAGGTAATATTTCAAATATGGCCCAAGTAATACAGAAAAAAATTCATTTTTGATTAGACACATAAAATTCCAAATCTACCAGAAAATAATAATGGATGTGAATATAGAATTATTAAGAAAGTTATTATTGTACATAAACCTCTCAGGGAATTTTAAATTTTTTTTAAAAGGTGAAGCAAGTGTGACAGTTTTTTATGTGTGCATGCATCATGTCAGCCCAGCATGGTGTCATGAAATAGTTTTAATCTTGAATCATTGTGGCAAATTATTAGCCATGATTCTAAGAGGCTTTGGGTTGTGGGAGGAGCTGTTCAAGATTTGAAGAACATTTTGATTGATGGTATTGAAAATTAGCAATAAACAGGCTGCAATCAACACGAGGCAAATGCGAATCGCTACTACCTTGAATGAGAAATGTAGTTGATTGGCTTTGAATACCTACTGTGTGTCAAGTACCCAGCCAGTTTCAAAAGATGCTCACATAAAAGACAGTTGTTTTACTTAAAGAATGTATATAGATCAGGTAGGGAAAGACTGTAATTCAGATCAAAGTCACAGAAAGTGAGTGATATGCTAGGTTACCTTGGCAGCTGCCCATTAGAAGCTAATTCCTATTTACTCGAAAGGAAATCAGTGTGCACACAGAGGATGTTCTCATTTCTTTATCCCACCTCCAAACTGTGATGTGTGCATATCGTCCTGCAAGACCCTCCCTCATGCCTCATCAGAACCCAATCAAAAGTGGGCTAAGTTGACCACGTTATCCTAACCACTATGTCCCATTACTGATTTCACAAACTCATATCAGAGGATAATGCTTCAATCCGCCTCTTTATCCTGGCTCCTCCATGTTTTCTTCAGGTTGTGTAAGAAAAAAAATTAATAAAAAATGAAAGTCTCCATACTTAGGAAACTAATAGAAAAGAATTTTTAGAGTGAAGCTTTTTGAATAGATCACAGTTTTCTAATACATTCTTTTTAGCTACACACGGAGAGAGGCCCAGATCAGCTGAGAACAGGAAGAGGGAGACCAAAAGAACTAGAGTCGTGCAGACATGCAGAAGACTAACAAAGCGGAAGTGCAGCACCAGCTGGACTTCCATTAATAATCTGCGCCTTAGATGGGACGTAATGAGCTGAGTTGCAGCTTAACCTCCTTTCCCGCTGGAGGAGAAGTCTTCCGCTCTAGCAAAGTGTTTTAATTCCTCATCAAAATGTAATTAGGAAAACCTCATGTGACTGCTATGTATTGTGGCCCATTTACAAATTTATTTTTATTTGGGAAAGAGACATTTAGGATTCTAGCAAAAGGTGTGCTTTCCGGTAAGGCTGCACATGCACATACTGATACAGATTTGCATACAGATTCAGGGTGGTCTCAACATCTTTGCAGCCATCCGTAGGACCTGTTGGGATTATCATGTTGCCTCTGTTTTATATACACCTCTAATTACTTACAGTAATTAATGAGAAAGAAAAATGTGATGTTTATACACATACTATGTGTGTATATGAAAGGCAGTATTATGAAGCAGATCGAGGATATCCTAAGTATTTAAAAACACCACAACAACTTTCAGCTTCATATTCAGTTTGTAAAGTGATTTTTTAAAGTACCAGATAAAGTAGTGGTGCATGTCTATAATCCCAGCACTTGGGAACCTGGAGCAGGGTGATTGCTATGACTTCGAGGCCAGTCTGGGGTCCGTAGTGAGTTCAGGACCAGCCTGGACTACAGAGTGAGACCCTGTCTCAAAAGAGAAAAAAATCAGAGAGCCTGAGAAACAACCCACTATATATATTTTGTCTAAAAATATTATATTTGTAAAACCAAATATAGGTAGCCTTCTCATGGGAATCTAGTTTCTGCCTCTAGTCAGCAGACATACTTCTGTCCAGTCTTCTCTTTGTTGAGCTTTAGAAAAAGAAAAAAATAGAAATAAAAAGAGAGCAAAAACCCCATCAGTAAAGTCCATCCTCAGCTTCCTGTCCTTCCAAGAAACTCCAACCCCTTCACAGCTGTGAGAAGTTCATTAGGACATGGGAGACCAAAGACAACTCACTATGCACTGATAGCCCCAAGTAGAAGGAAAAAAAAGAGGACATCAAATATCTCATTCACTAAAACAGTTATTATCGTACCTGAGTTACTCAGAGAAAACACACACACATTAAAATACGTACATCTTATAGCCCTAAAGGAAAATCAGAATTCACTGAGATACACTCCAATAATGGCTTCCTAAAGGGGAAAAAAAAAAAAGTGTTCGGAATAAATTTTTCACGGTACAGGCTGTGAATTTAACCGGTGTGCCTATAATCAAAATGAATGGATTTTCGTCCTTGAAAAATTTCACACATCAATAGTAACATAAAATTCAGTAATTATCTTCTATCTTGTATCCTTCTGACACTGTGTGATGCAATAATTCTTCTATGTCAAGATGTAAAGCAGCTGGGTTGAACAAAATGAATGCTTATTTCACATAGGTCGTGAATGAGAGTATCTTTTTCGTCCAACTGAAAAGCAGTGAAAGAAAAAGAGAGAAAGAGAGAGTGAGTTTCCTGGGAAAGGCAAGCCATTGTAACAACAGTCCTGTAAAGTAGTTCTACCTGCATTAAAAATCCCTCCCCCCAAAAATGAAATTGTCGTTTTTTTTTAAATGTGTTTCAATCATAAAACAATCAAGGTGGTTGGTTGAATCATAAAATTACATTGCACCAGTTTCAGGGTATCAGCTCAAGTCTAATAAAATTTTAATAGAAATATGGTTAATGACTAACGTACTACAGAATGGATAGTACTCTGCAGGATTTGATAGTATATGACTTGAGAAAAGATTATTAAGAAGACATATAAGGCACTTTTGAAAAAGATATTTGCAGGAAACCATTAGATGATACAAAAAATCAATAATGCCCTAGTGCCAATTTCAGCAGCATTAAAATTACAGTGCTCGTTGATATTTATGATGATAGAGCTACCAAATCATTTCATTTTTATCTCTCACCATATTGGCATTTTTCTTTGTTATCTAGGACCTGTTGCAAAAATTGAATCAGTTCCTTTTAGAACTGTTTTATACTTGATCCTATTTCTAAAAAGCTCTTCTCAAGAAAAGAACTTTGGCAATTGATTCTTTCTACGATACTTCAATGTATAAAAGCTTTGGTAAAGCTCTGTTTGTGGAATGCACAATAATTGTAAAATAGTAAGTGGGTTTTAGCAGTACCGAGTAAGTAGAGTTTAGTAAGCAGCATTACTCAGCTTTTATTTTTTTTTTTCTGGTTGGTGAGGATGATGATGATTCCTCATTAACACACGTGTTTAAAACTGAAGTTCAAATGAAAATGAGTAAAATTCTTAAAGTACAAATAAATACTTAGTTTTTCATCTATGCCCTTCCAAAGGCTCAACCACATTATCCTGTGAACAGGAATATAAAGCTTATATATTTATTTGACTTCTAAAGTAATCTTATAATAGTTAAGGTGCTGCAATATTATCACCAAAAAATGTAGATACTTAATAGGATTTTGAAAATTGGTGGATGGTGAAGTTATTATTTCCACCATTTGTTGACTCGGTGTCCTGAAGGTAAGAATAAAGAAGCTAGTTGACTATCAAACTCCTACTCTTCTGACTAAGAAGACACAAAGAGACACCACAATGAAAGGCAATTTACCATTACTGTCGCCAACTTGAAAAAGGGAAAGAAAAAAAATTAATGATTTTCCAAATTCTGAGCTCCTTGAGGTATAGAATATACATATAGCAACAGCCAGAGGCAAATCTTCTCACTAGTGGTTCCATGAATTTTTAAGTCTATTGAAGTAAGAAGCTGAAGGAAGCTTTCAACCTTAACCCATACTAAAGCTCCTTTGACTTATACTTTTCCCATAGTAGATTTTTATCATTAAATTTATATAAACTAACACATAATAACAACAACAGTAATAAAAAAAACTCAAGCATCAGTGGATGCTAACAGGTTGTGGGGGAAAAGAATACTTTCACATTGGTGATGGAACTATAAACTGGTACAACCATTATGGAGGGCAGTATGGATATTTTATATATTAACAAAAGTGGGGGGGGGAAGCTAAAAGATAAATTTATATTCACCGTTAATGGAATCGGCCTTCAAAGATGAATCTACTGCCTCTGATGGTAAAGACATTATTAATCATACGTAAGGCTTTCTGTAGAGCCACAGTCCTCTTGAACTTAGAAAATCACTAATAATATGCATCTAGATTTAAAAATTTCTCCAACTTGCTCTTTCATCCAGACCAATGTGTCATCCTTCATAATCATACAGTGTTCTTGGACTTCATTTTCTAGGTCATTCCAGAGAGCTAACTATAAAGATATGAAATACATGCTAATCTTTACGATGCATATTTTCTGCTACCTGACAGATTCTTTTTCTTCACTTATCTTAGTGTTAAATGAGACTTTGGCAAAACTCCCAAAGATGGAGAAAAGGTGAGTGTTGAGGTTGTCATAGACCCATAAGTTTTTTGCTTAGTAGATCACCATTGCTACCACTATGAATAGCTTCCACACACATTCCCAAGAATCTAATTTATTTTCTGAATAAAATCAGGTATTCACTACAAAACTATGTCCAATCTCTTCTCCAACTTTTCTGAAATCTGACTTTCTAAAAGAAATATGCATAGACCTGGAATATCCTCACCTCTGAAATTCTCACCAACCTTGGAGCTAGCCTATATTTACATTTAAGCTTTCATTCATCTTCCAACTACATAAATATCCCCATTCCAACTTTCATGTTTACTTGTATATGCAAATTTGCTAATTTTCCATGAGATAAGGAGAGTTTCCATTTGAGTTGACTTCCAGGTGTGCGCTAGGCATAAAATTCCCTGTGATTGTCAAAGCCAATATACCAGAGCTCTAAACAGTTACTCAGATAAGATCTCTTGAGTTACTCAAGGCAATTCACAACAGCAACTGAGTCACTTTCCAAATAACTGAGATGTCACTTTCTAGGCAATTGCCAAATGGGAACTGGAGACATCAGAGCATCTCTACTTGGAAGTGGGATGGTCCACGTTGAACTTGTAGGGCCATTTAGCCTTGCATATTTCTAAGCCTTGGATCCTTGTCACCCTTTCACACACAAGAAACTCCTCTGTAAATCAGATTTCGCCATTATCTGGAAGATTCAACGCCTGCGTCTATGTCCTGATTAACAAAACTGTTGGCTTCCTAGGCTCCAACAACCATTTCTTCCACTCCTCTGCCATTATCCACTAATGTTGTCTCAACTTGGAACTTTTTATCACCTAACTTACAGTTAGCTAAAATCAACCAATTCCTGAACTAAATCATCTTTCCCTTTAGTTATGTCAGTCCTGTCCTTAAAACTTGCCCTGACCTCATTAGTTTTTTTCAAAGCCCTAACTCATCCCCTTACTCTAAATCTTGTTCCCATCAAAGCTTCATTTTTACTCCTACTCAGCTATGCCCACTCTTGCAAAACTTTCCACATCTGTCTTGCTAGCCTCTCTGCCCTGTGATGTGTCTGCCTCATTCTAATCCTATGATCATCAGTCCAGCAGGATTCTTTTTCACTTCTGTTCCATAGAACATAATGAGAGGAAAAAAAAAGAAAAAAGAAAAAACATGGAGCCATGATCCAATGGTTCAGCTTCTCCTCGCCCAAACCATATCTGCTAAAATCTCCTGGCTGATTGTTTCGCTCCCATCTGGAAATGTATCTGTCTCTAAACCTCTCACTTGTGATCCTCTGACTTCGAAGAGCACTTCCTAATCTACTTCAACCCTCCCCCAGTGTTCTCTTGCAGTCCATCTCTTCCTGATCTTGAGTGACCTTGGTTTCTCAGTTTTCCTCTCTCTGCAGCATGTTCAGCCTGTTTACTTCCCATGGCCCTTTCTCCATAAGAACTAGCTACACTCATTAGAGCAATCTTTGAGTCCTTACATCCCTTCTCTTCTTCCTAATGTGGAAAACTTTTATAAATGAAAAGCTCACTTCACTTAAAATAGAAATTTTTGCCTCTCACCATTCAGCCACTCAGATCTACTCCAGAAACCACTTTCACTAAAACTATCAGTATACCAATTGTTCTTATATCCAGTTGATACATTTCAGACATGATGGTGCTATTTCCAGAGTAATTAAAGCCATTGACCACCCGGACTGTTGAAATGCCTATGTGGCTTTTATAGCTCATTTTTCTGCTAAGCGTTCCACTGCGTGGCCTCTCTGAAGTAGATGGCTCTTTTAACACCTCTCTCTATTTCTATAGTAACATTGTTGTTCTCTGCCATGCTGCTTCCGAATTTTGGTGTTCTTTAAGTGATACTGTCTGTTACAATGCTAATTCAGTTACCACCTACAGTTAAGGAGTCAGGTCTTGCCACGGATCAGATTTATCATGGGTTGAGGTGTATCTCCAAAACTCACATGTTGAAGCCGCAGTTCCTAGAACAACAGAATATGAATATATTTGTAGACTGGGACATTGAAGTGGCGGGTAGGTTAAACAGAGGCCACTAAAGGGAACACCAATCCAATCTGGTTAGTGTTCTTATAGCAGGAAACCTGCCCGCACAGACAGACAGCAAGCCTGGACATGCACAAAGAGAGATTAGGTGTGTGGACACACCAGAAAGAACAGCTGGCTGTGAAGTCAAGAAAAAGGCTTCAGAAGAAGCCAAAGTAGCTGACACGTTGACCTTGGCCTTCTAATCTAGAATCTGTTATATACCCTAATCAATCTATGACACAGAGTCCTCAATAGTAATACTTAATTTTACTTGGCTTTACAAGGTACAAAAGTGATTATATATATATATATATATATATATATATATATATATATATATATATATAGACTGTATTTTGACATTTTAGCTTTTGTCTTCACCCTGGCAGCAGTAGCAAGCCACCTCTCCCAGCTTTTCATGTGATCATGACAATAAGCAGCTGACATTCTACAGTGTCCTGTGTTGCTAAACTGTGATGCTCAGTAGGCAAGGTGTATTTAAATGCACTAGTGACTTATGACATTTCCAGCTAAGGATAGATTTATTTTAGGCAAAACTCCACTATAAGCCAAGGGCACTTATATTTTGCTGTGACAGCTTAAACAAGTTAACATGAGACCTTTCTCTTAAGATCCAGATGGGTCAATGTAGTAACATTCTAGTTATCGTAAACTGGGTACTTCAAAACTTACCTAAACCAAACGTGTTCAAAATTAAATTCCCTTAATTTCCTCAAAGATACAATTTTAAAAACCTTTTCACATAGTGGGTATATATGGATCTAACCACTACCCCCAAAAACAGAAATCCCGAAGTCCTGATCGATGCATTCAACTGTGCCAACTACTATTCTTATTGCTTACAAAATAGTGTTAATTTTACAAATTTCAGATCCGTCTTTCTTCTTCATATCATCGTTTATCACTGAAATATTTCAGGACCTTCTCACTCATCTCCCATCTGGTCCTGCTCTAATCAGCCCTTCACGCACATGCGGAAAACCTTCCAAATTGCACAATCTACGGTGTCGTCTTTAGCCATCCATTTTCCAATGGTGACTCCTCATCTGGAAAATAAATCCTAAATCCTCGTTATGAAGGAAAATGCCCTGTGTGATCCAGTGACAACACCCAACAACATCTGTCTTAACTTTTACCACGGGCAATCTAAACCACATAGAGCTTTTGAATGTTGAGTCTAAAGCACCAAATTTAAAACCTTGGAAAATCCTTGTCTTTTTATTCTGAGAGTCAGATATTGTTAGTCCAAGAATTGTAAATTGGTGGAAAAATGAAAGAATGAATACAGAAGTGCCGATTTAGGCATTTTATATTTTATTTAGAATGTCCTAACAGATAAGCCATGAACAGCCACAGTTATATTTTGAGTCAGAACATTTTCGTAGATAAGTATTTTCAGATCAACACTCCAATCCCACCAGTTACTAAATTTTCACATTCTTATCAAAATTACACAACTACATTCTAAAAGTAATTTATTGGCACGTTTTCCTAATTCTATGGTTTCCTAGATGTCTTGTGGCTGCTAGGTTGATCACATGCGCCTATGTGACCCAGATCCACAATCTTGGCATTAATGCATGTTTTAGATTCCATGAGTATGTAGCTGCCAAAGAATTATTTTCTCAAAGAAATAAAATAGCTAAATGTGCCTTTATAATATAGTTGATTTTAAAATAAATACGATTTCATTATAGATCACTTTAGAAAGTAAATGTTTTAGTTTTTCCTGAGTTTTTGTACTTACAATTCACTAAACTTTATTTTATTGTATCTCTGAAAAGAATTTTAACTTTTTTTTTCTACCTGAAGCTTTTTTAGAAATCTGAATTTCATTTTTGTATCTATATTTTTACAAGTGTGTCATGAAAACACTAACTTTCCATCTACCTAATTATTAGGAATTAACAGAAGTTGCCCAACTCCATTCATGCTACAGCAGCTCACTTATTTCTTGAGTTTTTAACTATATGTTTCTTCATTGAATTTCTACTGTTTATCAATGGTGAATGTATGATTATATACAATGCATGCCTAAGTCTCTGGAAAATTGATAATACTGAGTTGTAGAGACACTTCCTATCAGCCATATACCTTTACCACCATAGGCTTATCTACAGTCAGCTGGAGCTGTAGATGCCAGGAATGCAAACGACCTCGAAAGTAATTGTGCTTTTATAATATTTCGTTCATCCCAGAGTGATCTCACTTATCATAGCGTGTTAGTGAGCTGTGGGGTTTCATCCCATTGACATGGGAACTGAGCAAAGCATCTTTGCCTTCATTTCTTGGATATTTTTGATGGACTCTAAATGTTCCACTTTCCACAACTGCATATAATTTTATCATAAATAGAATCAATATTCTGGATGTGCATTGTTGGGTTGCAGTGTAGACTTTGCTTAGCCCCATCGTGCTCTGATGTCTATCACGGAATTTCATTGCAGCAGCCTAAGATTCTAGTTGTCTTTAAGCTGTGAGCACTGTTAGTTTTTTTCTAGGTTGTGGAGATTTCTCTTAGCATTTTTCTGTATAGCTAAACAGTATATTAATTTTCTTCTAAGTATAGGAATTCTATATTGACCACAAACATATTTCTTTAATACTATATTGAATGTAATAATCTGATTCCTCTTTAGATAAATGTACTACAGAATATCAAATGAGTTCAGAAGTAAGAACAAATCTTTGTTATTTCTCCTGGAAAATACTGTGTGTGTGTGTGTGTGTGTGTGTGTGTGTGTGTGCGTGTGTGCGCACACATTTTCCATAGTATCTAGCATTTTTATGCATTTTCTTTCATTGTATTTTAACTACTTCAAAATTAAATGACAATTTTTTAATAAATCTGACCACGTATAAATACAGAATAAAAAAGATATAGTAAGTACCCAGGCATTGCAGTCTACATGAGAATTGAGAATGATACCTTCTTCTAAAGAACTTGTCTCTAGAAATTAAAATTGTATGTTGAAGGACAGAAACAAAGAGACCCAATCATGACTTGCAAAGCTGAGTCATGATTAAGTAAGCATTACACAAATTCAATAGTTAATTACTATGGAAGAAAATCAGGCAAATGCATGCTTAATTTAAGTAAAGAACTACTACTGTTCTTCCCTGCGAAATACTGTCAGTGTTCATGCTGTTAGGACTTAGGAACAGAGGGTAACCACTGCAAAGTCTCTGGAGCTGCATAAAGATGTATTTCTTAGTGGAAAGGTTGGTGGAAATGAAATACAGTGCAGTCGAGATAGTGCTACTGGAAGGCATCTGCAAGGGAATAGAAATACAAGAAACTCCTCTGGCTGCCATTAGAGACCTGTGGAGACTCGGGAAGCTTGGAATGAATCAGTTCCAGATGAGATTTAGCCAGGAAGAAGCTGAGAAGAAAAAAGAAAGAGTGACAAAAGAAGGTGAAGAGCCGACCTCAGATGAGTCCCAAAGCTGCATGTCTACCTGGTCTTTGTGAAATAGTTATGGCCACAGGTGTGTCTGCTGCTGAGTTTCCATGACCATTTTAATAGTGAGAAATTCAAATGTATCTTCCAGAGCTAATCTAAATGGTACTCTAGATTTCAGAAATCCGAATATTTAGAGGATAGAACATAACATACCCTCCTTATAGACTCATGCCAATCATGAATCAATTGATCAGTCGGTGTTACAGATATCAACCCTGGTGGATACATGTGGTGTTGGCAATTTCACTTTTGCTTTCAAAATGCTAAGACTAGACTCCAAGACTAGCTTCCATAACAGAATATTTTAATGTGAATGAGTTCTTTAATTTCGAAGTTGAATGATACTGGCTTTTGTTTAAAAAAAAAAATAAAAGATTTAAGCTCCTTTCTAGGTCAGTAAGAACAGGTATAGCAAGTGTTCTTTTAGTGCCCATGAAACCAATCAGTAGTCCATATGGTTTAATCAATGTTTTATCTATATCTTTTATTGGAATCATAATCATTAATTTGTGGGCCATTTTGTGAGCTGTCAGTACAATAGATGGATTGTATGAATGTGAGCAAGTGTAATATTTCACTACATGTATTGAAAATAATGAGCCTTATCAAAACAGACCACATGCACTGTGTTACCTTGAAACTTCATTATGACTCTTGAATATTAACTCTGAAATTCTTATGCCAAGATCAGAATAAGCATCATGCATTTTCAATCCCCTGCAAGTATTGAGTTAAATGTGACTTCTACTTTAGAAATGTGTACTTTTATGTGTTAGAGCTTGTTTACTGTATGTATTATGATGCATATATTTCTTTTCAGTGGAGGCCAAATGAAAAGACGAAAATGCGGTTTGAGGAGTATTTATGCATGTTTTCACAAAAATCTCTAAAACTTGACCTAGTTGTACATGGCTTTAGGATTATACTTGTAAGATAACAGAACTTTCTAAGATATTTACTTTGCGCTTGAATATTAAATCCCTTCAGAATACTAAAAGTGCTACAAATATACCCAGACAGTATGACTGACAGTTACATAGCTTACATAAACAGTGATGTTTTCATATTTATATATATTTTCATTGCGTGCATATTATTCTATCTGGTGGCAAACCCTGAGGCTTCATTTTATAATCCTTCTTATCCCTTAAATTTTCTTGAGATTTTTATTGAAAGAGCCAATGGAAATGCTAATTAGTTGTATTTTTCATCAAAATCTTGTTTTTAGGCCGAAGGATCTCCTTTCTTCTTCCTTCTTCTTTTTAATTTGGTTCCTGCCTCTATCCTCCAGTTCCAATGAGTTTCATTGCCCCAGAGCTATCATTCTTAGGCTTCTAATATTGTTTTCTGCTCACGGGGCTTAATAACTACTTTTTAATGGATTCTGTTTACCTCAGAGGCAAGTGTTTTGGAGAATTCGGCTTATATTAGGGCAGAATTAAAAACTTCTATGTGACTTCGGGGGCTTCTTCCCTCAGAAAATTAAAATGGTTTAATCTTTTGACTGAAAGGGAAACTGAAATGATTCCTTTTAAAATGAGACACGAGGGACCGGACAGGGATCACAGAAGAAGACAGTTCTGAATACGTGCAAATATTTTAGGCACAATATTTTATGCACATAATTATTTTAGGGTTTTTTAATCAGCTTTTAAAAAATGACTACCTGCCCATGAAGTAGAATTGGAAGTTTTGAGGCTTCACAGTAAAAATGACTAAGGAATTTTAGTTTTATACCCTTTCAAAAAATTATTTTTAAATGTTTCTCTATTTCTCTATTTCCTTTAGTCATGAGAATACCATTTCAGGACTCAATTAAATAATGCTAAATTCAGTAACCAGAAAGGGGTCCTTTGACTTATCCGGTTGTGCACTGTAACAGTGCACAACATGTCACTAATGCCCGCATGGGATAATAAAGAAGCACCAAAGTCAGAAAGTGACTAGATACAAAAAGTAGAAGAAGTAAGAGATGGGCTAGACTCACCCAAGTGGATAAACGTGTTTAAAGAAACAAGTGCCTTTGGTTCTAGACCTAATTAACTGGCATAAAAATAATTGTCTCTTCTTCTGGACAACTTAAAGGAAAAGAGTCACCACCAGACAGGAGAAGCAGCAGATACCACCTCCAGCAAACTTTCACAACCAAACAGGGTGCCAAGAAGGAAGGCACAGGGTGGGAAGATAGGACTCAAAGGGAAAAAATAAATCACCTTGCTTCATTTTAACCCCCCGGGCAGGAAGGCAGGATTCACACCAGTGTGCGTGTGCTTCACTGTCCTGGCGGTTCACGCTTACCACGTGCGTGTTGTATTTCTGATACTAGACTGTGAGCCCAGGAGGGCAACCCTTCTGTTTCATCCAAGTATAGCTCCACACAGTTTACCTTACAAGAGAGGGCACAAAATAAACACTCAGGAATGAATAAAACAAATTGTCTTGAAAAAATAGCACATGCAAAATGCCACCTCAACAATATCTTTGGTCAAATTCCTCGTAGAGACAGGCTTTTGCTAGCCATCGGGTCCAGGCTGTTCCTTGAGGCCACCATGCTTCTAACCCGTCTTTGCTGTCTGCCTTTTGTTCTATCAAAAATTAATGCATTTTTTTATCTAGTCCAGTAGATTGTGTACAACTAAAGCTTTGGAGAGGAGCGTCTACCTGCTTTATCCACTGCTGGGAAAATCCCTTCATAATATAGTACTGCTTGACATCAAGTAGCACTCTATAAATATTTGTTGGATAAAGAAGCTAATGAGTTTACAGGAAATAATGATAGATTTATTTTTAAATTAGTTATATTTAAGATGTCTAGATATATTTAATTAATAGTTAGATATTCTAAGTCAATTCTAGACAAGTTGTACTTAAGCATCCAAGTGTGTTTAGTCCATATCTAAATAAAAGGTTAGAAGGAACAGGTCCCCTGTAATCTTGAGGATTCGGAATGAGATGCTGGAGTAATATTATAGGTGTTGGACTCTCAGTAGAAACATCCTGATTCATGCTTTCAGGTGAAATCCTATAGCTCATATTTAAGGACCGAGATTAGTTTTACCTTTTGACCAACTCATTCAGGTGCAGTGTATCACTGGCTGTATAAACAAGCTGTTCTCCAAAAGAGACTTATTTCACAGTGGCCATTGGATACCCCTGAAGAGCCGAGACTGCCAGGAATACTCAGTCCTGTGCACAGGAGTCACATCAGAGCTTTCAGGGCACACCTACTGTGCCAAAATAACTGAGAGCCTTGGATTCTTGGTGTCTCAGTTTCCTTCTCACTGCAAAGACGTGGGAGATATAAAAGTAGCATAGATGATTATGAAGTTCTTCCAGCTGTAATGCTTCCAGATTCTATTATTGTTAGCAAGGAAGGCTCTGATAGAAGAATAGGGAAGATGGGACAAGGAAGGAGGAGGATGGAGGGAGAAAGCAGGGTGACCCAATATTGTGGTGTGGATCTGGAATGCCCCCCACCACAAGTCTCATGTATTTGAATGTTATACATTGTCTATGGAACCATGTGCTGTTGGGAGATTGAAGTCTAGTCTGGAGGGGTGGTTTACAGGCATGTAAATTGGATTATAGTTATGTAGTGGGCGGTTTATCACACCTTCCACACCTGGGTCCAGGAGAGGCTGAACATTGAGAGGAAACTTGGAAGGATATATAAGCTGCTTCCTACCTTCCTTGGATGACTACTCTCGACTAGTGTCAGCTTACCTTCCTGTTTGTGATGTCGTGAGAAGCTGCCTCCACCTCTGTCTCTGCCATGTACTTCCATTGCTGCCGGCCGCCCCTGAATGGACTGTAACTGAAACTGTGAGCTAAAATAAACCTTTTTTTTTTCCTAAATTGGTGGGTGTCGGGTATTGAGTCACAGCGATGAAAATGTAACTGAGACATCCCACTAACTGAAAACACTCAGTCCCTGTGCAGCCACAATCTGCCCTGACATTTGGTGACGTTTCTGCTATAAAGAGAAATCTAAATATTTAAAGTGCAAATAAATAAGTGCAGAATCCCCTCTATAAAATAAAGGAGTAAGTGGTATGATTTGAATAGAATGTTAGTAACTATTAAATTTCTATGCATATAATGAGCTTTGAGCTTCATACATTCCATTCTTTGGATCATACATATTCACGGGTTTTTTTTTGTCAAATGTCAAGAGGCTTGTTTATTAACTGACTTGCTGTTAAAAAATAGATGAGCTATGTGAGTGATGATTTTGTATCAAAAATTGCGTATTATTTTTAATACCATACAAAGAAACATCTTTTGCTTAATGTCCAAAAAAAGGCTTTTTAAAGGTTCATAATAGCATTATTAGGCTAAGTATCTAATACTAATGTAGAATTAATTAAAAGAAATTTCCAAAAAAAGAACAGTTGCACTTTAAGTAGATAATAGTTCATGGAAAAGATACTACTTGAAAGTACATAATAAAACCCTACAAAATGTAATGAGTATAAATTAGTTTGATTGTAATTTCATGTTTGATTTTGAAAACCACAATCTCAAGCACCACTGTAATGATTTTTCAGAACTGGAAGCTGTTTATTCCATCAACACAACGGTAACCTTCCCTTGTTTTCCTTTGTTTTTAAGTTGAGAAGCATAAATATAATTTTATAAAATTTTGCCATCTCTCTTACACAGAGGTTGTTGTTATATCAGTTATTTCCCTTGGATGTGTAAAGAAAAAAATTGACAAACTGGAGAGTATTAATACCTCGGCTGCTGCACATAATAAATTATTTCAGGGCTTTAAAAAATTAAAAGTCAGCAGTCTTTCAGATACATTTTCAGCAATGGTCGCATTTCCTAATTGACAGAATACAGAGTAAATTAAAAGCCAGCACTGGGAATTCATAAAGAATATAAAAATACAAAATATGTCAAGCTTCCTAAATTGTTCTATTCTCTCTGTAATACACACATATGTCAATATAGATAAATATATAGATATGTGATTACATAAAGATGTGAACATAGATATACATATGGATGAGCACAAAAAGCCCAAAGATTCCATGGGACCAGTGAAAATCTTCTGGGCACCCAGTAAGGCTACAAAAATTGATCCTCTTGATCAGCCTTTTCGATGATGATTGAAAGACACAGTATACTTTCCAGCACATTATACAGATAAACAGAGTGAGGCAGTGACTCAAGATTGTTTGAATGGGACATATGCTGGTATCATGTATCACCTGAAATTCTTTAGCTATACAGTACGATAATATGATGCTCAATACTTTACAAAGTAGTCATTTAGTGTGTCTCTTAAGAATTCTGGATTATCCATTCTTTTTTTTTTTTCCTTTGGACAGGGTCTTGCCCTCTAGCCCAGGCTTATTCTGAACTCACTATGTAATCCAGGCTAGCCTTGGACTCATGGCAGTCCTCCTGCCTCAGCTTCCAGAGTGCTGGCATTACAAGTGTGGACCACCACTCCCAGCTTTACGTGGTGCTGGGCAATCAAATTCAGGATCTTGCACTTGCAAGCCAAGTGCTTTAACCACTGTGCCCTTCCTCCAGCCTAGAGACTATCGTGTCTCAGTGAAGTGAGTTAGACACAGAAGATTAAATGTCAAATGGTTTCTCTAATACGAGAAATCCAAGGTACAGCTATTTTGTAGAACTAAATGGGGGAGGGGGGGTATAGTGGGAGCTATTGGGGAGGGGGAG
This sequence comes from Ctenodactylus gundi, assembly GCA_004027205.1. NCBI lineage: Eukaryota > Metazoa > Chordata > Mammalia > Rodentia > Ctenodactylidae > Ctenodactylus > Ctenodactylus gundi. The sequence continues at coordinate 303,468 of PVKB01000416.1, read as the reverse complement.
GGGAGGGATTGGGAGGGTCAAAAGGGAGAGGGGAAAGATTTGTAACTTTGAAGTGATATATATGTGCACAAGATACTCAAGTTCAGTATAAACATTATATTTTGCATGTATACATGTCAATAAAATGGGGAAAATAAAGATAACTTGTGGCTATGATACACTTTAGGAAAAGATCATTTAATAAGTGTCAATACCTATATCACTAAGAATAGAACTCTGGATTAGGCAATTCAGTCAGTAATTAATCAGCTTAATTGTGTTTGTTTCGTGTTGTGACTCCATTATTTGGCAGCCTGATGATATCTCTACTTAGGATTTCACATTGGCTCAACTATAAAGTTCATCTTTTCATACAAAACTTTAAAATAAATACTCAGCCTGTCCATGTGAGGATTTTGGTTGGACATCCTAACTATGCTGTGGGACAAAATTATGTCTTTTGTCCCTCTCTAAACCATTTATGGCACTGACACATGAGACTGGTGTGACTGACTTGGGTAACATATTGACGTATCACATGAAACACCGATTGGATCACACTTTTTCAAAGGACATTGTCAATTCTTACATGAGCAAAAGTGGACTTCATCAGGACAGCAATAGTTGTGTCTGTGGAAAAAGAAGCTATCCATGTCTGCCTGGAAAATTAAATTAAAGTGAAAGTTTTACCTGAAAGAAATAAAATCCTTTATTTTTAGTTACCTATGTACCTACTTTTATAGCAGTACTGCTTCTGATAGCCAAAGTCCATTGATGGATAAATGAATAGTATGTAGTTATATATAAGGGAGTATTATTCAATCATAAAGAATAAAAAGCTGTCATTTGCAGAAAAAAGGATGAAAGTAGGGATTATCATTCTAAATAAAATAACACAGAATCAGAAAATCAAATATGGCCTATTTTTCTATCATATGTAGAACCTGGGGGAAGGAAAATAACCTGAAATTATAAGGAAGAATATTGCAGAAGAGAAGAAAGACAGGAGAGTGGGAAAGGATGATAGAAATTAGGAGGGAAGGTAATGCATGAATATATAAAAATTTCCAAACCAAATCCATTATTTTGTACAATGCATTCTAATAATTACAATTTTTAAAGGTGAGAAATATTTCCACCATCTCTATTTCTAAAATAAAACATGAACTTTTTTTATGTTTGCCAATATTTTTTTAAATATGACCTTAACCAATCGTAGAGGTCAAGAGACTACCTGCAGAAGTGACTCTATCCTCTACACAAGTTGAGCACTTTTATATCAAGCACAGGATGTTGGCTGTCACTCGGTACATGTTTGATGAATGAGTGAAGAAGCCGTGAGGTTTTTTGTTCATTTTCTCTAATGATGGCAGTGGAAATGGAGACGGAGCAGGTACTCGAATCTGCTGTCAGCCTGTGGGTTGGCATTTCTTAATCAAGTCAGCAGGAGAAGGCAGTAATAAGAAGAATTGTCTTGGAGACCCTGTAGTTTACAGGGTGGAGAGATGTGAGTGCAACTCAGAAGAGCTCTCTTTTTGGTGAAAAGTGGTTACAGTAGAAGCACCAGTTGAAATGATGCTAGTAGCATTTATATAGTCAGTCCAGAAAACAGACTCCCAAACCTGTGAGGAGTTGTGTTCTGTAAGATATATAGTATGTAATAATTATTTAGTGTTTAAATAGCATAACTAGCATTTAGTAGGTATATAAGGTTTGGAACTGGAATTGTTCAGCATTATTAGGACATGCTCTGTACAGGGAAAAATAATTAAGAACATGATGTAAGCATAGCCCTGCCAACAATAACCAGCACAGGGAAGTGAGTTATGACAAATACGAACTATATAGTATAGATACTTCAGTAAAACAGAAGAGGAGAATCACCTCTAGACTCTGAGAAATACAAAACGTTAAATTTCTTATACTTTTTCTTTGAGAAGAAGAAGAAACTTGAGCAGAAAATAGCATTTGAGAGATTCAGCGAACTGCAGGCCATAAAGCTTAAGTGCAGAAGACATAATGGTGGGAGGTATGGAATAAACACAGATGGCACCATTGTGGCTTGTGGGAAATAGCCTCGTCTTGTTCTTTTCTCTTTTATGCCTCTTGGCTTCCTACTTGAGCCATTGGGATAATGGAAGCCATATCCAAATAGAGTCTTTATTTAGTAAAATAGTTGTAATAAGGAAATGGTGTATATCATCACCTGAATGCAAAGGGGATATGGGGGATGACACAGAGATCTACCGTCGCAATGAGGCTAAATTTTGTACAGAGGATTGAATTCTCTGTGTGTGTTCTAGCCTAGAGTAGCCTTGTTCCTGAGACTTTCAAATATAGCAAGTTCATCTTTCCTACCATATGTTTTATGAAGTTCAAGTCAATGCACTGCGTTTCAGTGCCTTGGGCCAGATGGCTTAAACAAATACTTGCTAAGTGGAAGTTATTTCCAAGGAGGTAAAGATTAATCAACAGGAAAAAATGTGTAAGATTCACTCCTGGAATATTGTTACAGGGTCCGTGAATTCCAGTCTTAGCTGGGGATAGCTGTAAGAAATTGGCAAGCATTTTTCAATATGCAGTCCTCACCAGTTTTCACCTTAAGGAGAAGATTTTGCAATGGAGGCCAAGTTGTGGCAACACAAGATGTTACATACTCTGGGTATGTCTTGAGTGTCTCCAGCTAATTCCTTTGTTAGTTTCATAAGGTAGAATGAAAGCACTGTACAGTTTACAGAAAGGCTTCAAACTAATCATTCATATAAGTGTGGATGAATTTGGAGACTGTGTAAGCATAAACCAAGACCAAGAGAGGCAGAGGCTCCCTTCTTCAGGCCTCGTGGGTTCTGTTGTTATTAACTGGCCATATGCCACTTCAGTCACATAGGCACTGAGAATTTCTCAGTCATTAGACATGTCAGGGTGGAAGGTAGCCAGCGAGGCATGATTTTGTCCTGAATCGCACATGGACTCCCTGTTTATTGGATGTTATGTGTAGGAATCTTCATCTGAGACACATTCCACACTGTAGCTTTGGGGTGTCCCACGGTGGCTATGGATGTCATGGCGTGAGGGGCAGGATTTGTATCTGAGGTAAACAAGGGATCGATCGCACAGCTGAAGACAGACATATTCAAATTTAAGTATGGCCAACAGCTGCTCTATGAGCAATCTGTCAATGTAGAGCCTGATCACAATTAATATGTTAATACTAACTCCATAACATTTTCTTGTTGTGGTAGTGGGGATCAAGCCCAGGGCCTCATCGTGGAGCTACATCCTTAGCCCATTTTTCAGTCTTGATTCTGGGACAGCAGAGTGCCTACGGTTAACAATACTGTATCCCTCAATTAAATTTTTCTGTGAATACACATGATATTAAGGATTTATTACTCAATAAAGAAGTAAATGGTAAAACATAATAAGAATTTTAATCAAAGTATTTACATAAGAATAAAAACAAATGAAGATCTCATTTTTACACTTAGTGAAATAGCAATTCAGTTAATACTTTCAGACATACCCGTGTGCACACGGCTCTGCAGTGAGAGTCAGACACTGGCCATGTTCCCCCGACGTTTGGCTGGTGTGGAGCTCTGTTCACCCTCCCAAGTCTAGAATCTGCTGTCCGCATTTTTGCTCGCTTTTATCTCTATTTTCATTTGTGACTTATACTGCATGTCTTTTTTAAATTGAAGTATTTTTAAGCCATTTATATCCAATGAAATACACAGAATCAAAAGAAGCCCTTTCTTTCAAGAGGTTCTGTCTTGTTCTTAAGTTCAGCTATTTAATTATCCAGCAAATAGTAAAATAAAGGTAGATAACTCAAAATTGCAAGTGTGACTATTAGAGAGAGCTCAACATCTGATTAGGATGATGAAGCAACATTTCTCCTGCCACCTGGTGAGCACATTTCTGGTCTGGAAGTTATGTAAGCTGTGCACTGAACCAGCAGTTTGCAGTCCTTTTCCCGAAAGCACTGAATAGAAAATATATTCAGTTTGAAACACCATACAACCTTTGGTAACATCACTCAGTTCTACTATGATCACATGACTGCCATCAAAAAGTAGACAAACGAATGTGTCTGAGCTTCCATAAAACTTTATTTATAGACTGAAACTCAAATTGCATACCATTTACCTATGTCAGCCATTTAAAAAATTAAGACCATTTTTAGCTTCCAAGCTGTGTAAATATTTGAGGCTGACCAATTTTACTGAAATTTGCCAAAGTCCATGTTAGAAAGAAGTTCTTCTCAAGCCCTGAAAACTTAAAACTTTGTGTCTATTAATAAATCTTTACCTGCTTTGAGGTTCTAAGGAGCAAATGAAGCCTCCTCCAGCCAGCCAGTGTAGAACACCATCATCTGACCAATCTGAGGAGAAAACGTCCCATGTTTATGTCCTGTAGTCTGTTTCCAGACTCTGTTTTATTTCCCTAACATAATCCTCAAAGGAAAAAAATTATTGTAAAAAAAAAGACTTTAAATAGTTTATGAATACAAGAGATACTTACATCACTCTGAAAATATACTTTGGTTGGTCTTTCCTGATAATAAGAGTCTTAGAAAAGATATTTTATAAGACTAAACCCAGAAATCTTACTTCATAAAGACTGGTAACAAGGCACTGAAAATGAAATTATATAAATTAATGAATTAGTTTTTTGTAAAGATGGGTTTATTTAGTGACAGATTTCAAACCAGACTGCAGGTCTCAATCTTCTCCTCAAAGTGGTATCGTCTCTGCTTTCTGATTCTCCCGACATTTTGGAGAACCTCATCACTGTTATAGTGTCCCCGCTGTCACTATACGATAGTCTTATCCTATCAGAATCGGAACCATGAGCTGAAAAATGGATAATTGTGGGCCTACCTTAGGTGCAGTATAATAAATTTTTACTTCTAAATAAGAAAAACACAACATAAGAAAGAAAATTAAAATATTCAACAGATACAATAAGGAATACCGGGAAATGTTGTATTTTTAAAATTTGTTTCTTGCTTTTTTTTTCACTTGTCACCAATTTTGCATACAGTGAATTACACTACAGCAAACGTTTAATTTCCCTTTGTGTTTATGTCTTAGATGCACATATTGAAATAAGTGGATTTTTGTCTTTGTACTAAAGTGTTTCCAGCTCAATAATTTGATTGCATAGACTTCTGTATTTTGTTTATAAATAGTGAGACTAAAGTCGGCATCTATATAATTTAAACCTGATGTTTACTTGAAATATATACAGTGAACCCCTACTCATAAAATTTATGACACTGGTTACCTTTCATTTCATTTGTGGATTGATATTCTAGTTTAGCAATTATGATTTACATGCAAACTTAGATGTAAATCATCACTATCCCTTTCTTTAAACGTACAAAGATAATGCACTTGAATTTGCAGTCATGTGTTTCTTTGAACCCAGGTTACATAGAAGTCCAGCCTCTTTTGCGTCGTGTGTTACTTACTCTTTCATTGCCCTGACTCACGACCCTGACTCAAGGGGAGGAAAAGTTTATTTTAGTTCATAGTTTCAGAAGGTCACAGCCCACAAAAGGGCAGCCAGCAACAGTGGAAGCACATGGCAGAGGCACAGGTGAAGGCAGCCCCCATGACAGCACACACAGGAAGCCACGTTAAGCAAGTGTAATCCCATAAGGAAGGCAGGAAGCAGCTTAAATATACTTCCAGGACCATCCCAGTGATTATTCCCTGTTCCATAGGCAGTGTTCCAGAGGTGGAAAATGCAGTAAACGGCCAGCAGATGTCGTAATCCACCCCTCCAGATTAGGCCCCAATGTCCCAGCACCCCATGGTTACATAGACAATCCATAATATTCAAATACATGAGACTTTTGAGGGACATTCCAGATCCAAACCACAACATTTTCCCCTCCTTTTAAAGAGAGGCATTCTACCTACTGAAGAGGCAATACAATGAGAATACAGACTAAACAAGTATTCTTTTTTTTTTTTTTTTTTGATTTTGGGAATCCTCTCTATGAAGAACTTTTCCAGAGGATCCTCCAAAGGTGCAACAGGCATCTAGATCCACTGTGTTTATTAGTACATCTCTTTTTTTCTTTTTATCACATGGAAAAGGATCTCTAGAAGTTCTTCTTCAAATTGATAATTCTTATGGGCTCTTTCTGATCTCCCTAGGCCCTTGTAAATTAAAGCATAAACCTTGCTGTGGGATTCTGCTATGTTTAACAACAATAATTATTCATATAAAAACTAAAAACTACCCAAGTTCAATTCCCCAGCACTACGTAATAGTGGGGCACGCCTCTAATGTCAGCACTCAGGAGGCTGAGGCAGATGATTGTCCTGAGTCCAAGGCCAGTCTGGGCTCCATAATGAGTTCAGAACCAGCCTGGGCTACAGAGTGAGACCCAATCTTAAAAAATGTTTTTTTCAGCATCAGATACTCATAAACAATGATGCGCCCTGGTATTACCAATGAAGTGTTCTTATGTGATATAAGTACAACATAAAAATACAGAAAAATGTCTTCCTTGGAATGGATTTTCAGTTTTCTTTGTCATTTTTTTAAGTAAAAGGTGCATATACACAAACAAATTCTGTTGTCTTTTCATGCGATACTGCAAAGAGAGAAAAAAATTTACACAAATAACTCTTCGAATTATTGTGACACCAGTATCTTGATTTCAGTTGTCACAGAATGAGTGGCATGCGAGCATCTGTGTCCCGAATCACATGGTCCAAAGATTGATTTAGGCCATCAAACTGAGAAGCAGCTAGGAGTTAGCAAAGAGGAAGCCCAGGAGGACTCATATTCTGCTGGCAAGTGGGGAAAGGCTTCAAGGAGTGTCTTTTGGTCAGCTGTGTCAAATTCTGTGAATGTATCAAGTGACATGATCCTTGTGAGTTGACTTTCTGATTTGTAACTTAGAAAACTTTCAAGGGAGCAGTTGTCTTGAATTGATGGGGGGCGGGGGCAGTCTCATTGGATGCAAAATAGAAATTGAAAGGAGATGAAGAGTTTTTCAAGGAATGTTGCCATGAAGGAAGGAGTGAAGATGAGGCAACTGAAGGAAGAAGTGGAGACCAGTCATTCTGCTTGATTTGTTGGATCATGTTTTTAGGAAGAGCTGGAACTTGTGCTTTGTGTATTCTATAAAGGACACATTCTATAAAGGTCGCATCTTGGTGCAACAAAGATTGTCATGGCTGAATGATAAGGATAATGATCTGCACCAGAGGCAACTTCTCAAATGATGGTTCAGTGCCCAAATTTTCTCTTGCAAATTTTGGTAGCCATCTCTTATCTTTCTCCTCCAAGTTTAGATATGCAAGGCATTTAACATAATGGAAGAAAAATTTACCCTAGGTTACATTTATGTGACATAAATATCCTGAAAACATCCAAATTCTCCAGCCTTGGCAGACAACGTAAATGAGAAAAAGAGGTTTCCAAGCACAGTACTTTAATAACAAGTAATCTCACCCCAGAACCCAGGGCTTCCTGCAAAGAATCCATCCCTTCTAGGATTAACAAGAAAAGAATTATTATCCAATAAGAGGATGTCTTGCTGTTTGGGACTGCTGACTTCTGGCACTTTGTGGCAAGAGTCCTTATGTAGATGGGGACTTGGACTCCTCTGGTTTTTTCCAAACCACAAAGCCTGGGAGAGATTTTTGTCCCTACAGGGTATTCCACACTGTGAGCCTTCCTCGGTTCTATTCATTACCATCAAACTCCTATGAGGGAAGAAGCTTTATTTTCTATTGAGTGGCTGTAATGTGATTGAACCTAGAGTTTCTGGGCAGCCTACTGTTTTGAACACCAAAGTACATTCCCCCAACCCCCCACACCCCAAAAGGAACAAATGAATTCCTATTGATTTAGTCAAAGAAGAGTGAACCTGTCAAAGTCTACTAAAGCCTCTTTCTTTCCTCTCTCTTTCTCTCACCTTCTCTCCCCCCCCCACACACACACATACTTGCGACATAAGAACAGATATATAGTGGAAATATGTAAAATGTAACATCTTTTATCCAATTCACTGATTCCTGGAACCTCAAAGTGTAGAAGAAACGATGATCACATATTTTCAAGCTCAAACCATCTATACATTAACATTTATATTTTCTATTATTTTCTGAGTTTTATACCAGTATAATTTATTTTTATTTATAGTTACAAAAGGAAGAAAATAGAAAGATCTTAATCTTTCCATTATTCACCCTGGTAACATCATATATGTCTGCTTTATGTTCAGTGCTTGGATTCTTTTTAAATCCATCAATGTCCTGCTTTGATTAAAATTTGTCTTTCTTTGATTAGGGTTTATCTTCAAGAAGACAGAGAGTTGCTCTAAATCATCCTTAGTCCCCAAAACAGTATATGGTACATTGGAAGTTGTCTTAGTTACTGTTTCCTTGCTGGGACAAAACATCTGATATCCACAAATTAAAGGTGGAAAGATTTATTTTAAATGTTTTCAGAAGATTTCAATCCATTTGTGGGCAGCTGTCAATGGTGAATGAACAGGGCAGAGGCCTAAATAGACAGAAGCTATTCTTGGCATGATACACAGGAAGACAGGTGAGCAAGAAAAAGCAGAGTTAACATGTATCCTTCCATTTCAAACCCTATGATCCACCCTTTCAGCCTCAAGCCCTAAGTATCTGTCTCTTCCAGCCAGGCCTCAACTCTTAACAGCACAAAGAATTCATAGATACCCTATGACATACAAATACATCCTGCCCCCGCCCCAAGTCCCATGACCGTCTCCTCCTGCAAAATATATTTAGTCTATCTCTAAGAATCACCAGAGCCTTAAAATTTTCAGCACTATTAAAAAGTTCAAGTCCAATGTCTTCTCTGCACCTTCAATATCCCTTTCATCATTTCATGCACTGCCCTCCCAGGGATGCACTGCCTGGCCCCCCCAGGCTGCATTCTGCATGCTTCTGAGACCAGCACCATGTGAATGACTCTGACATCTGCCACTGGCTCAAGCAGTCATCTGGCCCGCTTGGACCACGACTGCCTAGATCGCTGAAATCCAGGTGGCTGACCTATGGCAAGCATTTCCCTCTCTGGCCTTACAGAGCATCCCGGGGTACTCTTTTCAGAGCATAGTCTTTTTCCCTTTGCACCCTTGAATGGGTAAAGCAGAAAGATACAGTCTTGGTCTGCCCTTTTCTATTAGCTAAAAGATGTAAGCACTACCTATGTGAAAACCAGAACATTGAGCTGCTGCCACAAATTTTCCTCCACCAGAATAGTTAGGCCATCATCCGTGATCTCACTTTCAGATGAAGTCTCAGAACAGGAGCAAAGTATTGATGGACTTTTAACCAGAGTATAGCACACTAGATTTCTAGACCAATTGCCAGTAAAGTCCTTCTTCCCCATCTGAAACCTCTTGAGCTTGGCCTTTGCAATCCACATTTCTGTCAGCCTTCTGCTCTTCTGAGCTCTGTCCAGAATCTTCCATCAAGCTTGGCTCACAGTAGTCTAAGGCTTCTCTATCTGGCATCTGCAAATCATTCCAAAGTCTTCCCATGAACCAGTTCCAAAGGCTTCTAATCCGTATGTTTAGGTAAAATCCCAGCAGTGGCACTGCTTCTCTGATACCAGTATCTATCTTAGTTACTTTATCACTCCATGGACAAAATATCCAGTATTCATAACATTGATAACTTAAGGAAGAAAAATTTATTTTAGTTCACAGTTTCAGTAGGTTGCAGTCCATTTCTGGGTTGCCAGTAATGATTTCATGGAGGAAATCTAGCTCAAGACAGGAAGCCAAGTGAGCAAGGAAGGACAGAGCTAGTGTGTATCCTTCTAAATAAAGTCCCGGGGATCTGCCCCTTCTGGGTCAAGTCACAGGGCTCAAGCCCTTCCAGCCAGACCCCTCCTCTTTATAGAACATTGGAACCATAGGTATTCCACAATATTCAAATGCATGAGTCTTGGGGGGACAGTCCAGATCCAAACCATAAGAGAAGTCATCAAACATTTCTGAATATGTAAGTAAAGAAGAAGGGGAAGGAAAAGAGAGGAAAAAGAGGGGGAAAAAAGAAAATGGTGGGATAGAAAAAAAGACCCAAAGAAGTAAACTAGTTTCCGATGTGCCATTATTACAGACCTTGCTCTGTGTTCACTACTTTAAACGTGACATTTCAGTTATTCACACACACACAGACACACACACAGACACACACACAGACACACACACACACACACACACACACACACACACAAACTCAGAAATGTAATAGCCATACAACTGGCAGAAGAACTTAGTCCTAAGTAATGTTTCAGCATAGCTCTGTGTTTGCTTTCTAATATACTGAGGCAAGAGGATTCTGTATCAACATGGTAAAAGTAAGGCTTAGGGCAGAGAAAAGCCATAATGGAGAAGAAAAATATAAAAACTCAAAAATAGGCAACGTGATATTTCCTGTCTATATTGCAGGAAAGGGACTCAGAGGCAACTTTTGGCAAGCAATGCTGATGACTCCTTTTGCAACCCCATTTGTGCTTCTGGCTTGATGCAGTAATAATCCACATGTCTGAAAATTTGGAATAACGTTGGCCCTGTTTCCTGCCTCCAGATTGTTGGGATAGGCCCATCCCAGTTTTATAGCTTATGACACAGTCCGTCATGTTCCTTTTGTATTCTTAGAGATAAGTGGTCTTTCCAAAGTATTTTCACATAGATTGTACAGTCTGGCACCTGAGTTTAATTAAAGTCAGGTACGGTGTGTAAATAGATAATTATAAATGGTGATTCTTTCTCCCACTGAAAAGAGCTATAAAGAGATATAAGTTGGAGAACAACTATCTCTTCCAATAGTGAACCAGGTCAAGATAAGCCTGCTTCATTTGCAGTGGAAATATACACGATTCTTCCCAAATTGGTTGCATGTCCTTTTATGAGGAGGGCTAAATTTAAAAAGAAGAGAACCACAGTACTTCTGTTTCTTCTTAGTATTGCTGACTCCAGTGATGCCTACAATGCTCTGAGACATCTGCTCTTCCCCTCTGCTGGTTAATTGAGCATTGTGAAATGAGTCCTCAGCAATAGACAAACTCAGAAGTCGTTTTGCTTTTCTGTGTGCCCGAGACTACCGCCTCTCCCCGTATGCACCTCCTACCCATGCAGTTTAACCAACCCAACCATGTTCTATTCTGTTGCTCCACATTTGCCTACGATTCCTCTTCAAGATAGAACGTCATTTGCTGTTACTCTTCCTCTCCAACCCTACTTAAAGGTTGAGGTCCAGTCTAAAGGTGGTTTTCTACTGACTTGCTTAGCACTTTAGGTCTCTCTCTCTTTAACATACATCTTAATTCTTAGTGTAAGCAAGATTGATGGCTGGATCTTCTCTTCTCAGCTGAGTGTTTAAGTTGCTCAGAAATTTAGTTCTTACCATGTTATTGAGTACTTCATGAAATCGAACACAGAACAAAACATAATTTTATTTTATGATGAAACAGGTTACAATAGTACATATATACATATGAATATGAGTGTGTGTATATTCTAAAAGTTTGCATTATTTTTGTGCTTTTATTTCAGGAATAAACAACCATATGCAGGAAAAGCGTTGCCCCTTAATTATATAAAAAGACATTTGGCGAAAGAACATATGCTAAGTGTAATGTTTTGTATTTTCTCTGTTGATGAGACTGTGTGATTTCTCACTTTACATCAGTCATAGTTTGGAAAGAGTGCCAGTGACTTGCTATATATACTGCATCCTTCACCCTATCTTTTGCTTTTTAAGAAGAAAAATAATTGGGCCTACATTAAAATAGTATTTCCTAATAATTCTCAAGTGTTCTCTCCTTTAAATACACCTGTGCTGAAGGAAATGAAGAAAATAACGAATACATTTGTCAACTTAACACATCTATGTTGATGATGATGGTGGCAATGACCATAGAAATGGAAATTTTATTTTCTTCGACTTACTCACACGACCCTCCACTTCAGCACTTCTGCCCTTAAAGCCCTTGATGTATTTATTCACTTTTAATAAAGTTTGTGATAAGACTAATTAGAACACATATAAAGCATCACAAAATGAAAGCTCACCGAGTAATTTATAGTTGGAAGTTGATTAACCACACTGCCAGAAGTTGATTTCAAAAAGAGGAATAAAAGGAAATGCCAAAGTAAATCAAAGAACCAACTAATCCTCACACAGGGGGCACCACGGACTCAAGGTCCACATCACATCAATCCTGTTCTTTAATAGTATCAGTGGAAACTACTTCTGGGAGCATCAACCAAGGCAGCCAGCCAGAAATGTCATTATCCCAAGCAACGTTTCTATTATCTACCGCTACCTAACACAAGTATAATTTATTTTTTATAAAGCTAGTTTTATTTTTTATAGATGGTAATACGATGGTAATTTCCACATAGGTCACAGTCAGAAAATATTCTTTGTTACTAGTGAATGGGTAAAAAAGAATTCATTTCACTATATTAAAATACTACTTATATTCTCCCCAACAACTGAAATGTTTGGAAGCTAATTGACTCAGAGGGCTTCTATAATGCATCTGATGATTAGCCATTGTTGATTTCATGTGTTATTCGAAAGTGGGGCCAAGTTGAAGGGATGGTTCAATGGAGGTGTGACCTGGAAGGGTATATTCTTACCCCTGCACCTCCCCTTTCTTTCTACTTCCTCGACATCGTTTCCTGTGCAGCTTTTCTCCTGGCCAGGCTTTTTGTTGGCTCACAATGCATGGGCAGGGTCTTCTAAATCATGAGTTAAAATAAACCTCTCTTCTAACTTGCAGGTCTCAAGTGTCGTGTAGAAGAGATGAGAAAGTGACTAAGAGACTAATGTTTCAAAAACCTAGAGTTACCTTTATTCATAAATAATGTTATCTATTTTTTAATTCTGAGAACATTCTATTTTACACAGCTTTTGTATCACTAACAAGTGTAATCATTTTTCACCCAGGAAGAGTATTGAGGGGATCAATCTTCCCTAAGCACTGATAAATGAGTGAGTTTGCATTCTAATTACAGATATGGTTTATGTGTTTTTCTCCTTTCAAATGTGATTACTATGAGGTAAAGTAATCAGAGGAGAACTTTTTATACTGCAACTGATAATTCTTGCATTACTTAACTAAGCGTTTTTCCAGTGTTGATTTCTCAAATGCCAACCTCTTCAAAGTTAATATTTTTTCTGCCTAGATGGGTAAAAGAATTCCCTTTTAGATTTATCTGGGTGTGTGAAGAATTTTCTTATTGTAATTATTTGTTTTAGAAACTAAAGTAGAGCTTGAGGATATTTTAAAAATACCAGAGTGCTCATAATAAAAGAGTCCCTAGTCTGATATGCTAAACAGGATTTAACAGCTTTTGCAGAGTATGAATTTTTAGCTGCATACTTTAATATGAAAGTCATGTGTGAGGTGATATACAGATTATCCTTTGGAGAGGGTTCATAAAAATGTGAGAGCACAAGAAATGCAAAAAGTAAAAAAAATTAGTGTTTGCCCCAGTGGAACAATTGTAAGAAAATGAAAAGTGGAAGGGGAGGGACTAATGACGGTAATTGAACAGCAGCGGTTAGCAAAGTAGAAGTACCACGCCACTAAGCGATACAATAATCAAGACTTGAGATGGAAGAAACACTTTTAAGATCATTGGCTGTTCTGCTGGACATTTTAGGATATAATAAAAATATTTTATTTTTATGATTATTCACCCAATTGTGATCATGGATTTCTAAATATCATGAAATATACTTCTTTAAAAGTGGCAATGATCAGACATGGTGGCAGATGCCTGCAATCCCAGGAGTCTGAGGGAGGAGGACCAGAAATTGAAGCCCAGCCTGAGCAAGTTAGCAACTAGAAAGCTTAGTGACTTAGTGAAAGCCTGTCTCAAAAATAAAATTTAAATTTAAAAATTTAAAAGGATTGTGCATGTAGCTCAGTTGTAAATCCCTGGGTTCAGTTCCCAATGTACTCAAAAAGAAAAATAAAACTAAGCTGTCAATGAATGATCCCTAAGGATTGTATTTTAGCAAAGCATATTTGGGTTTATAAATTTCTTTTTTTTTTCTTTTTTTCTTTTTTTTAGACAGGGCCTTGCTTTAGCCCAGACTGGCCTTGCTCTCACAGCAATCCTCCTGCCTCAGCCCCAAATGCTGGGATCGCAAATCTGCACCACCGTATCTGGTTTATGTGGCATTTAGGAATCAAACCCAAAGCCTTGCACTCGCTAGGCAGGTGCTCTAACAGCTGAGATATGCCCACGGCCACAATGAATTGATTCTTCTTAATATATTCAGAGCCTCTTTGTCTATCACGGGGCAGATTATTTAGGATCACTCACAGTGGGGTCAGACTGCTGAGCTGACATTGCAGCTTCTCTGCTTCCAAATGGTGAGATTCTGAGCAATTTTCAATTGCCGTCTATGGCTCAATTTGCCCAGCTATTGCATAGAAATAACAAACACAGTATATTATGAATCTATAAGATGGATTAAACGAGCTAACACACGTGCACCACTCAGAAGCCATACCTGGCACATGCTGTGCTCTTGGCAAATGCCAGTTATTCGCGATTACTATGAGTGATTAGTGCACACAATCTATTTCATCTACAAATAATGGATAAAGTCATTTGTGCATGACATCATTCAACAAAGAGTGAGCATCTACTCTTTGGTAGCAGGCTGTGTCTACTTGAATAGACTTTAGAGTAAATTCTAATGCAAATCCAAGAAGTTAGACAAATGCAGTAATAGGAAATACATTATGAATGTTGATTCTGAAAAGTTTTCTTTTTTTCTACCGAACAATGTATATTCTTTTCGTTCAAAAGACAGGAAAGTGCCACTCTATTGCTTTAAGTGTAGTATCCTTATATGATATAAATTTTAGTTCATTTAATGTAGCAATTCAATATAGACTTCAGTTAATTTAATGTAGCAATTTATTCATTTGGTCTTGGATATAAATTTATCCTAAGAATACTGATGGATGCAATGACAACCTGATTGTCTTTTGAACGTACAAATATTTACCTTTCATTACTCAGCTAAGGAATTTGAAATTTAACTTCTCTCTTTTTCTTTCTTCTCACACTTTCTAGTCTTATGAATTTCATTGTTAATAATTCTCTTCTTACGTAGACTGTACCAAAGATACAGAAAAAAAGAACTTTTTGAAAATCACCCAATTAAAGGGCTCTAACTGAAATAATAAATGGTGATTTGAGTGGTAAAGTGAGTCAGACACAAAAGATTAAATATGTTAAATATCAGATCATTTCTCTGATTTGGGAAACCGAGAATACAGGCATTCTATAGAACTAAATGAGTGTGATAGTGGGAGTTATGGAGGGAGCATATTGGAGGGCCAAAACTGGGGAGGGAAAGGGATTCTAATATTGATATGATATGTATGTACACTAAATACTCAAGGTCATTGTAAACATTATGTATTGAATATACATTAATTAAAATGGTGGGAGAAAAAAACAAAAGATGGGGAAATGTGAAAATATAACCGTTATTCTAAAAACAATTTCTACACACTTAGATATTACTTGTATATAAGAAAGGAGTCCTCAAAATTATTAAAAATTTAAGTTATGAAAGAAAGATAATAGAATGGGACATGATTAATGTCTTGCAAGTGAAAAAAGTATGAATTCAATGGTTGATATACCCAAACTGTGACTCTATTTGCAAAGGTTGAGAATATATTCACTCATGTATTCAGAAGCATTTATTGGTTTCTCTATATGTATAAGTCACCTTGATGAATCCCAAAAATATGAAGATAAATAACCTGAAGTTCTATTCAAAAAGAATTAACAGTTGAGTCAGAATGTTTCATAATTACATTTAAAATGACAATACAAAGTGAAAAATATTAAATACAAGGAAGACCTTGGTGATATGAGATGAAGAAAAGAAGAGCAAGAGAGGAAAACATGGAGGTCGAAGGGAGACTTGGTGTTAATCTCAAAGAATGAGTGAACTTTTCAAGGCAAAAAAAGGAGAAGGAAAATGATGCCACACCCCAAAGAAAAGGAGAAGGAAGAGACAGTGGCTTTTCATTTGATGTAGATAAATTCCATGTTGACCTGGTAGGCTTTTGTCCGTGATTATAGAAATACAACTCTAAATTCAGGGACCTGAGTGTGTAGTTAGGAGTTAACAGAAAATATATAGCATATGATGCCTTGAAGAATGGACCACTCAATGTCAAACTCCAAGAGAAACAATATTCAGATATGGAAGAAAAAAGACACAAATGAATGAAACTCAGGGGTGAACACTGAGATGAGGGAACCAGGACAAGAATATTTAGGAAGGCTGAGATTGTAGGGAGGCTCAAGGATGATGCTGAGACTTGAGGGAAATAACATAGTCAGGACAAAGTGTTCAGGAAAGGCTCGTGGAAGTGCAGTGATAGTTCCATATGAACCTTTCAGAATGTTTCTCTTAGAAGTAAAAGATGCAAGTAGGACAACAAAGTAGATAGATGTTAAAAGAGAAGGTTTGTATAGTTTTTTCAAGGAAATATTTTATCATGTGTATTTATTACAATGCACCAATAGCAAAGAAGCTTCATATGGCTAAACCATATAAAGCTAACACAGTTTATAAAAGAAACACTCTGAAATTATCTTCATTCTCTCTGTGTGACACTATGCCTGATGAAGTTGCTGGGCGATGCTGTCCCAACTGAGCTGCGCAGTGACTCACTCGACTTGCAAAATCACATTTTTATTGTGCTGCCATGCCAGACTGTATGACATGATAAATGGGTTATCTCATACTTTTTACTTCGTTTGACTTAAATATCCCATTTAGGAATGATATAATCAAGACAGAAAACATAATTAATATATTAAGGTCACTTTCAACATGCAAATTATGAACACTTTAAAAAACTAGGAAAACAGAAAAATTGAAAGCAAATACTGGAATTTTAATCATCTTGGCAGGCCCTCAATGAGGCAAACAAAAGTTGAGATCAATTTGTTCAGTTCTGTGGGCATAATACAAGCTGGCCTTAAATAGCTGAGACTCATTCCTTCGATAAATATGTATTGAATGCAAAACATAGATAGGTTCCTAAGGAGTCATAGAGGAGAGAAGAGTTAATAATACAAGGCCTAAAGCCTTGTCTGAAATCCATCATTCTTTGTGTAAATGCTAATTTTAGACTTGAACCTTTAAAAAAAAATAGAAGTTAGCTGAAATCCACCAAGAAAGAATGAGAAGAGAGATTGAGAGAGAGAGAGAGAGAGAGAGAGAGAGAGAGAGAGAGAAACAAATGAACTAAGACAGGAATTACCAGACTGATCTGGTGACTGCTGTCTTCAGTTACCTGTGATCTTCTCAGATCATTGGCGCCCCCTATCTTCAAGGCGTACCTTTGTCCTCATTTGAAAAGACTACATTCATGCCCCAAGTAACAGATGGTAAAAAAGATGAAGATAAAGTTGTCCTCTTTCCCTTAAAGACAAAAATATACTCAAAAATACTAAATATTTCATTGGCCAAGTCTTAGTCACACGGTCATTCTTGCCCGGTCTTGGCTAGTTGCATGACTTATAAAAGCTAAGTAAATTTCAATGTTTTAGTTCTATGACTCAAAGCATATATTACTATACTGGGAGTTATGTAGCAATTGCTGCCACATGTTTTTTTCAAAGGAAGATTTAAACTCCCAAATCTATTTCCTATCTAATGGTACTTGTTAGCTTTCCTGTTGCTAAACAAAATATCGAACACCTGCAAATTCAAGGACAGTGGGTTGTTTTAGTTCATGGCTTCAGAGAGTTCAGCCCGTGGTCACTGGCTTCAAGGTAGAAACCTCATGGTGGAAGGGCCTGGTGGTGCAAAGCTGTTTGGTTCAAGGCAGCCAGGGTGGAGAAAAAGGGAAGCGCCAGAGGAGAAGGGACAGGGACCAGACAGAGACTCCCAAGGTCCTGCCCCCTTTACTTACCCTCACAGATCCAGGAGGGTACCTTTGTAGTCTGCTAGGTCAGTCTCTGGCCAATCGAGTTGATAATCTGTGTGTGATAAACTTTCGCACTGAGGAAGACAGTAAGGCAAGACATAAAATAGACAGATGGAGTTCAGTTGGAAATGAGCTTTGCTAACTGGTCCTGTGAAAGTAGAGCTCTCATCTTTCTAATTCAGTTGCCCAGGAATTTGTATGCGTTCACTTTCATGATTGTTCGTTATCTTAGCTGTTAACACAATCCCAATGAAGAATGCAGAAAACAGTTTCAAACATCGAATGTGTAACCCAAATGTCCAAAGTGGCCCTGATACCTAGGGGTCTGCATTGATGTTACTTAGAAACTCCAGTGCCTTGATGACAGAGCGGAAGCATCTGAGCCATGACTCAGATTTTCACACGTGTCAGTTTTCAGTGGTACGTGAGCAGGAGATTTTGCAGCCAGCTTTCCTATTAAATTAACAACAGAATCATAGCTGGGACTCACCTTTCTCAGCAACTTCCTTCGGGAATTCTCCAAGGTCAGTGCTCATCCATTCTTCCTGTTTCATGACAGAAGTCAGCATTTAGCCATTGCCCTCCAGGTGGCGACGCGCGAGACCTTGGCAAGCTGCCTCTCAAAGGTTGTGAACCCTGGTAGAGAATAATTATAAGGATATTGAGCTGATTTTTTCACCTTTTACAGTTAAAGCAATTGGGAGTGGTGCAAGTATGTTATCGGAGTGTTTGCCTTGCCCGTTTCTCCTTTTTGGTAGCTACAAGGAGGAAAGTCATCTGAGCCTGCTCATCTGCTAAAACATTCAGAGGAAAAGCTACTGCACAATCCTGGAACCTGAATCGAGGCCCTAAGTTCAAGACAAAAAGAAAAGTACATCCCCCTGAGTGAGAAATTGGATATTTATTAAAAGTATGTGGCACTTGCGAGAGGAAAAGTGCTGATACATTGCAGGTGGCTATGGCAGGACTGTGGTGTCAGCAGCGTCACATCAGCAGGTCAGATCAGACTTCCAAGGCAATCGACAAGGGCTTTGACATGGCTGGCAGGGAGCCAGGTGAGCGCCACATCTCATCTTGCAGCTACTCGCAACTGTTGTATTTCACTACTAGCCTCTAATGCTTGGGTGGCTCATGAAACGTTTGACAAAATGCTATGTTCACTTTAGGAAGCTATCCACATTTCTGATATTTTCCCTGGCACCTTCCTGTCGCCAATCATAAAAATTGTGATAGCTAATACTCATTGAGGTCTCACCATATGCCAGGCACTCTATGGAATGTATATTCACTTTATCTCATATAACAATGGCTATTGGCCAAAAACTATCCAGTCCTAACTCCGTTTCTTCTAATAGAATCTTGAGTGAAAAAAGTCTCAGTAAAGGATATTACCTTTTATAACCTGTGTTTATTCAAGAAGAACAAAAATCAATATCAGTGTAATCAACCATAGCCTATCCAAGGAGCAATTTTTAGAAAGAAGCATTTCTAAGATACCAGAATTTCATAATAAATTCTGGTTTATGTTTAGATGACACATTATTTAGAATGGTAGAATTTCCAGAATATTTTTTTTTTTCCCTGCAGGTTTAAGTCAATCTTCTAAATCCTTGAACCTCAGTTTAAAATGCAGAAATAATTCTTAAATCTTAAAGCTGTGGCCAGCTGAGTTGCTTTTCTTGTAAGAATCTTTTCTTCAAAAGCTGTTCTGCTCAATGAGGAAATCCACAGCCCCTGAGTGTTTATGTACCAAGGAATATTTTAAAACTACTGACCCGATCACTGATTTGAATAAGAGCCATAATCATTTTACAGATAGTGAAAAAGAAACACAAAATAATAAAGACATAAGATTAGCCATGTCTTAATGTTCACTTTTTGAATCTTATCTATATTAAACTTCATCTAAATTATCAAAATACCTCCTGTTTGTAGTCAACATATTCTGACTTTAAAAATCCTGTTTAACCTCTTATAATCTGAATGACCTTGTATAAATTTCTTAAAGTATCTGTGCTTCCTTATTCCTTTAAATATTGTATTACACTATGTATGGTTTGGAAATGATTTGTGTAAAGCACAGAAAATACTTATAAATGTATGCAACTATTATTGTCATTTTTCTAAGTTATTAGATAAACTAAATGTTTTAAGAGTTAATCATGTAGAGTAAAATTTAAACAACTTTTTAAAAGAATTCAGATCTGTATTACTTTAACACTACATACTGAAATACTCTTTTGAAAGAAAAAATGTGAATTATTAGATATGAATTCATAACAATATCATTTTTATTCATTCAGATGTTTCAAGGTATAGCTAGGAGGCCTTCACACTATCAGAACAGATGAAATTTAATAAACAGAAACCAGGGGACTCAAGCCCTAAATCTGTCCCAACTTTTATTCTAGAAATTTGAACCACATTATTCTAAGCCCTTGGTGACCTTGATATAAAAATAAGGAATTGAATGAAATGACCTGTGTGGCTTCTGCATGTTCTAGCAGTCAACACTCAGCATCAGGTACAGAATGCCATCAGCACCAGTTAATTCCTGGGGCTTGAGACACTGTCAGACAACATGACACCAGGAAGAAAGAGGGCATGGTATCCGAGGAGGCTGAGTTCCAATTCAGCCTTGCTTCCTAGTTATTTCTCTTTAGCACGTTACATTCTCCAAGGATGTTTTCTCAGTTGTTAAAATCTTGAAAACATTTATCTCCAGGGGAGATTATGAAGAATAAAGATGGAGTAGGTATTCGGTAAATGGAATGACTTCATTAACCATTGATATTCTTTTCTGAAGTCCTCAAAAAATGTAAATTTATTGAGAAAGATGATTTTCTGTTAGAAATTAAGAGCACTTTAAAACTCAAATGAATAACAGGTGTGAAGCAAGGCTGATGTAAGAATATATATATATTCATAGGAACCCAACATAAAGTCAGCACAGAGAACCATATAAAATGCTTTTTACTCCATTAACAGTGACATTATCAGCCTCAGATGTATAGAGTCATGGATGAATAAGACTTGTGTGGGAATAAATTTATTGCCATAGTCTCTTTGTGTTGCTGTAACAGAATACCACAGACAGAATTTTTTAAAAAGAAGAAGAAGAAGAGCAAAACTTTATTTCTCGTAGTTCTGCAAACCAGAAAATCCAAGGTAAAAATGCTTTGCCAGTTCTGCTACCCAGAGAGGGCTACACCATCCAGAGGGCGGATGTGCTGCCGTCAGATCGCAGGAGACAGAAGTCCATGCAGCTCAGTGAGGTGCACAGTCTTATTATAAGGGGTAATGAGACCTAATTAAGGTAATACCTCTTAATACCATCATGTTGACAATTAAAAGTCAACATCTGAATTCTACAGGGGACATATTCAGTCAAACCCTAACTGGATTAATCTAGTCATGCATTTATCTTAGTTTGGCTAGCTGTGTCTTTGTAGCTTGCTGTGAAACCACATCACTTACGAATACAGGATTTCACAAAGCACAATAAAATATCGGTTTTAAAAGGAAAGTTGAAAGTAACACAAGTGCCACAAAATACCAAAAATAATACTTATTTGAATTAATTTATTAACACTAATCTATAAATTTCTTCTTGTACATTTTGGCCATAAAATGTAGTTGATTTGCATCTACATTGCATACCAATAGTATTTATACTATTCTCTGCAGAAAAAAAAGATAATTCTGTCATTTTTGCCATCTTTGACCAAAATTTATTCTTATATTATAGTTGAAATGCATACAGAACATATATTTGTTGCTTGTAAGGTTTGAGGTTTTTTGAGACAATAGTTTTGATCAATTTGAGTTTATGATTTCCATAAAGTCTAAATCACACAGTATATCCTGCTTTACTAATTCTATTTCTGCCAAGAGAGAACTCTTTTGTTTTGGAATTAACGAGAGCTGCATTTTTGCCACCAGTATATCTAGCCAGTGAAGAATTTTCTGCAGACAAGCTGCTGGCTAAGTAAGTGGATACTTTCCCTGCCAGGTGATTTAGAACATGCTTAGGTATCCGTTCAGATTCTAGTCCCTGACCTAAGGTGCAGAGAAACTAGCACAGACACTGGCAGATGTATTCCTGGAAATATTTTCTGCACTAGGACAACTATAACAATACTAACTCCCTGTGGAAGTGACTGTAAGTCATATGAACATAGGTACTACCCAGCTGAACTCAAGCTGACTGCATATGTAGTTTAACCCTTTAGCTGTATTTCAAAGCACTAAAACACTCTCTGTCTGCAAGAGCAAGGGCAGAGAAGGAAAAGTTGAAGTGGAAAGAAATAGCAGTATAAACCTACAGCGACTGTCTTATTTTGGAGAAAAAATATGCATATGACAATATAAGCACGTCAGTAGGCATCTCCCCCACCTCAATCAGAACCTTGTAATATTAAGTTTATTTATTAACACCACAAATCTGCTTCTGGATGGAGCAAATGAAAGATTGTGATAGATAAGCACCTAGCATATGACATTTCTAAGAGAAATCAGGTCAGGATGAAATAGAGGCCATTGTTCCTGCTTGAGGGCTCCAGGAGGCTAAGGGATGAAGGCCATAATGAAGCTACTGGTAGGACAGGAAATGACATCAGTGACCACCTCTTGCCTTTCCAGGTGCTTGTGATTCAGGAAGAAACTAATCTGTCCTCAGCATTGCAGCTCCTTCCCACAATAAGATATTAGAGATTATTTCAGATAAAAGAAACATATGAGAAAATTTTATTCCACGATTGGCAGAAAGTGAGACAAATTTGACAACTCAAAAGACATACTTCCATTTTCGCAACAGTTGCTGAGATAACTAAAAGACAGGGAGGAAATGCCTTCAGCAGCTTTCTTTCATTGTAAGGACATCGTGTCCACATGGAAGCATGCCCCCACAGCCCAGTGACACATTACTGAGCCGGACAGCCACATATGACAGACTCAGGTTAATGCATTGGGAACTAACGTGGGCATGGTAGGAAAGGCTGTTCCAAGGAAAGAGAAAGGGTGCAGAGGATTATATCACTGTTGATGGGTCAGGTAAATGAGTGACTTTGTTGACAATGAACTTTCCAGAAAAATATTTATACATATTACCTAATATGGATGGATGGTAAACATAAACTAAAAACCAGACTCACTAGTAATAGTATCTAATCATGATAAAAGTTACCATGTTTTCGCTATTTACTACTTTAATATTGTACTAAAATTTTTCATCCACATTTTATAAACACATAACCCCTCTTTAGTCACCTAGATAGTCTCACCCCTGTGACCTAGCTTTAGTGTACATAGTTGGCTAATGAAGGAACAGTACCAGGAGGAAGAAAGACTGCAGCACAGTTTCTGTGGTTGTTCACGGTGCTTTGATACCATCCCTTCTTTCCTTTTGAAATAAATTCTAGTTGAAGAATATAGCACACATTTTCAGGGCTGTGTGCTGGTCACATCACTTGCTCAGGGCAGTTATAATGGGCTCACCTTGTACTTATTTTCAGTTTTGCCAAACTCTCAGGTGTCACAGGTCCCATAGAATTGCTTTCTCAGGGGACACACTGAGTGCCAATGGGGCAGCGAATAAGAAAATGCTCGTGTCTGAGCTCCTTGCTCGATGAATTTGCCACACACCTAATCAAAGATAAAATTATTAAGAGTTGCAGGACACCAACAGCAGAGAAGTAGCCCAAGGATGAGGCCTTTCTGAGCTCTTGGCCTCTTGTAAAAACTGGCCGCACACCCACAAAGCCAGCCGTGCATTCGGTATTAATCTACTACAGGTTGCTGCTTTGAACCTAGTGACGCCGCATCCAAACTCCCACAGTAATGAATCATTGTATATGAAAAGGAAGGTGGGTGATTTCAGTATACTGCGAGAACGATAAAGCATGACAAATAGTTCCCGAGTCTCTTTTCAAACTTCTATTGTAACTGGTAAAGGAGACAGATACATATGTTGGCTCACCAGGAATCAGAAATTATTTTCATTTGTAGACATTTATAATTGCTTTGCCATTGACTGAGCTATTAAATATTCAAATCTGAGCAGGAAGCAGGTAATTTAGTGCAGCTATATTTCCTCCCCTGCTTCATTATTGAAATTGCTCAAAAGTTGAATTATACAATGATGCAATTGCAAATAATTTATCCAGGACGATGCTGTCCTGAGCCTCTGTTGAAGAGAGGACAGTCATAAACAAGGTCAGCTGTCTTCTCAGTTCTTTTTCATCTGGGTTGAATTTTACATTTCTCCCTCTGGCTTTTCCTGACCTACTCTGAGTTCTGAGGGCATATGTCCAGATAGCCATACCAAACACAAGTTTATCTTAATCCCCATGACAGCCTGGGGCCATTTTGACATAGGTACTTACACTGTATCAAAAAATTTAAACAGGTTTTCAAATCCATTTGACAGATGAGAAAACTTCACTTCACTGAGTTTAAGTAACTCACATAGCCAGTAAGTTACAACAATAAGATTTGCACCAAGACCTGGTGGAACATGCATTTTTTTTTCAGAATTAAGCCGTAATAATCTTACTACAGCCAAAGAAAAACTAATGACACCATCTTCAGTCTTTGCCAAACTGGAGCTATTACCAAACTTTTCCCTTGTCAGATATGAAGTTACATTGGTCAGTTAGCTCCAGTACATTCTTACGTACTCAGTTACACATTTTTAGCCTTTCTGCATGGTTTCTCACATATATTCTACTTTTTGCCATCATTTATTTGAATAAACAGAACACAAAATGGATTGCCTTAATCTATACTAGAGTTGGAATTGTATTATGCATATGATACAGAAATATAAACAGAAATAAAGTATTATATTTTATATACATTCATACATTATATTGGTGGTTAAATACAAATGAAGAATTGTGCATTGCCTAAGAGATGTCATATTCTCACATTAAAGACACTGATTGTTGCATTTGATTAAAGATTCAAAGATACCACGATACCATCATTAGTGTCCTTGCACATTTAGATCTGAGTTTGTGTTCCACTTCGTCTGTAACATTTATTTTTTATGTGATAAAACTGAAGGTTAGTGCAAATCAGTGAGTGCAGCATTGTATTTGCAATGGCTTTCATTTCCTTTATCCAGGTTCCAAAAATAATTCAGTGTCTGATAGCTGTGAAGGTCTCCTTTCCCAAACTTAGTTTAAGAAATTCTAAAGGACCACATCAAAAGAAATCACATTCTCCTCTGAAAACGTGTAGGACCAAATAGACCATGGAATCTCCCAAGCAAGGGGGGAAAAAAGACCTATAGGTCTCCCTGTGTTAGATCACATGCAAAGAAGGGATTTTTTTGTCACTGAGGATTTCATATGAAGTCTTTCCACTTCTTTGTAAATGGCTAAAAGGAGTTGGCCGTTTTCTTTTTCTATGGTATAGAAGTTCCGTTGAGATTTAATTCACAGAAGAGTTTTGATAAATATTTTGAGGCTTTGATCTCTGAACAAATATAGCTTGTAAATGATTTGCAAGAAAAAATGTTTTTAGTATTTTTTGT
Source organism: Ctenodactylus gundi (assembly GCA_004027205.1). Taxonomy (NCBI): domain Eukaryota; kingdom Metazoa; phylum Chordata; class Mammalia; order Rodentia; family Ctenodactylidae; genus Ctenodactylus; species Ctenodactylus gundi. Next base: position 277,946 of record PVKB01000416.1, on the reverse strand, counting down.
TTGCTTGTTTGTTTTTAATCTTTGGAGGGGGTCATCTTGGCGCCAACAGTGCGCACCAACATCTGTATGAGTCTGAATCACACTTTGATTTCTTTAAGTAATCAGTGATAATTAAGCAAGTCAATCCAACAATACAAAATACACAAGCTAATGTAGATAGTAAAAGGGCTTTTTGTGTAACAAAGACTATTTTAGAAAAACTGGAGATGGTTGAATATTTATCCTTCATTGGACTAGTCACAAGCTGAGAATGTCCTCTGGACTTAAATGGTGAACAGAAGCCTCTGTGACCAGACTCAGTAGATGTTTCTGGTTCTCACCTCTGCCAGCATGAACACTAAATGACTGAGATAAGGAAACTACATCTGTGGCAGGAAGTTTCATTTCTACTTGAATTCAAAGAACCTATATAATTCTTTAAGATGGTTTTATTGATTTTCCTTGAATTTTGAACTTCGGAAATGATTTTTACTTAGGTTCATAGTCTCTGAAGAATACAAATGAATAAAAGAATATTAGATAAGGAGAACAAACAGGAGCCTATAATGAAAGGTGAAAAACATTTCCACCTAAGAAAATAAATTGTGTTTGATTTTAAAATAGAATCAAATGAAAAGAAATAGTAATCTTAAATTGAAAGTTCAAAACCCACCACAGGTCTCTGAAGTAATGGCTCAGCTGATATTTCCCAAATAACTTAGCATCTATACCAATTTGCTTCTTGAAAAGTTTTTTACTTCAACCATAAAGTCCTGGCCTCAGATTTCCTCTGTGCTGCTAATAAGCATGCACATCATCTGAATGTGCAGCCTCTTCTATCAACAGGATCATGAACATGCATGTGAACCCCTTTATGGAATGTGAAATGCCCACTGAGCCCTATTCACCTCTCCTGGACTATCCCTGCAAAGACTTAGCTTTCTAAGCCTCCTTTCAACAACTGTAAAACAGAGACAATAGTAATATCTGTCTCACTGTGAGGTCATGAACTTCTTATAATATTTGCATATAAAGTTTTTATGGTGTCCAATAAATGTCACCTATATGCTAGTCAAGGTAAACTGAAACTGAGCCCCTTATAAGAGAGCTTCCTTCGGTGTCTGAGTCATCAGTCTCCAATAGCAGAGTCTATCGGGATAGGATGATTTCAAATTAATAATCTCTGTCACAAACTGGAAGTGAAAATGAATATTCTCTTTCCCATATTGTACAGATAAGAAAACCATCTCAGAGATGTTAAAGTCTTAGATACAAAATCATGCCAATAGAAGGATGTTGCTGAGCAGAACTGCAGTTCTTCTGGTACTATATATCACCAAACAAAAAAGGTCACATTTGGCTTCAAATAAAATACCAGCAACTTTGAAAACCAGGCACAACACCCCAGTGCTTAGGAATCAGTACTAGGAGTTTCTGTTTTGTTTTGTTATTTATTCAGGGTACAAGGATGAGTAAATATGCCATCACACCTTGTTATAGATGGTGTTAACTTCTAAAACTTGTTCAAATGTTGTTATTTAGCACAGATCTAAGGTTAGTTGTATCTAGTTGTTTCCTGGTCCAAATTAAAGTGGCCGCTGGTCCTTGCAGGCCACATGGCCATTGAGAGAGTTGGCTTCATTTCTATTATTTATGTGAGCTTCACTGCCTTCTAGGAGGGCCATGCCAAGCTGAAGAGGATGTCATACTAGTCTTGTTCTGGGTGGATTTAGTTTTTCTGGACTGTAAGAAACAAAGGCAGACATAGCAAATATACATGGGCCCAGTCAGAATATTGACTTGCTGACAAGTATTTTCCTCTTCACAATAACTTATCCTAGGGAAATGAGTGAAAAATGTTTGTGTGTATCTGAGGAATACCGTATCTTTTAAAGCACTCGATCGTTTTCTCATCCTTACTGAAAATAGATACGCAATACAAGAAAAATCAAATGCTTTCTCCTAATTCTGAACCCTAAAGTCCTCTAGTGTCCTGAAGTAATCTCAACCTTTTTTTTTCCTAAAAATAAATCAACAAATCATTTCTGGGCTAGAGAAATCAAAGGTTAAAGTGCTTGCCTAGCAAGTGCAAGTACAAGTCTCTGAGTTTGATTCCCCACAGCCATATAAATTGAGCATGGTGATGCAGGCCACTAATCCCAGTGCTGGGAAGGCTGAGGCAGGAGGTTTGCTGTGAGTTCAAGGCTTGCTTGAACTACATTGTGAGTTCACAAGTATCCTGGACTACACAGTGAGAACCTGTCGAAAGAAAGAAAGAAAGAAAGAAAGAAAGAAACAAAGAAAGAAACAAAGAAAGAAACAAAGAAAGAAACAAAGAAAGAAACAAAGAAAGAAACAAAGAAAGAGGAAGAGAAAAGAAAAAACAATTTTCTTCCTACATGTTTCCATTACAAATGGTACTAATCATTGAGATTTTTAATTTGCCAGCTGAAGTTGATCAGATTAAGCTTCCTTTAAATGATAAGCAAGTTTTGACAAAGAAAATAAATTACTGTTTTTATCTGATTATGTCAGTAAAAACATGTCGATTATGAACACAATGCGATTAACGCATAAAAATGTGTTCAGCTGTAATTCATAGATTAGTGTGCACTGCAGCACAGGGTAAGCCAACATTGAACTTGCAAACACCTATCCATAGAAACAACTAGTTGTTAACCACTTATTCCTACCATTATATATTAATTTAGAATGCTAAGAATTTAGCAATATTCAGATGTATTTCCCCTCTTCCCTTCATATCTTCTTGCTTGCTCACATTTAATATTTACAGCACCACCTCCCTCCAGAGGGACCAATAGCACAATGACATAGTGTGGGAATGGGAAACCACATTTAGGTAGCCATCCCTACGTGCTAGGAACTGAGAACTCCATCCCTTTCTGAGTTCAGCTAAAACATGCCTCCATTTTTAGTTAAGGGACAGATTTTTTCAAGTGCAGGCAGTACAAAATTTAATCATGCAAAAATTTATTGGAAATATTGAATAACTCTTGAGACAATTGAAGACATATTGGGATACTGGAAAGCCACGATTGGGAACCAAGCACGCATAGTCTACAATCTGTGCAGACCAGATACATCCCATCTGCCTGCCTCTCATTCATTTCTCTGACTTTGCTTGGCGTTCACCTTCCGGAGCGTTAAGGAGAAAGCACAATCATTACTGATCAAAGTGGATTAAAGAGACTCCTGGCTGGCAGTGGTGCCATGGGTGATTCACATCTCCCTGCTGCACATGGCAAGGATTTGGCACAGTATATGAAGTGAGACCATCTTTGTTGTCTTCAAGATGATTTTTCCATATCTTAAGATTAATTTAATTTTCAAAGACAAAAAAATGAGTTAAAGATGTTAGTATTGTAGCCAGGTAAGACAACACATAGCTGGGTGCAGTGGTGCACTTTGCTAAGCAGAAGTAGAAGAATTGCAAATTCAGGCCAGCCGGCAAAATACGGTGAGATCCTGTCTCAAGAAATAAAAAAGAAATTATTAAAATGTGGTCCTGCCCATCTAAAGCTAGTCTCTAAACATTTATTTTATGAAAGAATAGTAGCTATTGCTAGACTCATCCTTTTGCTTCCAGTTACCAGCCATTAACTTTTGGTTCTCATTGGAATTTCTTACTCCAGGAGAGAGGCTTCTGATCTAATAAGATGATACCATGGGAACTTAAAATTATTGTACTTATTCTCTAAGTTGGCTTGTCTAGGCTCTAAAGTTACAATTGCTAAAACATTATTATTATTTGTTTGTTTATTTGTTTGATGAAGGAGGGGTTGGAGGGAAGACATGTAAACTGCAAGAATATTTTTAAAGTAGTAACGTGTCATGAGACAAATCATAGAGCTTAAAATTAACACATACCACCACAGTTCCACATCCTGTCATTTATAGCATTGTATTTTAGTAGGTACGAAGGGACAACATTTCATAAAGCCAAAATATTTTCTGTTTGCTTGTTTGTTTTTGTTTTTTGAGACAAGGTCTCGCACTATGGAACCCAAGCTGGCCTTGGACTTACTGCAGTCCTGCCTCAGCCTCTGAGTGCTGGGATTACAGACGTGCACCACCATGCCCAGCTTATGTGGTGCTAGCGAATCAAATTTGGGTACTTAGTGCTTGACTTAGTGCTTGCTACGCAAGTGCTTTAACCACTGAACCATTCCTCCAGACCCAAAGCCAAAATATTTTCTGCCTGGATGTTAATGCTACCATGTAGCGTTCAGTGTGACTTCTGTACTCTCCTACTTTGCTAAAAACTGTTTCTAGACTTGTTTGACTTACTTTATGAACTACTAGTGAAGGGGTGAGACTTGTATTCTTGATCTGTCAAGTTAAGAAAGCAACACTTCATTTTTTAAAACATAAAATGTGTTGGAGGTCACAAAGACACTCAACTAACTATAAGAATGAACCTTCTTCCGGTTTTACTCATGTAATAGGGCTAAATTTATTTCCACTGATGATCAAATTTCTAGAATAAGAGCTGATAATTTCCTCCCTACAATCTTATTCAAATATTCCTCAGTAGTCTTTTGTGATGTGTCATTAAGAAAGATTCACTAAGATGAAGAAAAGCATTTTGTATTGTATTTCTACTATAATATACCAATAATAAGGACTATACCATACACAAGCAGTCACGGACAAGGTCAGAAAGCTATATTACTTTCTGCTGATCTTATTTCATAGAGATTAATTCAGGAAAAGTTTGTAAAATGCCCCTTTTCCCTTTTTTGCTCCCCTGAATTAATTTGTTTATTAGGTTTTCAATCTCCTGTCCACACAGAAGGAGGTTTCATAAGTGCGTATTGACATGCTCACTGTAGGCTTATGCGGGAGAGAGAATTAACCCTACATTGTGTAGTAGTCAAGTCCTATTTAGTGGGTTGTCTGCTAAGATCAATACAGAGTCTCTAAGGCATAAAGGCGGGCTTCGTTCACTCTTCCTAGACAAATAAATGCCTTTTTAAAAGTCAGTTCACGAAATAAAGCTTTTCTGGGCACAACAAGTCCTGGCCAAAACTTTTCAATAGTCCAAGTTTGAATTTCAGTGCCTCTGCCTTCATATCTAGGATTTTGTTCCTTCTGGGAATGCACCTTGTCTCCAACCTCTTCCAACTGAAACTTACCTTCAAAAAGCAATTTGAAATCCAAATTGAATCCCAAAGAGATGTGCATATAAATCCAAAGGCTCAATGTGCTGCCACTCTTGGGGATAATTGAATTTTATCAAAGACAGAAATTCATAGAATGAGTCTCTAATTGTAGAATTTAAGTAATACACAGAGGCACTTGAGACCTGGAATTGAAAGGAAGCCATCTATTTCAGCATCTTCACAACGCAGACCTACCCCTGAGATCCTCTCACAACTAGAAATTGCCTGGACGCTTCTCAAAAACACAGTCCTGTCTGGTGATGGATTGCCTCCTTTTTATTTTCTTGATTCCATTTAAGTCCTCCCTCCTCATAGAAATATGTTGCAAGCACATTCAATTACCAAGGAATCCGGTAATTACTTCTGTTATAGTATTTGTTACATTCAATGATATTTCTTATATTTCTTCTCTTCCTACTAGAGATTTTCCTGCGAGGCCGCTAAGAGCAAGAACCACTGGTGTTAATTTCTAGCTCCCACACTTAGCTCAGTGTTAGAAACAACATCACCTCGAGGACCTTCTGCACCAGCATTAGATAAATGGTAGACGGCAAGCAGGCCAATAAACCCATTGTCCCTTGCGTCTACTGCAAACCTGTTGTTAGAAGTCATCTGGTGGGGGAGAAGACAGTACAGGGAAGAAGATGCTGGGAGATGGTGGTACATCTACCTACTTTCCTCAGAACATGCATGTTTTAGTCAAGGAGCAAGAAATATTTGAACAAATGTGTTCAACAATATTCGAGCCCTTTTAAAAGAAGTAACACTTAACGTTTCCAAATGAATTGATTACATAAAGGTTGAACTCTACATATCAGGGTTTGACAAACGTCAGACCGCTGGTCCAATAGAACCATGTGCTGCCTGGTTTTGTACAGCTTACAAAATTAGAAGAGTTTTTTATGTGTTTAAGTAATTAGGGAGAAAAACCAGTAAACATAAAAAGGAGAAAGGAAAAAGAGCAAGAATTCCTGACATGTAAAATTAATGTGAAATTCAAATTCCAGGGTCCATAAATACAGTTGAATGAATTGCAGTCACTTTCGTTCCTTTATGAATTACATAAGGTTGTTTTTGGAGAAGAGTAAAGTTGAGTCCTTATGACAGAGGCAGTTTGTCCTATAATGCCAAAACCATACACCATCTTCTCTTTTACAAAAACAGCGCCCCAGTTGAATGTATTGGGAATACAAAAGGCACTTGGTAAGGTTGTCTACATATCTTCTTTTTAAAAAATTAAGAAGCAGTTAAGAATGAGGAAAAATGATTCACAAGCTTGAAGAGAGTAAGCCATCGGGCATTTTTTTCTTGAGGATAAAGAACAAACTTGTAAATAACCTAATTAACAATTGTTTTGGGCAGGTGTTAGATCAGATAGAGCCCAGAATGCAAACAATAACCTTAGGCATCTCGAAGGTAGAAGAAAAAAATGCCTGTCAATATTTAGAGACCTGGGTTAATGAGAGCTCAATTATTTATTTATTGTTCTAACTTCTTTCTTTAACTGGGAGATCTTTGAGAGAAAAGGAAAACCAAGCATTCAATTTATTATTAGGATCAAAGTGTTTTCCTCAGTGTAAGAACCAGATAAATCTTTGAGGAAGAAGTGGAGGAATAAGAGAGAAAATATATATATTTAAGAGGAATATTTATTTTTAGCTGTTATTTACTTTCACAATTCTTTCTTTCTTGCATTTGGAAGTTCACTAAAAAGCACTTTTCTCTAAGTTGACAATCCTACTTGCCTTTTTGATACTAGCAAATGTTTTCAAGGAACGCATTTTGGTTGTTCAATGTTCTTGATTCCTCAACCAACCCCCACTGATCACCCTGGGACTGCCCTCAGAGGCTAGTGAAAGAGAAAAAGCTTTATCCTCCAGCTGCAAAGGAGCCATTATCATAAGTCCTCTTTACTGGTAGGAGCATCAAGTAACCCAAGGATTTTAAAGCTAATCATGTTAATGACATTAAAATGGGGTCACTCTTCTTTCTTGGTTTTAACTTAAAGCACACATTACGTATTTCCACCCTATAGCCAAAACCAGCATTGGTGATCCTTCATTCCCCTTTAAACATAAGACTTTCTTATTTATGAAAATGTATAACTACTACCCAGTTTCAGGGATGTTTAGCTGTAGATTTTCATTACTATAATAAAAACCAACCACAAAAATAACAACTGAAACAAAAAGTTCTGCAATAAAAAGCTCATGAGCCATTGAACCAATTGTGGAGACGGCATTCATTTTTAAAGTCAACTCGTTTATTACATGCATTCACCTGCCCTTAAAATGCAGTGTTAATTTATTACTGATGGCATCTGTAATGATCTGTTGAAGGATTCTGCACTGAAAAGATTTATTCTAATTAAGAGCCCCCTTGCCAACACTTAGTCACTGTGAGGCGTGGAAGCCCAAGGGACCAGATTTCATTACACATTGTGCCCATTTCCAGCAAGTAGAACATTTTACCATCACCAGATCTAATTTACATCTTTATAACGCAGTTTTATGTTTGGCTTTTCTTTTCCCCCCTCATTCTGTCAAAACAGATACTTTGATTCTTTGCCTGGTTCTTGATTCATAATGGATGAAACTGTATCATTTTGCCAAAAAAAGAACTAAAAAGCCTCAAGCCTGACCTAAAAGATGTGATGTTTTCTTAGTTTTAAAGATAAGAAGGCTAATATTTTTATGATTATTCAGAACCCAGGGTGATGACACTTGGCCCCGCTAAGCATGGGCTGCTGATCAGTGTCACCACCAGGATTCTAAATTAGGTGATTGGAATGTTCAGCATTTGGGCCATCATGTGTGGAAACCAAAATGGACAGGGGCCCTTGGCTTTGTTGAGGGGCAGAGCAGAGCTTTTGAGGCAAGCACCCTGGGTTCCAGTTTCCATGTGCCTCTTTCTAATCATCAGAACAAACACCCACAAGCTGTCTTTCCCTGACTAGCTTGTCTCTGAATTCCCTGTCAGTTCTGCCTATGGAGAGTGTGAACAAGAGAGTGGGAGGGGTTGGAGGAGGTGCTGGAATCTCTCCTCTTCTTTGCACCAGCCTCTACTGGCCTTTGGCCCACATGGCTCTGTACAGGGTAGGAGGATCTAGTTTTCATTCAACAATGCTCCTGTGTTCCACAACTTCCTCCCTCCCTGCCTCCAACAGCAGTGGCTGTTCGGATCCTCTTGTTAGGTCCTGGGTTACCTCCAGGCTTCCGGCCAAATCCAACACCCTCCTGATGAAAATTCTCTTCCATAAATCTACTCTGTTGTAAATACTTAAACTCGTTACTGTTTTCCTGCTCAGAACCCAATACAAACTAAAGTATTTGAAAAGTAAGATTCTATGTTATCCCAGTCTTCTAGAAAATTAAGTGTTAACAGAAATGCACAGAGATGTAAGAACTTATACATTGAATGTATTTGAAATTGAGTATACTCTGCGATATTTTAAAATTTTAATTTCTAGGGCTCAGGGGAATAGAGGCCCCTGTGTCTGAGTCCCCAACACCACATAAACCAGGCCTGCTGGTACCTTAAGTGTAATCCTAGCACTTGGGATGCTGAGAAAGGAGGATTGTGAGTTCAAGGCCAGCCTGAGCCACTAGAGTGAGTTCAGGACCAGTCTGTATTACAGAGCAAGACTCTGTCTCAAAAATAAGTGAACAAATAAATAGATAAAAAATGTAATTTCTAGTTTTATTTTTACATAATTTCTTTTTTGTACTTAAATGAAATTTTAGATGGTTGTGTTTAAAGAGATGTACTTTTCGGTTTTGTTTTTCTGTTGATGTATGTATGTTGTTGCTGTTATTGTTTTTTAAGCTGGATACAATTGAAAGGCAACAACAGCAGCATTTTCTTACAGAATTTGGACCCAGTAGAACTGTGAACCTAAAACCTGCTTTATGTTTACTTTTTCATGGCTAATAGGATGAATACCTATCCAATCAATGTTTTAATCTCATAAATGTAAAAGAATCTAAAAACTAAAGGTATATAGTATCTTTATTTAATCTTAAGAGAAAATTTTGTCTCATATTGATTAGAAAAGAAGTGTTCTCCTGAAACATCTCAAGGTAAATATAAGGTCTTGGAGTCTCATCAAAAGCAATGTTTGTTTAAGAGTATAGAAATTTTCTTGGTTAAATTGAAGACTACAAATTTTAATGAAAATGTCTGGCTGTCTTGGGAAGGTTAAATCATAGCTTCTCTGATCTCCTGTCGTTTTGTATTCAGACTGTTGTGACTATTTTCTTGGAGCATTACCATATTGAATTATTTATGCTGAATGAATTTCAAAATTTCCAGCAGGGAAGCAGTACTCAGTTGGTGAGTAGGCAGAACAATGCGCAGGAAGAGGGGAGATGGAGTGGAACTGACCTGCAGCCTGACTGCCTGACCTGTGAGACCTGCATGGCGATCAGTTCCAAACAGGACCCACCAGCCCGTGCTGGTGCCCAAGCCCGCCCATGGTGGTCAGCAAGGGCAGTGGGGCAGTGGAATCAGGTGGCATGGCCAGATCTTCTTGAGGGGCACAACTTGGCCCTGCCATCATCTCAGTCACAAGCCTACTTTTGCCAAGAAGTGCCTAATTCTCTGCCCCACTAGAGAGCTGTCTCCCAAACAGTTGTCCGTGTGCAGTCTTTTCCACAATACATGAAAAGTACACAGTAAGCAACAGAAACTATCAGACCTTCTTGGAGAGAATTAGAAATAAGAGGTATGTTAAGTGGATACTGGATAATCTATAAGCAATTTTAAAAGTACTGTTGAAAATAAAATAGGAGAATACTTAAAAGACAACTTGAAGGCACTATGAAGCGTGTGATAGCTAGTAGGTTTTAAGCTAGGCAAACTCAGGTGATAAGGAACCAAGCCATTCACAATAAAGTTCCACATCTTGCTTTTAAACTGTCTATACAGCACTCTTCCCTGTGGCCCATGCTTTGGGCTTAAACCTGGAACCAGCCCCTCCTGCTTCCACGGCTGAGTGGCTTTTAATGAAAGTGATGAATATCATCATGGTGTCATCAAATAAGAAGGTGGCTGACTATCTGAAGATAGTTTAGGAGCAGCAGTGGCGTAGAAAGATGGCTCCTTCAGAGACAGCCTGCAGGGACACAGCGGTGCCTAGAACCATGCACAGGGGGGAGTTTCATCCAGCAGTGTTACTTTTCAAAGGAGAGGAAGAGGAGGAAGCAACAGCAGCAGGTAACTGAAGGAAGGCCCCAGGGTGAGAGGAACCCGGACAGAGGCAAAGATGGAGGCCCCTGGGGATCCAGAACAAAGCATGAATCCTGGGAAAGCGGGTGCTCTTGCCTAAGGCAAAGATGACTAATCATTTGCTACACCTTTGGTTTGCTTGATGGATTAAGTTTTTTTTAATGGATGGCAAATATATATTCTCAGAATACACTGCAGTGCATTCCCAGAGTGAAGGCGGAGTGAACTCTGTCAAGAGAAACGAAAGCCACACGACGGAGTTTCCGGAGGATTGCTAGTGCTTGCGTCTGCCATTAGCAGCACACAATACAGAGTAGAGAGTTACAGAAAAGGCCAGGCATTTCCCAGGACCATATGGGAGATTCACAGAAGAAGGAGTCAGCATTCATTCAAATCGTTGGGCATTTAAATTACAAAATTTGCCAGAATTGAGTTGATGGGTATTTCAAAATTCTGGCCAGATGCATGGATATTAAACGTGTGACAATAGAAAGTCAGTAGGAACTAGAAGCGTCAGGTCTTTTCACTTCTGTTTTCATTTGAAAATCACCTAGGCTAAAAATGATTTCTCTGATCATTAGTAGCATAGAACCAGCTCGTGCTGAGCATTTCATCCGAGTGAGCTGAGAGGAATTTAGAAAACTTGAGATGCTGCTGGGTCTGAAAAAGGAAGGTATGAAATCTGGTTAAGAGAAAAAGAGCAGTAGACAAGAATCTCCCTACTCTCTTTGTTGTATTTATTGTTTCTATCAGCCCCCCTGAAGGATTTATTTAAGCAATAAACCTTTATTGAGTTCCAGCTGTTTGCTCAGCACTGGACAAGGTCTGTGCGAAATGTAAGCTTATAGTAGTGCATAATCCTTGACCTCATGCACTTCCTGGTTTGTCGAGAGAAGAAAGACCTGTAAAAAAATTAATTGAACTCTATTAGCTACAAGTAGCACTGAGGCACAGGAAAGGAAGGGTAGATAGCTTCCTCAATTGCAATGACTTAGCCAAGAAGTTCTTCAAAGGAGAACTCATGTTCTAGCTTTATTAACAAAAAAAAAAAAAAAAAAAAAAAAACTGGAGTTTACTCAGAAGATGAATCCAGTGGGAGTGCAAAGAGGAATATTCTAGAAAGAACCTTATTGGGGAGACACAGAGGACTGGAAGGACCTAGCATTTCTATAGTACAATGTTGTTTCTTCCAATTAGAATGTAGGATGGAAGGGACAGCGGAGAATAAGGTGACCATGTCATGAACAGGTGTGCTGACATGCTAAGGTAGGGACCATGAGCTTTTCTTGCATGTGACAGACAGACAAGGAAACTTTTATCCAGGAAAATGACACAATCAGAATCAAAGACATGTGAAAGCGAAAGCAGGGCTCAAGCAACGAAACAAGAAACCCAGTACAGTGGTGGGACGTATTTCCCATGGTTCCCCAGCTGGGAAAGCCAGTCTCTCGTGGGGATTTTGTTTGTTGGCCTGCTTTTCATGTGTCTGTTACAATAAACACTTTTACGTATATTTGTGTAATGGTAAGATAAATGAATAAAGTAAGTGTTAAAAATGTGGGCTCTGAAATGCATATCTGGAAAATCGGAACCATTCTTTAAAGATGAGTCAAATTGTTTACATATGATTTGATTAGACAAAAACATATTTTATTGAAATATTGAACCATAATCCTATGTTCTATTTATAACCTTCAAAATCATTATTTAGTGAGATACTTGTGGAAAGGCAAGAAGAAAAATAGGAAATAGACAACAGTTTGCTTCTCTTAAAGGCACAAGCCATAGGAAGTAGCCAATATGACCAGATGAAATCGAATGTTGGGGCTTAGTGTGTAAATTTTGAAATATGCTTAAAAGCATCTCAGTCCTTTTTCGGGTTTCCTGCTACGTATACACAAACTAAATCCTTCAGTTTCCCCTAATTTTCACACTTAGTGTTCTAGTTAAGGGTTTTTTGTTCAAAGTTGTGCTCCAATGATATACTATGTTATAGATAATTACTTCTCTTTCTAAAAGAAGCACAAAATACTTGTCAAAAATATGTTGTGTCTTTTTGGAAACACCTTGAAATTAGATAATCTATGAAATTGGTGGGATTTTTGTCCTGTTCTGCTATTTCCAGGGAAATGATATGCTCAAAATATATCCTAAATATTGAATGTGTGTAAGCAAAGATAAGGAATCGGTACAGACAATTTATTGGAACTACTACTCTCTCTTAGCTTGTGAAAACGTGACACCTGGTTTGTTTCCAAACATTCGTTTATGTTGCTCTGCCCCCTAGTGGTCATTTGGTATATCAGCTTTTTTGCCGCATTTCTTTTGGTTGATTCTAGTTTAGTATTGACAATACTTGACCTTGATATTCCTTTAAAATATTAATGAGTCTACACACCACTGGAACCATGTAACATTTTATAGTTTAACAAAAATATTATAATAATCAAATTGAAGAAAATTTTCAGGAAAATACATAAGAAGAAAAAAATAAATAAAACACTGTCATGGAGGTACCCAGTCCAGCTGCGTTTCATCCATGAATTCCTTGAGTCTGCTGCGCACAGCACCCATCCATTCTGTTCTCCTAACTAATCTAGCTTCCCATTTCTCCTAAGAGATGCTAAGACTCTTAGGGCTGTAAACAGAGTTATTAAAAATACATTGTAGAAAGAATAATAGCTCATGATTTGGTTGAAACGAAGAGGTGACAAAGAATACCTTAAATAGGAGAGTGTGTGAAATAAAAGAATCCATATCTAAGCAACAGAGCTAGTGTAGTAACTGTCCAGGAGAGAGGTTTGAAGAAAAACCCACAGCACCTTTTTAGGCAAACACTGAGTTTAAAATGTCAAAGACAAATCTATCTGTCGCCCCAGCAAAGTCAAGGCCCCTCTGGCACGCGAGTTCTGTTCCACAAGCAGGTGCTGGGTAGAAACATTTTTAAAAGTTATTAACTATTCACAAGCATTGCAGCGACTGTAAAAATGATCCGTCAAACTGTGATCTTTCTCGAATCACCAAGCTGATGGCAGAAAATCCATGAATAACAGAACTACTGAGACCCTAAGGGGTAGAATTATTAGTTAACAACTAATCCTGCTTCCAGGTCTGGAGGAATTATTTCTTAGACCTCTTGGACTAACACTCAGGTCAAAGAAAAAATTCAAACACAAAATCAATAATTAATGTGCACGTTTATACACAGACAGTCAGCTAATGGCTTTCACCAAGACAATGTAGATATAGCTCAGTTTTGACTGTTTTAAACACACACCCCTAAATGCTAATTTTATCCCAGATGAGTTTGTTTTAATTTTAATTCTTATTGCAATTGAAATATAATACTTATGAACTCAGAACCTGCACTATAAGGCTATAGGATATTCCTGGACGCTTGTGTATGACAGAGGACCCATTTCTTCTATACCTTAGACCTTACAATTTCAACTTTTCATTGTAGAAAAAGATAAAAGAGAGAGATTGAGTTGCGGTAAGCATCAAGTTCTATTTTAACTACCATCATTTCCTTCCCATTGTGAAAGAACTCTTCTACCTTCCTGGCTACTTCTAAAATACATGATTTTCATTTTGTCTCCTGGTTTCTATGGGACATAGTTTCACAGATACAAAGGTATGACTTAGCTGGGAAGGTTTACTGTCTATAGCATTTCTTCATCATCAGACTAACTGACACTTATACTCTTCAGATAAAAGCAGAGAAAATATAATTGGTATGAATAAAACTAAGAATAGAACAGTATTGAGCTCACAGATAATATAAAACTTCAAGAGAATATATTTATGTGGGATCTAAAGACAACCACATTGTAGCCATATCTCTGGAAAACTGTCAGTTAGGAAAGTGAGATGGACATTAATAAAATTTGACTTGTAGTATGTTTAAAAAACTATGCAAACTTTACAACTTATTATTACTTGATAAATGGAGAAAATAGAGGGAAGGAGGGACGGATAGAAAGATTATTCAATGTGTTTGCCTGAATTCAATAGCTTGGACTAATTTTGGTGCTGAGTAGATAGAATACATACCAACATTTAAGGTCTTGGCATAAACTATTTGATCTGTATTTGAAACCAAAATCTTCAGTAGTCCAAATAAAATATTCTGAGGAATTGATCTTTTACCCACTATGATCTTTGACATAACTCTGGCCAAGTATTTAAGCAATGTGCAAATTTAAAATTAATTTACTTTGTGAATGAAAACTTCGTATGTTACCTTTTTTCTCGTGTGAAAAAAGGGAGGGAGCAAAGAGCTGGCAGACATGCAGTGTGGAACAGAGCAGAACAAAGCTGGAGTGGCCCTAATAACACAGTGAACCTATGAAGAAGAGGAAAATCTTGGGGGAAAGAAGGTAGAAGTATGGAGGAAAGCTTCCATTCAATTAACAAAGTTTTAAATCACCTTTGTTGTAGTTTGAATCTGGAATGTCTCTCAAAACCCTCATATTTGGAAAATGACTCGGTAACAGAGATTAATTTACTGACTTTCTGTGCTGGTAAGAGGTGGGCCTGGTCAAAAGGGGCAGATCTACAAAGGGTGGATCACTGAGGGCATGTTGGGTAACTGGGGGTGTGGCCAACCACTGAAGGTGTGCCTGAAAGGACATACCCATGCGCCAGCTTCTCCTGAACCTCTGATCCTTCCTCTTTGCAATGCTATTAGCAGCTGTTCCCCACTAAGCCCTTCCACCATTGTCAGACACCTGTGAATGGTCTGCGAACTCATAAAACAATGAGCCAAAATAAGCCTTGAGCAACAAGAAAGCGACCACGACAGAAATTGGCATGAAGAAGTGGGGATGTCACTGTGGTGTTCCCTGACCGAGTGGTTTAAAAGCCTTTGGAACTGGTTTTACAGAATGAATTTGGAAAGGTTTGGACGTGGCGTCTAGTGAAGACTTAGAATGCTGCAAGCATAGCTTGACATGTGGTTCTGTCAGATCTCAGAAGACCAGAGAATGCTAATGCTAATCGAAGTGCAGATTGGGAAAGCCAGGCTGAAGTGATTTCAGATGAGATGGTAGATCCTATTGGCAGTTGGTATAGAAACCATGTATTCTGGGCTTTGGCAAAAAGTGTGTCAGTGAGACTTTGCCTGAAACTGAATTTAAGGGTGGTTGGACTACTTAATCTGGCGGAAGAAGTTTCAAGGCAGGCCAGGGTTTAGGCTGTTACCTTAGGTCCATTTGCTGTTTTGAGTCAGCTCTACACTGAAAAGTAGGAAAAAAAAATTAGTGGAACAAAAAGAGACAAAGTGTTTGTAGTTTAGCCAGAATGAAAGAGATTGCGAAGTTGAGGCAGAAGTGTTCGTGCTCATTTAAAGATTAGTGTTAATAAGAAGCTAAATGTGCTGGATCACAAGAAAGAGGTGTGAAGGCGTCTGAGGAATCACCATGACCATGCCCTTTACTGGCTTAAGGGCGTAATGTCTTTGCTTTCAAGACAGATTTCCAGGACATCAGTGGGTAATCTAGCAAAGTGAATTCCCAAGGAGTTCAACCACCTAAGAACTCAGAGGGCTTTGTAGCTGTAGCACAATGGGGCAATATTACTGCTGACACCCGATGATCTTGGCATCGTCTAAGAGCTGCTGGGTTTGCAAGTGCGCATAATGCAAGAACCGTGGGGTCAGGAAAGCTTCCACCCAAATTTCAGAAGAAGGCCGTGGAGGCCAGGCATTGTGTTCCTGGATTCACAATGGATGAATTTTTGAAAGAGCAGGTAAAAATGTAGGGGATGCCCCAGAAATTAGGGGACATCAGAAATATGGGTTATCTTTAGAGAAAGGACACAGGCTGTGAGTGGAGCCAGCCCAAAAGAAAGCCAGAGCACTGCAGCTAGAGATGGTGCCATAGGAGAGGGACCACCTACGGCTTTTGGAGCTCACATCTCACCACAGTGTCACCTAGAGGCTGGCCATGGAGCTGCAGAATTTAATGGAACTACAGGATTTAGTGTTTGCCCTGCTGTCTTTCAGACTTGCTCTGGTCCGATTACTTTCTTTCTATCCTCCTATTCCCTTCCGAAATAGGAATGTTTACTCTGTGCCATGGCATGTTAAAAGGTGTTTAACTTTTCTTTGATTTTTACTGGTGCTCACAGCTAAGAGTTTTCAGTGAATCTGAAGGGAAACTTTGGATTTGAACTTTTTAGCAGTGCCAGATGTGTTAGGATTTCAACAGCTTTTAGAGATGGACTAAATACCTTTCATAAAAGAAGTTGGGAGTGAGTATTTTGGGAGTCAGAGGCAGAATATTATGGTTCAGATCTGGAATGTCCCCCAAAAGCTTCATATTTGGAAAGTGATTAAATTGTGGGGATTAAGCCATAGATATTCTGTTCTGTTAAAATGTGGACTTTGATTGGCAGAAGCAGGTCACTGAGAACTTATATGAAAATGTTTGGAGGATTACTGAGGCTCTGGTAGATGTGATCATAGCGTGTGTGGCAGGTTCCTGAGAGAGGCCTGCAAGCCTGTACCCCCACCTCCACTTCTCCCCAGATCATAATCCTTCCTCTTGTAGTGCTGTGAGCAGCTGTTCTCCCTCAGGCCCTTCTGTCATTGCCAGACACCCTTGAATGGACTGATACCTCTTGAAACCGTAATCTGAATAGAACATTACTTTCCTGAATTTGTGAGTGTCATCTATTGAGTCCCAGCAATGAGAAAGTCATTGCTCCATTATGTAAAGTTGGTGGAACATTATTTTGTTTCATTGCAGAATTATTACCATAGCTCCTTGTTTTCTGTATTTTTTTAGGAATTCAATTCTATCGTCTTTGATCTCAGATGTCCTTTGTAAACTGTTAATCAATTTCATAAGTATTGTATGTATGTATGCAAACTTTTAGTGTAATTAGTGTAATTCCCTGTTGGAAATGAGGGTTTTGAAGACTGAAGATACTAAGTTTTCGAGAGGATCAGAAAAAAAATAAACTAAAAACAGGATATATGAAAGTAGTCCTGGACTTAAATTTAAGAATAAGGACTCCATAAAAAATGAGTTGTACATTGTGGAGTAGAAAGAATAAAATGCCAACGTGTAACTAAGTTGTACAGGAAGAGATTAATCATTAAAAGGTGGTAGTGCAATAGGAACACTTTAAATGATCGTGTAGCCACAATAAATGTCCCTTTATAGTGAATAAAGCTTTCTGTTCTAAACCTTTCCTCCACAGGTTTTCAAAGTGATATAATTCCTCAGGTGTGTTAAGGTTAGTTTGCTTCTTGCTATGCGTTTGAACACTAGCTAAAAGATCCTTTGTTAAACAAAGGACAGCAGCTGTTTTAGCCAGAGAGATATTTCTTATCCCCAGTATATTCTGTGTCCAATTAGAAGCTTGCAGGTAAAAATTACCCATTTCCATTTTTTCCAGGTCCTTCTTAAGTGAGAAGAGACAAATGGATAATGTAAAAGCAGATATAAATCCCATTGCATTTCCCATTCTCCTCCAACACATCTAAGTATACTATACTTAAAATATTACAGATGTCAAAGGGAGCCCAAACTCAAAAAAGATGAGGGGAGCAGCGAGAAGGACCAAAAAAGTTGTATTACAATCCTGAGGGATACTTCTTGGAAACCAGCCCAGGGCTCCAGCTGTCTGTACACCAACAGCCATGGGACTTCGCAAACTGCCTCGTGACCGGCTTGCTCTGCTTCCCCGTGCTCTCTTGCCCAAATGTCTTCTCTCACAACAGCAAAGCCTTGGGTTCTGGCCCGGTTGGCTACCATATAAGCTCTGCCTCTAGATGGCACGCGAGGAGAAAGATGAGAGGAGATAAACGTGCCCATGAGCGCTTCGTTCCTTCCTCCTCTTCCCTCCACAGTCCATTCAGTTCATTCCTAGTCATCTGAGAGGCTTAGCTGCACTGTGTGGATTGTGAAGGACTGGATTACAAAACAAATGTGGTAGAGGTAAATAGTCAATATCATTTTATTTGTTGCAGGTTGGCACAGCTGTGTGGCACTGCGCCACCACTACATGTCTGTTGTCTTCATTCCTTTATGGCTTATTTGGACCTCTCAGCAAACTGGATCATCTCCTTAATTTCTTAAAGTACTTTAATAGTTATAAGTATACTGGATGTACTGAATCCGTGACATTCTGCACCTAGAATACAAAAGTAAATAATAAACACTAATTTTTTAAAAATCTTTTAGAGAAGGGGAGGGGAAAGTATGACAGAGTTATTATTGACTTTGTTTATTTATATTTCTAAAGGACCTCATTAAATAGATTCAATGTTTATCTTCTCTGAATATTAAAATGTGTATTTACTTTCATGTTTTTGAGAAAAATCTTCTTCAACTTCAATTGATTGACATTAAAATGAAATTTATTTTTTAAAACTGTGTGTATATGTGCATACCTGAGTGTATATGTGTATATGTGTGTGTATGTGTGTGTTTGTATAGGAGTGTGTGTGTGTATGAGTGTAAGAAACAGAGAGAGAGAAAGCCTTCTCCAGGGCTTACTGCACACAGTGCAAATAGAAAGATGTTTATAAAATATGAGGTGGTACTCAAGGTGAACTGTGGCTAATATGCAAATTGACTCATGGCCACATAGCATTGAACAAATAGAAATTGACCTTCTAAACCTCGCCCATATGTCTCAATAATAACGTCTCAAGCAATCTTCATTTATCTTCTAAGCTTTCTTTTCACTTTGACTACTTTTAAAATTAAAAATTGCAATTTTTTAAACTCTTTAAATTGAACTTTTAAATTTTTTGGTTTATGATATTTCTTCCCAGTAGGACTATAGAAATTGCCCTTTTGTCACATGATACAACATTCCAGTTAGATAATTATTTTGTTATTATTGTAAATTAATACAATATTGTCATTCTGGTGCCAAATATAAATTTTAGTTATGATGTATTAGTATAATTACTGACCACTTACAGATGCCAGCAAGAATAAGCGACTGGGCCTTCGAAGAGGAAGACCAGGGCCCCGGGTGAGGTTATCAAATGCAATACCAGTCACTACAGCCCCTATTACACTTTTTGCCCTTGTCTTAGTTACTTTTTTGTCACTGTGACTTAATACCCAACATCCACAACTTAGGGAGGAAAGATTTATTGCAGCCTACAGCTTTAGAAATTTACATTCCATTCAGGGGTGTGCAGCTGGAAGATGGTGGAATCACACGGTGGGGTTGTAGCTAGAGTCAGAGTTGGAGCCTGTGCTCCAGGAGGCAGAAATCCTCACAGCAGGGTGGAACAGAGAAGTCTGTGAGGGAGGGTGAAACAAGCACACACCCCTCCAGGTCCAGCCCCAAGCATCCTCCCCTCCAGCCAGGCCCCACCTCCCAACAGTACGCAGTATCCATAGGAACATGAGGCTTTTCGGGCACACTGCAAATCCAAAGCATGATGGCCCTTTCCTTAGCCCAATCCTCTGCAACTCCATCTCCATGTTGACATATAAACATTTGCTCACAAGAACATTGTTAATAAGAGTAGCCATTTCCTCGGACACTGCCTACAGGTATACTGTACTCTTTCTCCTTTCCTCTTTCCCTGGGAACAGATTTTTAGATAAACTCCATGCCAGAAAAGAAGAAAAAAATGTATTCATTCCACTAGCATGTGGCAAGAGCTTACTCTGTGCTAGTGGGACACAACATAAAACAGCTGCTGCTTTTTCAAGTTTATTTTCAGTAGGATGTATTAATAGTGAATAAAATATAAATATGAAAATGCTATGTGTGGATAAGAACGGTGAACATAATCAAGTGGGAAATTTTTATAAATAGTGATTAAGGGAGATGAGATTATTGTGGAAAGGTGGCTAGAGAATAATGTCTTAGAATAATGTCTAAGCCGCACCTAGTTAAAGACCTGGGAACTGCATGGCCACTAGAAAGCCAGATTTCCAATGTGACCATGAGGCACGGAGCTTGTTGGAGGTTGGTGTGAAATATGGAATTAAATAATGTAATCGCTTTTAAGGCAAAAGGTAGGAGTTTGGATTTACTTTTGATTCAAATGTATTAGAGAGTTTAAGCAAAATAAAAACTATGTGGATTGCCTTTTTTTTTTTAATCCATGACTGTGATTTCTGTGTTGCTGTGAATTGTAGAGTGGCAAATGTAGAAGATTCAGGAAGGTGCAATAGTCATAGTAAGACATGATGCTGCTTTGGTTTATTGCAGAGATTGGTTGAAAGAGGATGTTGAATAAAAAGAACCAAATGGAATATAATTCAGTTTCATTAGAGATCAGAGAGCTAGCTGAGAGGTAAGATCTGGATATTGAGGGCTTGAGTGGTGGTCTTTACAATTTTGATATGAACAAAAGGAGGAGGTTGGAGCAATAGAAATAATTCTACCATGGCTAATTTAAGGTGTAGGTGGTCTTTTGGCATCCTGGGTAGAAATAATTAGGTTAAATCATTGAAGATGTGAGCCAAATTTTCCGAAGACATATCAGGGACAATAGTGTAAGTTAGCATATCAGCTACATATAGAGAGTTCTAAGCTGCATGAATGGAAGAAATGACATGAGGAGGTTTACATAAAGAAAATAAGAAGACTGAAAAGTGAAATCTAAATTTCTGTAAGATTCAGTAGTCAGATAATGGAACAGGGAACATAAAAAGATGGAGTAATAGGAGCAAAAGTGTTAGGATGGTTTCCAATTTTTAAAAATATAAGGTGTCTTGAGAAGAGAATAATCAACTGGTCAAATGCAAATGAAACTAAGTAAGGTTATTATGGACAAATGACCATTGGATTTCATAGATGAAGGTTAATGGGACCCTTGGAAAGTTTGTTCCTGAGTGATTATATCTGATGAGAAGAATATGATGTTCTAGATATTTTTACTAAAATGTCATAACAAATCCAATATTGGAAAAATTTCAGGGGAGAAGTGTGTTATCTGGACTATAAATTTCAGTATAGAAGTAAAGGCTATTACATAAAGGTAAAAAAATATATAAAGGATAAATTGGAAAGCTATCATTACATCATCTGATTTAAAGTATTTTCTAATCAAAGAGATTGCTGAATGGAGAATAATTTTCTATAAGATTGAAAGATAACTTTGTATTCATGTATGCATAGCTTTGATTCATTAAAATCTGAAGTCATTTATTTTTTGGTCATGAGACAGAACTAGAGATAATTAAAAAAAACACTGCAACAGATGGAAATCTCTTTTCATGACTTAAAACAATGTATTTTGTTGTTTTTTGTTTTTCTTCAACTAGGTATGGTGACATGGTACCAAAAACCATAGCAGGGAAGATATTTGGTTCCATCTGCTCACTGAGTGGAGTCTTGGTCATTGCTCTACCGGTCCCTGTGATTGTATCCAACTTTAGTCGAATCTACCACCAAAATCAACGAGCAGACAAGCGAAGGGCACAGAAGGTATGCACGCAGCTCGGTGACACTGTGATTTGAGATCTCCTGCTTTCCAGCATGACTTCCCTGATTCTTTCACGGCTATTTAGATCTAGATTGTCCAACACCAAAAGAGACCTAATGTCTCGTGATGAAACCAAGGAATGTTTTCCAAACTAGATAGCAGGCCCATTATAGTGTAAAAATGGAAAGTTCTCCCTAAGTGTATACATCTATGGTCATTCGAGTGGGGTAAAGGACAGCATGAATAACTTGCTATCTCCCGTGGCTTCTGCTAGATGCAGGCCCAGTCACTGCGATTTGTATTTTGTTAGGCAAAATGAGACACGTGGCCATGTCTAACTTCAGAGTGAGCAGGGAAATACCTGGTAGGGGGCCAGCAGCAGAAAGTAAGAATTAATATGTGAGCAGCATTGATAATAGCAGTAAATTCAAAGACACATTCTTGACAAATTTTATTAAAATCCAATTTCTAGATCTGATTTGTTTATGTCTTTGTCCATCACTGATTCCCATGCAAAAGGACTACTAAAAAACACTAACTTAGTTGCTCTTTGATTGTGGGGACAGAATACATGACTTGTACAACTTAAGAAAGGAAAGGTTTTATTTTAGTTCACAGTTTCAGAAGGTCTCAATCCACTCGGGGGGTGGAGGGAGCAGCAATGTTGGAGGCACATGGCAGAGGTCTAGCAGGGGAGAAGCTGTTTATGACATACTGCACAGGAATTATGTGCGAAAGGAAAGGCAGCATATATTCTTCCTAGTCGTGTCCAAGTGTTCTGTGTCAAGCCTCAGTGATCTGCCTCTTCCAAACAGCCTCCACCTCTTAACAGCACATGGAACCCGTAGATATTCCACAACATTATAATACATAAGGCTTTTGGGGGACATTCCATATCAAAACCACAACCTTCTTCCCCTGGGTCCCAAAAAACTCATGTCTACCTTCTTATGCAAAATGCATTTAGTCCACATCTAAGGGTTGAGTTATTCTCAACAGTTTAGCATTGCTAAAAAGCTGGAGTTGAAAGTCTACTCTGAGACTCAGTGTAAACTCTCACCTGTGAGCCCCTGTGAAAATTAAAGAAAAGTTAAGCAGTTCCAGCATACAAAGGCATGGAGTAAACATTCCATAGGAGACAAATAGGAAGATTAAAAACAATCAGACCAAAGCAAGCACAAAACCCAGGAGGGCAAGCATCAAATCCTGCAGTTTCATTAAATCCTGTAGCCCATGACCAGTAAGTACCTGGGCCACACGCAGTGATATATGAGCTCCAAAGACCTGTCCTCTCCCCTGTGGCATTGGCTCTGGCTACAACTTCCATTGCTTGTCTTTTGGGTGAACTCCACTCAGCCTGTGGCTTTCCTCAACAAATGATTCACATTTCTGGTGTCTCCAAATTTCTGGGCTCTTTATTGCATTTTCAGCTTCCCCTTTACAACTTCACACACTGCGCTTTCAGGAGCAAGCTGCCTGGTCTCCAAGGCCTTTTTCTGACACCTGAGTGAAAGAATTCCTGATCCTACAACTCTTGCCTTCTGCGTGTCCGTAAAACAAGCATTGTGTGGATGATGTGGAGGTCTGCCACCAGCTGGAGCAGTAGTCTGCCCCCTGGGGCCATGGTTGCAGAGGCTGCTGAGTTCTTAGGTTGCTGAATTCCATAGGAATGTACTTTCCTATGTTGCTCTGCAGGATGCCATTGGGCTGTCTTAGAAATAAATTATTTGGCTTGGCAAACTTGAATTGGTAAAGAGTGTGGTCTTGCTGATACCTTAGATGCCCTGGAGGCATCTTTTCTGATGCACGCGACTTCTTTTGAATGATAATCTCTTAAAGAACTATGGACTCTTTCCCCCAACTTTATACACACTTTCTGGCAAAATTGCCACTTTTTACATCTTTCTGTCTTTTTTTTCTGCTTTTTGGTGTAGATCTGTTCAAAAGACACAAGCATACATGACTTGTACAACTTAAGAAAGGAAAGGTTTTATTTTAGTTCACAGTTTCAGTTCAATGGCCTTGAAATATCCTCTGACAGATTAATTTATTCACCAACCTCAATCTCAGTTTCAAACAAAGTCTCAGGACAGGAGTAAAATACCAACACTTTTTTTTTTCTTTTGCCAGTTCATAGCGTGCATATTTCTAGACCAATAGCCAACAGAGTCCTCCTTTCCATCTGAAACATCTTGAGCCCAGCCTTTCCAATCTGTAATTCTTTCAGCATTCTGGTCTTCTGAACCCCAACCACAATCTCTACACAAGTTTGGCTCACATCATTCTAAGCCTCTTCCAGCCAGAATCTTCAAACCTTTCTAAACTTCTCCCATCAACCAGTTCAAAGGCTTCTAAACAACATTGCTAGGTAAAGTCACAGCAAAGACGCTATATTTCGAGTACCAGTTTCTATCTTAATTGCTTCCTCATTGCTGGGATAGAATACCTGACATCCTCAACTGAAGGGAGGAAAAGTTTATTTTAGCTCATAGCTTTAGAATGACTCTTTCCACTCAGAAGTGGCTGGCAACGGTGGAAGCCCATAACAGAGGCCTAGCGGGAGAGAAACTGCTCACATCATGGTGGACAGGAAGCCAAGGATGAGAGGAAGGGTAGAGCTAGCATATATCCTTCCAGGTCATTCCAGTGTTCCACCGCTTCTGGGCCGAACACCAGTGGTCTGCTTCTTCCAACCAGGCCCACCTCTTTAACCATATATAGGAACCATATTTCTCCCACAATATCCAAGTGCATGAGGCTTTTCAGGAACATTCCAGACCCAAACCTCAATAGGTGCTGAAATGTGTCTCTAATATTTGTCTTATTTGACATGGAAACTAGAACATACCTGCTAATCTGTAGCTATTTTTTCTAACCCAGCAGAGAAAAACTGCCTCCAAACTTCTAACCACTTAATCCCTATAATGATAATCCTATCTGTGAAATGGAGGGAAAGTAACATTAAGATTATATGCAAATATGTATGTGGAAGTCTAGAAGTATACACACATGTAATTATGTAAACAATATTTAATGTTCACTAATGATTTATTCTCAAGTGTTGGTCTAATTTTTTTCAAAAATTAATTCACATAGTCTTTCATTGACCCTAAGAATTGGTTATCACTATTGTTTCCGTTTTATAGATGGGAATCCTAAGGGATCCAAAAGTTAGGCCATTCTAAGGTCACATAACTAATAAGTTAAGAGCCATCATTCAATTTCATCAGCACCTTGGGCTCCTAGGTTCATACAATCAGTTGGCACTCAAAACAAAATTGCTTGAATGTTAGCAATTCCCTTTCTTCGGCTTTTCAGAATAACATTTAAGAGGCAGGATACTTTTGCTCTGAAACAACCTAGAAAATGTGTTCTATAGTTTACTCAAGGCTTTTCATATATATTTCCTGTATTCTTGATAGCCTCTAAACAAGTCCTTTAAAGACAATGTCAATTTTGTAAATATCCAAAATTCATTCCTAACCATGATTAAAGTAGGTGTAAATGTGGTGTTACGGTAAAATACCATGAGAGATTTTGGTACAGGTCATTATATCTTTTTATATCTTTCCAGGATGAATTTAAAATTGCTTTTTTGAGACAAACTCTTACTAAGGCAAAGAATGGCCCAGTTTGGGGTCACATTAGTGACCCTCTTCCTCAGCCTCCCAGAGTGCTGAAATTACAGGCGGATGTCATTGTGTCTGGCTTCAGAATACTTTTGAATAACATTAGACGCTTTAGTAAAGTATAATCTTATAAAGTTCCTCTTTGGAAAGTTTACATTATTCAGTATGATACATACTATGATGTCCAGAGAATCCATTTATGTACCTTGTCAAAAATCCTCTTCCTTTGGCCAAGAGCCAGTTTTCCAGTCTCAGAGTTGTCTGTCTTATGCACTCCCTCCCTCAGTTTTGAACAAATACCTTGCTTTTAACAATGAGTAATAAATATTCCAAATAACATGAATGCAAAGAACTGATAATATAATAAACAAAGTAGGTTAAAAAGGCACTCTCTTGGAGTGGTAATCTCATGCAGGGGACAGCCGTGAGTGGCAGCGGTGGAAGGAAGGTTACAGGGCCTTCCACCAGGGATCATTGCGCACCACAACTGTGGCTCTGTGGAAACACTATAGTCCTTCTGCTGGTAACATACAGATATTGTTTAAAATAATATACTTATCTTCTCCGAAGCCTTAGCTTTTATCAACCTTCCTCCCTCCCACCTCAGTCTCCATTTTAAAACTGATATGAAAACTATAGGAAGCACAATTCTTTATTTTCTAATACAATGATCCCCTCCACAACTCTATTCTTACAGTTTATCATGTGCAACAATAAAGGAAATCTTAGAATGTTTTAGAAACTTTTTCACTGGAATTTTTGAAAAGACAAAAATAAATAAATACAATGTTATAAAGTACCCTAATTGAAAAGTGTGTGTTTTTAATGCTTTTTACTATTTTTGTGTTTAAAAAACATGATCCATATTCTAAATTTCTGTCATAATACAATGAATTTTGCATATGACTTTGGAAAATTGTCTTAATAAGACAAATACAGTAACCTAATATAAGATGTCCAGTAAATAGTCTGTGAGTAGTAAATAGGACGTAATCTTCCAAGAAAGAACATAGATATGGGACAAAATAAGTTACTAAGGAATATTTTCTGTTTTCCTTCCCAGAAGATTAAAAGAAAACAAGAATAAACTTCCATTAGGCTAAGACAGTTTACATTTATCTGGGCTTGGTTGATTTGATAAATATCAAAGTTATACAAAAATGACCAGCTAATTTAGTCAAGCAAGGAATCAGTTCAGCAAAAACATCATTCAAACTGGCCAAATAAAATAATATTATAAAATAGTTTTTGGTCAGATTTCTGACTGTTTAGTTCAATTTGGCAAATCTAAGATTAAGCAAAGAAGAAGGAAGCAGATGCAATATGCATCTAAGAAAATTCCCATTATAATTATCAACAATGGCTTTCTTTTTTGAGGCTCTCCCACATGGGAAGTACTCTTTCTGCTTTCCCTACCCACTAGAGAAATTGAATCTTTTATTCTTATTTTTTTTTCAGTCTTCGAGAGTCTTGACTGAATTCTGACATGAAGGGGATGTAGGTTTCTGCCCCAACTGTTGGTAATTGTACATTAATAGATGGATTTCTAAACTCATTACAGTTTTACTGAGTACAGTATGTTTGTCAAGACAAGGTTAAATCAATACAACAGTAATAGGAAGGTTCTTTTTTCAGGGAAAAAAGTCTGTTTTGTTTTAAAATATGAACCAGTTTGCGTAATCATCTTCATACTCAAAAGGCTAACCTGTATTTATCATGAAGTCATAGTGATAGTAATTATAGTTACAATGTAGTCCTAGCACCAACAACTCTCTGTAGTTTCCAGTATGTTCCAGCTGCTTTATATGTGGCATTTATAATTATTCACTATTGGCTTACAAAGGAATTATTATTTTCATTTTATAATAACTTGTACATGCCTATTAAAGTCCAAGACCAAAATATTCTACCATTATTCAAATTACAAATCTTCTGTTATTTACAGGGCTTTTCCTGTAGATAATTCAAGATACATTGAGACATTTGGAATCAATGAATCAGTGTACAGTGTAGGTGCCTTATTTTCATATGAAGGCTTTTGACAGTCACTCAGAGAAAAATGGTCCCAGTTCTCAGTCTGCTAGATATCATACCCTATTGTGGTGGTATTCAAGCTATCTATTAACTGGAATTTTCTGGAGAGCTTGTTAGAACATCAGTTGTTAAATCCTACCCCAAAGCATCTAATTCCATAGTTCTGGGTTCAAGCTTGGAAATTTGCCCTTCAGTCAGGCTCCCAGGCACTACTGCTGCAGATGCTCGGAGGGCCACGGTTGGAGAACCGTTGCCTGGTATATTCAGCAATATTCAAAAGAACAAGATTTTTTAAATAAAAATTCCAGATTAGTAAAAGGCAAGAATTAATTCCATGCTAGAGTTTAAGAAAGGTTTTGGTCAGATAATCTGCTATGAAAATCACTCGATACTAGACCAGACATCTGTAGATAATCTAGTTCACTATGTGGCTTTAGCATATTAACTGCCTGCTACAGACATATATGTAGGAGTGTGTAGAGTGTCTACTGCAGGTGTTGGCTTCATTTAGAGCCTCATTTCTCCAAACTCATTGCTGGTCTTACCCCTGCTCTTTGATCTCACTGCTTTCCCAAACTACCTCATGTAAGTGCCTGGCAAACACCTACTCAAGGCTCAAAACTTAAGTCAGTTATTTTCCATTTCTTGGGTATGTCTCTAAGCTTTGTGGGTACCATGAATTGCTCCTTCTTTTATCCTATAATATTATGTGTAACCTATTACCGTATACGACACTACTATCACTCCCTCCCCAACACAGAGTTCAATACCTGGCAAAAAGGAGCTTTAATATTAGTATAATGGGTGAAAGAACAAATGCACAGAAAACAAAGTCTCATCCACCATGACACTGAAGTCCTTTACTAAGGTCTGGTGGACATTCCCAAGACCAATTAAAAGACAACATTGTAAAGTGCAGGACGCAGTCTTCAGCACAAAAATATAAAAATAAATTTGGAAATGTGACTGGGCCTTTGATACACCCCCATATCTTCTTTCGACTCTCACATTACCCCACTGAAGCCCGCCATTGCTCCCTCTTTCCTTCCACTAGCCCAGAACATGGCCCTGTTTCTGCCCAGTGCTGCCATCTCCAGCATTAGCCAACCTCTGGCATATTGTACAGTCTCCCAGAGACATCCTTCTACTCTCTTTCTGTTATTGCTAGGTAATAGCTTGTCTCATTTCCAGGGCAACTGTTTTCCTTAACAAATGTAAGGATTCCAATAAAGTCCTTAAATTTTTAAGAGCTGCTCAAGTTTAATATGCTAAACCTATGTGAAGCATTTTACTAAACCTTAAATGAAAGAAATTAAGTGAAATTTTAGGGCATATGGTATAGGGAGCGTGTGGACCAATCTTAAAAATATAAGGAACTGTTTTAGATGTAAGGAGAGAAACTTTCCCTGCCTCAAGTCTTAAGGCTGACTAGAATGCCTTGTTTTCCAAATTATTGAAAATGTTTTGTGATTTGGTAGCAAAATGGCCCAATGACTTCTTTCAGTCTTACACCTCATTTAGAAAATGGCTATTCATCTGTGGCAATCACTGTGTTGATGGTATTTAATTATGGATCTTTTTTTTCCAACTGTCTCTCAGCCTCTATTCCAGGAAAGAAATTGTAAAGTTATATAATGTTATTTTGTGTAATTAAAAGCCAATCTTTGCCAAAAAAAAAAATTCCTGCTGTGCTGCTGTGTTACGCTACATACTTGTTTATGAGAGCTCCACATCAAAGAGTTTCATGTTAAATTAATTTAATAAAAGATGCTTACGATGCCCTTCTGTTATCTTCGTATTTGTTGTGAAGAAACCAACAACAAGGAAGCCTGTTTAACAGCTCAGCATTTTCCAGTTTTTCCTTGACCACAGAACCAAGTTTTTTTGCCTTCTCAGATCAATGTGAATTCTATGCATTACATTTGTAATTCCCTGTAGCCCAATTTCAGAAATGTTGCTGAGATTATAAAGGATTAGGCAAAAGCTGAATTTATGAAAAATTAAGTGTGAAGAAGAGAAACGAACAAATAATTTTGCTTTCAGCTATTTCTCTTGCAGATACATTCCTTATGATATACAAAGTAAGCAGGGCTGCTTGTAAAAAAAAAAGTAAATCAAAAATTGATTGGTATTTGACTGGCAAAATAAATGATGTGTCATTCATACAGCGCCATGTTATGTATCCACTAAAAAGAGGTGAATCTGTAATGAGCTTACATAGGGAAAGTTCCAAGACATGGTAAATAAAAACGATGAATTACAGAAATGTGGGAAGAATGTATCTTTGTGATATTTCTTGCTAAAAAACTTTCTGACATGATTCCCTAATAATATTTCCACTCATTGACTCTGAATCGTGGAAGAAAGATGGCTCCAGAATCAGATAGACTTTCTTATTTGCTAGTACTTATGTATTATTAAAATATTCATTTTTATTTTTATGTATTTCTGAGACAGAATCTTGCTATGTAGCCCAGGCTGGTCCTGAACACAAGATGTAGCTCAGGCTAGGCCTGGACCCCGGCAATCCTTCTGCCTCATCTATCGTATTGAAATATTTGTTCTATGTAAGTATCTACTTTCTATTGTAAAATCTACATTAAACATTTTTAACTAAAATCCATGAATGGAGACTACAAAAAGTCACTATGTGGGTTATTTGGAAAAGGAAAGGGAGACCTGACAGGGTAAGTTTAGAAGAAAAATCTTAACCAATGCATCCCACTTGCTTATGTTGAATTCGCTCGCTAGGTGCAAGTCCTACAACTAGAATTACCACCAAATCTGCACTCTGTAGAGGGTGAAAAGTGGACAACTTCCGTGTGAGGCCTGAGGGCTGCAGACCTTCGGGGTTATAAGGAGAGTGGATCCCCAGGAGTCTGACTGAGCTCGGGTTTGCTCAACAGTATCCTCAGCAGTTTTACTATAACTGTGAACAACTGAAGGGACTTCCTCAGACTATCTTAATTGAAGATATTTCTCTATGTGGAAAATGCTTGAAAAATTATAAATAATCTCATAAATCTTTCCGGACAGGCTCATGTTTTCTTCCTTTCAGCAAGTCCAAATGAAATTCAAATCACATGAGCACCTAGTTATGGGCAATTGTGCCAGTGAAGTACATAATTTCAAGGATTTTGTTTGTCAGCATGGACTCTATTGTGGCTAACTTAGCAGAATAGTTACATAAATAAAATTCAGGTTAAATAGTGGTTCAGGAAGAAAAGAAGGAAGGACTCGGTGGAGAGAGTGAGAAAGCGAGGAAAGAGGGATAGAGGGGAACGGGAAGGGAGGGAGGAAAGAAAGCAAATGATATCCTGGAACCTACTAATTTTAAAAAGGCCATTTATTTAAATAGAAAAGGGAGTTGGCAGCTGGCTTGCCGGGCGGCTGGTTTTTATTTCATTAAGTTACTCGAATTGGGGCAAGTGAAAAGGTGAGTCACATAATACTTTTTTTTTTTTCCTCTCTGACAAATTGAGAGAAACCACAGTGAAGTAACTTGCGGTGATCTTACGGTAAAAATTAATCGCAATTCCTAAATGCGCACCCCAGCTTCAAAATAGTTATCTGATCTGAAGATGAATGTCAACGAATGTGAAATGACTAGGGTTAATTTTCGATAGTTATTTGTGACAAGCCAGTTTGCTGTTTAAACCAGCTGTGTTGCCCCTGGGGGTTGTACAAGAAGCACTCACTGTTTTAGGAAGATCATGTGTAAGCACTGACGAGTCCTTCACTGTTCTTCTCTTACAGAAAGCTCGGCTGGCCAGGATCCGGGCCGCCAAGAGCGGCAGTGCCAATGCCTACATGCAGAGCAAACGGAACGGCTTGCTCAGCAACCAGCTGCAGGTAGACACACGCGCTTCACTGGTCCTAATGATCAATTCATCGGTGTCATACTGATTTAGTTCCACTTAGCTATATAATGTTATCGCGGGTCATTATGAATATGGCCATTGAAACACACAAGTGTCTTTTTTTATAATCGCTCTCTACACACTGCAGCTGGCCGTAGCAGGTTACAGACTGGTCCGCGGTATTGCCAGTGGAACAGGACTCCTGTTCACCACAGGCATTATCTCTGCCCTGTCGTATGAACAGCACAGTGGTAAAAAATGCTCAATAATTTAAATAACTTACTAGTTTTATTTCAGAATTGTGTGTGTTCCTTAAAGTCCAGATAGACAGGAAGATGAGGGGGAAGAGGGGTAGCGTCTGTCTACTTCGTAACAGAGAGAGAATACTGTTCATTCAACGTGAAGAAAGTCACGTGGTCTAACAAACAACGTGACAAACATTCGTAGTTAAAATTCGAATCATCTTTCCTTACAAAATAGTGTCCATGTAGGACACATGATGGTATTATCAAAGTATCGTGTGAGTACCAGGATAAATTTTGTTACTCAAAGATGATAGCTCCCAGGCTTACAAATATAGATTGTCATTGAAAGAGTTTTAAAGTTAAAATTATATATATATATATATATATATATATATATATATATATATATGCTGCCAGTTAATTTCAGAATATAGGCCGGATCTCTCTGTGCAAACATGTAACTGACGTTCTCACTGTTGGCAGATAAAATAGCAGGCACTTCTGTGTTTTCTGTGTTTACAGTCCTCAGAGGAGGAGCAAGCCTTTGTTAGCAAATCTGGCTCCAGCTTTGAAACCCAGCACCACCACCTGCTCCACTGCCTGGAGAAAACCACGGTAAGCAGACAGGGGGCTGCCTGCATCTGCCCTCTGACTCTAATCCCACTTGCTTCTGGGCATACGTAATGCTTCCAAGCACGATCTCACTCTCAGCATTCCTGGAAAATGTGCTCAAAGACAAACTGAAATTCCACAATATTTTGAATTACTGTGGAAGACTACAGTGACATTTCAACTTGGACCTTATTTTAGAGATTTTCGATGCCTCATTCTTGGTGGTTTCTGCAATCTAGTCTAAGACGCCAGTTAAATGTAGATGCAAAGTTCTCTAATAGCTAGACCAATGAAATGGCATTTTATTTCTGGTCTTAAAATAAGGACAAGTGTGAAGCTTCAAGTGTCGCTAACATCTGGATAAAGAGAATACCAACAATAGTAGAAAAAAAGAGAGAAAAAAGAAAAAAGAAAAGAAAAAATAACAATATAAGCATTTCTTTCACTCAGAAATATATTGAATAAACACACACACACACACACACACACACATATATATATATATATATATATATATATATATATATATATATATATATAACAAAAACTGTTTTCATAAAAAAAATCATATGAGACATGACACATTTAAGCCCAGGTGTGCGCCTGGGTGCTGAGAAATAAGGATGCCTATCTTACTGGAAAGCTTTCAGGGGAAACTCTTTCATAATGCGGGCAGCCCTGCCTTAGCTAGCTGGTCAGTTGCAGTCACAGTCTATGATCACACAGTTGTACCAAACTGTGACCATAAGAAATCAGTCTCAGTCACTCACTGACCAGAGACACGTTGTATTCTCTCCCTACATATTTCCCATCAATGTACCAACCTAGTTCATCATTCAAAAAAATACCTGTTCCTTATTTGCTTACTATGGGCCTAATAGTGAGCCAGGTTAAAAGAACAAATCAGTATGAACTCTGACCCCTTCCATTCTTCATTTGTGAGAGAGACATGAAACACTGTTATGAACAGGATGGGGCCATAGTGGAGTTGGGGGGAAAGGACAGAACCACGAAGGGACAGGCTCAGGCAGGGAGTGCTGGGAGACCCTGAAACCAAAGGCTAGGCAGAGGAATGGAGGAGCTTGAAGGCCATGTCAGTTCCTGAAGAAAGCCGGCACTTGGCCTAACGGGAAACCCGAAACATTGGCGGGGAACTGGAAGGAACAAGTGTAGCGTGGTACCAGAGGGGGACGAAGGAAAGGCAGCAGCCAGATGAGGCTGGGCTTCAGAGGGACAGGAGCAATTTTAGTCGTTATTGCATTAAAAAGAAAAGAAGAACTATTTAGTTTTAACAAGATAGTTACACAATTATATTTTTAAATAATAGGCTTATAGCCTGTTGAGATAATACTTTGAAGGTTAAATAATTCCGTTAGAATGTATTTATCCCTTTCTTTTTATTTAATTTTTATGCATTGTTTTACCATTGGTGTTTTTAATGAAGCATAATTTTGGTGCCAACAAATATAGTTTAAATTGAGATACCTGCAAAAATATATGAGAAGCGTACTTTTTATTCCAGTCACTAAGGAGATAAACTAGAATCTCACACGTCATCTCTTGCACTGTACGTGTGCATTGTGCATTGTATGGAAAGACACACAGCTAATCATCTGTGCATTATTTTTTCTCTATAATTTAACGTCTAACATAACATTCTGTCTTATCTGATATTATCTTCCAGATGCTAAACAGTAGAACGTTAAATTTCATATTTTTCAAAATGCTTCTCTCAGCAAACAAAGACTAAATGAGTAACTAAAACAACCTATTAGCCCGTGAATTGCTGCAGGTGTTTTAGCAATGCTTTGGGTGAGCAATGGTTAAGTGAAGTCGGGTATGAGTGAAGCCTTCCATGAGAAGGCTGTTGTCACGTATACAGAGAAAAAAATGTAGTGGAAATCATCCTCTAGTAGTAACTCAGACCAAAAAAAAAAAAATTGTTTTCCCTTGTTATCTTGAAAACTCTTTATAGTAGGACACAATTCTTTATAAAATATATTTAAAATAAAATGTATCCAACACTTCTCTAAAGCATGTTTGCTCGGTGATGCTCATCACTGCCTGCCTGTATACAGGAGTTTAGAAAGATAGTAGTGGAAGAGTTGTCAGCAGTCTAAGGTGATGGTGACTGCCAGTGGGGCATCACACATGGGATGAGGGAGGTCACAGAAAGTCAGTACTCATCTCCCTGAGTTAGGCATACTGACGCATTTTGCAAAGGGGTGTGCTTGTGTAACTAATATATGAGAATTTTCCTTACACTGGGAATTTTAGGAAAGACGTGAAGTGTCTTAGGAATCTCATTTTTAATGAAAAAAAAACGTTTGATTCCTACGAGAAGATATTTGATAACACACAGATAAATTAGGACATTTTTTAAAATAGTATTTTTAGGGCTGGAGGAATGGCTCAGAGTTTAAAGCGCTTGCCTACCAAACTGTAAGTACCCGAGTTCGATTCCCCAGCACCACATAAGCTGGGCATGGTGGCGCACGCCTGTAATCCCAGCACCTGGGAGGCTGAGACAGGAGAATTGCCATGATTCCAAAGCCAGCCTGGGCTCCGAAGTGAGTTCTGAACCAGCCTGGACCACAGAGTGACACCTTGTCTCAATAAATAAATAAATAAATATTTTTAAAAATAATTTCTTGGGCTGGTGGTGGCACAGGCCTGTAATCGTATCACTCCAGGAGACTGAGGCAGGAGGATAGCAATTTAACCCCAGCCTAGGCAACTTAGCAATTTGACAAGACTTGGTCTCGAAATAAAAAAAAATGAAATGGGCTGAGGATGTAGGTCATTGGGAAGACTCGGCATTCAATGCCCAGTATAAAACATTATATATATATATATATATATATATATTCATAACTTCAATCTGTTTTTTAAAAATGTAATCATTGTGAATTTATAAATGCTGTGTGAATATTATATTAATTTTAATGTTTTCCCTGTTAGTTTATAACTCATTGATTTTTTGCTTCAATTACTAAATTATTTAAGACAAAGCTATTCTATGCATGGACACTGAATTAACCTGAGTATGTCAATTTCTAGATTTAACTGCAGAGGTTTCATTTCCACATAAATGCCAAGAAATGTGGCCCTGAGATTCTAATCATTATGAAAATGGAGTTAGGTATCAGATCAAGTCCAAATGCATATGAATATATTTGAATTTAAAAATAAAGCTCTATGTTTTAAAAAACTGCAAAAAAAAATGTTACTTTACCTTCCTCACACTTTCTTTGTCATTACTAAACAGAATCACGAGTTTGTGGATGAGCAAGTCTTTGAAGAAAGCTGCATGGAAGTTTCGACGGTGAATCGCCCTTCCAGTCACAGTCCCTCTCTCTCCTCACAACAAGGAGTCACCAGCACCTGCTGTTCACGAAGACACAAGAAGACTTTTCGCATCCCAAATGCCAATGTATCAGGAAGTCATCGAGGCAGTGTGCAGGAACTCAGCACAATTCAGATCAGATGTGTGGAGAGAACACCACTGTCCAACAGGTACTGGGGGCTGATCTGTGCTATGTACACACACTTGGGCTGGTTCATAGGCCATGGCCTCTGCTGTCACGTTGCCATTTGGTGACATCTGAGTCTCAGTCACTACAGTTGAAAAAGAGACAATACAGACTCTTCAACAAGTAGAAAAATGAATCCTCTGGGGTGTATATTAATGGTCAAAAGTACAGTTAATCGGTAGGATTAAGAAAAGATGGCCAGGCAGACACAAATACATTTTTATCTCTTCAACTCCTCTGAAATAAAGACTTCAATAATTAGGCACTTTGTATGTTTCCTCAAGTGACTGAAAATTACAGTCAATTCTTCAAAACGGGACAAGTGAAATTGACATCAATGTGATTGAAAGTCATCCAAGAGCACCTAAAAATATATCAACTTTTCCAATGTAACAGTCAAAATTAATACTGGGTCTATACAAATCTCTTTTACCAAGCTATAGTTTTGATCACAAAAGTATCTGTGGCAACATCACACACACACACACACACACACACACACACACACACACACACACACACACACACAACTAATACAAAAAACACAAGTGAAGCTCAGTTGCTCCTGCCTATTGTCTCAACGACTCAAGTAGCAGGAGAATTGCAAATTAGATCCTAAGCCAGTCAACTTAGTGAGAGTCTGGAAGAAGAAGTAGAAGAAAAAAAAAAAAAACAAAAAACAGGGCCCAGTGGCACAGGCCTGTGATCTCAGCACTCTGGGAGAATGAGGCGGGAGGATCTTAAGCTGTAGCCCAAACTGAACAATTCAGCAACTTAACAGATCCTGCTTCTAAATCAAAAATTTAAAAAATGCACTGGGGATGTAGTTCAGTGTGAAGGCCCTGAGCACACTACAGGGGTTAAACAATACTACTACTAAATAAATAAATAAATAAATACTTAAAGGAGATTGAAGATGCAGCTCAGTAATAAAGTACCCCTGGGTCCAACGCCCACTATGGCCAAAAAAAGAGATGTGAGTGAAATACTAATTTTTTTTTTTTACTTCTGATTAATTTATAGACAATATATGTACAACTTTTATAGTGGTATTTGCCATTTGCTTTTAATTATTTGCTATTTATTTTTCCATAAACATATGTATAATAAAAAGTAGTACATTTAATTTATACAAGTCATTAAAAAGATCCATTTATGCCTAAAATTACTTCATTTCATCAAATTACATACCATACATTGTTAGATTGATAGTGTATATACATTCAGTCCAACTTCCATTCAACAATCTGTGCCAAATGCCTGAATAAGCCCGAATTCAGACTACGTTTATTTAAAAAACTAAATATGTTTTGTCAGAATGTGAAAAGGTAAAAAAATAAAAATTTTCTCTCTTTTAGACAGTCCCCCTTGCCTTTCTTCTGTTACCATCACAAAATGAAATAGGGGATGGAGAACTATGTAGAAAGAGACCTTGAGACAAAGCACTTTAATTGTTTTCTATGAAAGAAACCTTTTGAATTCTTGCATATGCCTTTCCTGCGCCTTTCCACTGTCCCATTTCCCACACTGAATACAAAATTTATTTTAAGAATACCATGGGAAAATTTTTGAAATGCTAGATGGTAATAACTTATGTTTTAACCCACAAGGGTAAGATTTTTTAAAGCAATATGTGTTTCAGAGAAACACGTGATAATTAAATGATTCTGTGCTCAAAAGAAGTGCCCATTGTATGGCTCCTTCATAATGATTCTCAACCCTGTATAAGTCCCTTTCTTTTCTTTCCATTTGGATTAGTGTATGTGTGTGTGTGTGTGTGTGTGTGTGTGTGTGTGTGTGTGTGTGTGCATGTGCGTGCATGATATAAAATGGTGACATTGAGTTTGAGTGTTCTGTGCACGTATGTATCAAATCAACATTACTCTTATAATTCCCTCCCTTCCCCCTGTTTGGCATTCCCACAGGCTCCCATCCCCCAAATCCCCATCTTAAGAACAACAATTGATTTTACTTTGCCCAACTCAGGTTGTCCACGTCTTACTTCCATCCATTTCTGTTTTTCATTTGCACAAAAATACAGTATTCTTGAGAAACAGTTGATTCAATTCTATTGGTTTTTAGATATCCATTTAATGTTAATGAAGTGACAAGCATTTAAGATAAAGTTTATTAAAATTTGCTGTTTCATTTCTTACATGGTAGTTTTTATTAAACATTAAAAATGTTATTTGCTAATGCCTCCTTCGTCAAGGTGAAAAAAAAATCATATGAACATCTCACTTTCTCCCTTGTTTTTATTTCTCTCATCAGCCGATCCAGCTTAAATGCCAAAATGGAAGAGTGTGTTAAACTAAACTGTGAACAACCATACGTGACTACAGCAATAATAAGCATCCCAACACCTCCAGTAACCACGCCAGAAGGAGACGACAGGCCGGAATCTCCTGAGTACTCTGGAGGAAATATTGTCAGAGTGTCTGCTTTGTAAGACAGCTGGAACTGGTTTAG
The DNA here is from genome assembly GCA_004027205.1 of Ctenodactylus gundi. NCBI lineage: Eukaryota > Metazoa > Chordata > Mammalia > Rodentia > Ctenodactylidae > Ctenodactylus > Ctenodactylus gundi. The sequence goes on along the minus strand of PVKB01000416.1, from coordinate 239,763 downwards.
GAGAATTTGAGCCCTGGCTACTGAAAGAATCTCAATGTAGAAGAAAGAAGAACCAATCAGCCTTCTACAGATCAAGGCAGCAAAGGAAGAAGGTTGGTAGTGAAGCAAAAATAAAGTTTCCACACTCGAGGATATGAATAAAACCACCCTGTGGCATTTCTAGACAGTTTGACTTGTCATACAGAGGAATGTGGCCCTTTGACTTTGCGAATGAGCACAATGAAATGCCACCTATTGTTGCTTCTTATGACCAGAACTCTTTTTTAATAAAATAAATAAAATCTTTGAACATAATGTTCCGGTTGAATGCAAAACAAAAAATATGGAAAACATTTTGATAAAAATTTTTCCTGTTAAAACCATGAACATTGGCTATGATGAACAGTATATTACTTATGAAAAATAAACTCATACAACACATCTGTATTGACTAAATGAAACCATCATAATGCATGCTAAAATTCTTTGGAGCCGTGATCTCAGTTTTCTTATGTTGTCTTCAGAATAGGCATGATAAACTATAATTGTAGAAAGGAGAAATTTCTGTGCACTTACAACAAGCTGATTGTTCACGTTCCATGGTGGGCTGTGCAAATAAACTCCTTTAGAACTGCAGTATTTTTCATGGGGATGCTCATTAGTAAATCTAAAGTGTTCAGATAGTGCAGTATTAATTATCGTTTAATCTTGCACCTAGTTACTGTTACAACTGCAATAATTCATTGTGTATCTGTTGTATCAAGAATTGGGATTTTTGGTTATACTTTCCAGATCGTCCTAGATTCAGTAAGAGCCACATGCATAGAAAAACTTCAGGTGTGGCCAGATTTTCAGTGAATTTTTAGTCCAAAACTATTGTGTCATAAATGTTTTTCTGTAGTATTCTTTGGTCCTCTGTAATCCCGTGAGCCAGTGCATCTCCTGTTCCTGTATTTCTATAGCAACTTTCTATTGAGTTTATCCTCATCAAAGGGACTAGCGTTTATTGTAGTTGAAATGACTTTTTCTACTTTTGTATTCCCAACACATTCTATTGTAATAGATTGTCATCAATCCCCTTGTCAAAAACTAGAAGAAAAACAAAAGGAGTTGACATCTATGAATTATCCTGACTGTCTTTGCTATTTATGGAAAAGCCCAGATTCTGGATATATCGGTATGTGTTATATAGAAAAGAGTTGACTGGGACTAAAATCACAGGATCAATGATCTCAGAATCTTACTTGATGTATTATTTATTTTGCTTTAGATCTTGGATACATTTTGAAAATAACTAATGTGAATCGAAACGCAGAGATAAACTGAAGTGCTTTATGTAGCAAATTTGACAAAAGCATGCTTTCCATGCCATTCAGGAAGGCAACACCAAACTATCTCAGAAAAGTCCTGTGCATTGCAAGGCGCAATCTTCTCCACTAGATCGGAGGATAGGTGTTTGACAAAAGTGAAAAGATATCAGCAGACACACCTGCACGTGACAGTGTAAAAGAAGTTTTATGTCAAATAAAAACTTTTGTTCATTCTGAGCCACCACTGTAAGGAATAAAGTTTAGTTTCTACACCTGGAAAGAGTTAATAACTATCCCTCTCTATAGAAATTTTAAAATGCTTATCCTAACATCATAAAAACAAATTAATCCAACCATTTTTAAATAAAGCCAGAGTTCTTGCTTCCCATTATTAGAATAGCTTCTAGAGCAGTGCTATGCACACAGTAGATCTTAAAACATTTACTGAGTGGGAGTAAGCTAAACTCAAGCGCCTCTTGGGAAGAGCTGGCTTTATTCTTAGTAAGTCTTTTAAAAAGTTACTAATCTTCCAGCAGTGTGAATATTAACAAATATATTAACACCTGCCTATTGTCACTTTATGCTTCTAGAGAAAATAGTGAAACTTCTTTGATGGCATTTATTGAAGACATTTTCTTAAGAGTAGACTAATAAAACTATAATGGGGAATATTTGATGTCTTTGGACTCCCAATAAGTTTTTTATGTTCTTAATATCACGCAAAAAAATTCAGTTAGGTCATTTTGGTTGGCAATTCTGCCTCCTTTTTGATTTATTACTATCAAATATCATTAGTTTCTTTAGACTTTTGAAAAATAAAAAATAACTTTTTGATGTTTTAGGTGATTTTAAAATATACTGTGTTGGTGGTGAATGACTATTGCTGATTGTGTTAAGTGCATCTGTATTGTAAGTGAAATGTAATTATTTCTGTGTACCATATGGAGTAACAAAGGTCATTGTTTTTGACAATTTTGTTTGAAATTCATGTATCTTATTTCAAAGGATAGCATAATAACTGCATTATGCTGGAAAAAAATAGACCTTTGGAGAATACTTAAATAAAACATGTGCATGCTTGAACAGGATCATGGGTTGACTGCTTCCCTTTTTTCTTAGATTTCATTTCTTTCCAAAAGCTAGAATAGACCACAGGCGTGGTATACGTGCGAGACCCCTGTGACACGTGGGCTCCAAGAACTCAATGCTCAAAACTAGCCTAAACTAGTGGTGACGAAAGATTGCTGCCCAAAATGAAAATTTAGGAACAGGCTTTAGCAGAAAATTTAATGACAGTTAAGTAAGACTAGCCCTTGAATATTATGAACATCTTAGCCACCACTTTTTGAATCAATCAAGAGGAAGCTCTGAAGCAATATCTGTGTTCAAAGCTCAGGTAAATTCTCAAAAAGATTTTTTTCCTTCTAAGAAAACAGGATGGCTTACTTGCCCAGTTCTCTCTCTCTCTCTCTCTCTCTCTCTCTCTCTCTCTCTCTATATATATATATATATATATATATATATATATATATATATATGAAGATTCTATACACATATAATTTAAATGCCTAATAGCCCGTGCTCATGTTATGTCCAGATCACGAACATACCAAAGAAACCAGGAGACCGATCATGCATGTAAAGGCAAGGAGTCTTTATTTGGGCTTAAGCTCGGGCTCTCAGTCTGCATCAACATAGTGGATCCGATCCGAGAACCTCGAGTCTCTGTGTAGCAGACTTTTATTGGTTACAAATAAAGGGAGGTGGGCTTTCAGCTTGGTGGTTACATGATTGGTGAGCATACAGCAGGGGAACAGACTTGTTACATGGTGATTGGCTAACTAACATTAAGCAACTGCCTCTGGCCCCCAGACCCAATTCCCCATCCGCAGGAATGTAACCCTCACCGCAGGAATGTCAGCCACGTTTCTTAGGCAATGCGAGCTTTCTCCTGTTTCTGCCTGGTCATCCTGAGAGCGCAGAATTTCTGGCCTACTGATTTTAAGCTGGATTTGAGACCTGTTATGAAGTTCATCTAGCCTGGGTCTTTCACTCATACGCACATGCATAGACTTTTATTCATTTTTAAATGTGTACATATTGAGGGTTTCTTTTCTATGTCCAGGAGGAGCCAAAAAAATATTAGGTGTTTAATAAAAGAAGGCGATAAAAGGGAGATCAATACGGAGACTGATTTTTACTAGTATTTTATATGCTCCTCTCGGTGAATAATATCTATTTTCTTGCTAATTGTTTTTTTTTTTCTTTACAGGCTTTCATTTATTATAGTATTGTTCTTGCATTAGAAAGGCACACACACACACACACACACACACAGTTCCTTCAACTTAGTCACAGTGTTGGCTTGGAAACAGCCTCTGAGGCATTACAGTAGTATGTGTCAGTAACACTGCTCAAAAGAATCAAAAAGGTTCTTGATATTAAATACATGATTTCTCAGTGTCCCATAAGAAAGTCACCTTCTCTTTCCCAGAGAGTTATTATGGATTATTAACTCACAGGTACACTGTGAAGGTTTATTGCACTGTGAAGATTTTCTCTGAATTTTTAACATAACGGTATAGGCACACCATATTTAAGACATGAGAACTTGAATTGCTTATGCCTCAGCTAGTTGCCTTTAGTTCAGTAAAGCTTCCTTCATAGAGTTTATTTTTCTTCTAGATAATTATTAGTTTGAACAACAACTTTGCTTGAGATAATTATGAAATACATTAGTTGCAAAGGTTTTTAATAAAAACAACAACAACAACAAAAACCTTAGGTCCATTACCCATTACTACCCATTACCTTCTAACCCTTTGCTTTTGAGCACCCATCTTTCCTTTTTTCCTTCTCTTCAAGGAGTATTCTTTCAGTAGTTTCTTCCTTTTTCGAGCCCTTTTTGCTCTGTTTTTTTTTTTTTTTCAAGAGAAATTCATTAAGTAGCTGCTGTTAGTTTATTGAGTGCATGGAATGGGCCAGACATTTATGATAGGTTCTGGAGAAATAGAGATTAAGAAACCAGATCAAATCCTCCTCAAAGAATTATACAGTGGAAAATAGCTTGAAATGTTCTGTTTCACAAAGCTACTTATATTCTTCTACCGCCAGTCTTCTTGCTGGCAATATCGATAGGTACTTTTCGGCCACCATCCCCCAGAGACAGCTCTTCAAGAGGTAATATATTTTTAAAATTGTTCTTCAAAAGACTTTCTGAAATATTTCCATTTTGTCATTAAAATCATCTTTCTGTAAGTAATGATCTTTTTCTATGGAGGGCGGGAGCTGCGAACATAAATCTCGATGTGTTTAAAGAGAGAATGAGAACAAGACAAGCCAAAGCCAAAGAGCAGTTAGAGCTTTGTGTTTCTGAATTGATCATGGTAAAAAAAATACACATAAAAAATTTTAAAAAGCAAACTCAAAAACACCCCCCAAAACAGCCTTTTCTCAAGTATTCACTTTGCCATTCTTACTGTAGTCTGAGAAAATGTGATAAATGTCTTCAGATTGCTTTGCAGGAGGAGTAATGATGTTACTGTAAATTCAAACACCACGCCTCAAGTGTGCTCAACTGAGTCATCTTACTGAGCTATCTGAAAGAACAATATATCTAAAAGAAAGGTACCTTATCAGGCTCAGTCACCAAACAGGTGAGCCTAGAGGATTCACGTCGATCCTAGAGCACAGGAAAGGCAAAAAGGGTGAGGGCATTGAAGGGGTCAGAACCAAAGATTTGGAGAAACATTTACAGGAACCATAGACTACAAAGTAAAGGGCTGGCAAGGCCTAGAATATGGTAGAGAGGCAACCTGGGGTGTGTAGTTGTCAATCCAGCATTTTAAATCTGGGTTTCCATTGATTTAATTCCTTTGCTAGAGCTTTAAATTATAATGCTATCAGGTAATTTAACCTATTACCAGTTTTCAATAGGCACTGATGGGTTGATTTCTCAGATATCTCACGGACTCCCTGCACAACAAAAAGCAGGAGCCTAAAATAGCAGGCTAAGCAACTGGAACAGGAAATGCAAATTGATGGCGAAAGCCAAAGTTGAATGAATGTTGAATTGGAAAAACAAATCTGTTACTCAATCAGAGATACAACCTGAGGAAAGGTCATGTAATATTAGGGAAGATATCATATCAAATATAAATATAATTTTAAAATGATATTAAATTATTGTGTAGCTCACCTAGAATTCAGATCATTGGCAAAGATCCTGAGAATTTACTTCAGTTTTGATGCAGGATTATCTGATATTAATGCAAGTTATTTCCCCTTTACCTATACCTCCAAATTGCAAATATAATTTTAAAATAAAAAATATCAGATCTATGACAATTATACATGGGACTCAATATGAACTTACAATAATTTTTTGCCAATATGATAAGGATCCAATGTACAAACCAAGAGGTGCAATTCCAATGTATCCTTTCCAATATATAAATTCTGCAGTAGATTCACAGTGAGCACTCAATAGTGTTGGTTCTAATTCTAACGACTATAAAAAGCCCCAAACAGTAATAACTGCTGATTTCATTGCTTCTTAAATACTTGCTGGGCACTTCCTAATCACTATCTATGAATTAATCTATTAGGTAAATGTATTAACCATGTTTTCTGTTGAGAAAACTTTAACCCAGAAAAGTAATGAGTCTGGACTTTTCTAATTTAGATAATACAAATTTTTAAATTAAGCCATGTATTTCTGTGATAGAGTTCTATTGTGTAGAAACACTGACGCTATTGCTTCTTTTAGATTAAAACAGAAATTAAATAAAATAGGGTTGGGGCATACAGGAGGCCAGGTACATTGATTCTCTGGTGGTCGCCGCTTCATTAACAATGACTATTGTGGATTATTTCTCCCTCTTTCTTCTGTCCAGACTTTTTCTTGTCTTGAAGAGTGGGCTATTAAGCACTGCTTCTTGATTGAATATTGAGATTAAAATAAAATGGAGCCTAGTTAGAAAATATATTGCAGTTTTAATCGACAAAGATTCTTCCAAAACCTATAGCAGCATGGCACACAACATTGAGTTAATAGTCTGGTAATAGAGAAAATTTTGTGTTAGGGCATCTACCATTTTACAATGGTAAAACAAAACTTGCAAAAATTTTCAAAGGTGTTGACCAAGCTGGTCTGTAGCAATATTCTGTAGTGTTTAAGTGGCACAGAGACTAGCACTTGGAGGCTAATGATGACAAAATAATATAAATATTTTGAAATTAATGGGCAAGACCAGAATTCTGATGCTTCATTGTCTTTCATATGTTTCTAAGTTCTTGCAGGCAAAATTTTCAGAGGATGATGGCAAAGTTCCTGCTGGCATTTAATACTGCATGCAAACTAAAGATCAGAGAGACTCAGACAGGAAAATAAATAACCATATAACTCAATATCCCAAATTAATACAGTTTAATTAAAATTATTCCTGGATGTTTTTCATTCTCCCAAAGAATTCCAAAATTTTTCTGTAGGTCATTGATTTTTTATTTGTTCCTAATAAAATCGAAAGCTTGAGTAAAGGTGTAAACACAGATACTTGATTTATATAGAACTGTAGAAAATTTAATGTACCATTTAAGATGGTACTTGGGATATAACTACTTGCCATAAAACTTCTTCTTTGGGTTTCATCATTTACTTGTTTTATGTACCAAAATAACATTGGCCTATTAATAATATATCTTTACCATCAACTTCAATCTTTGCCTTTCTACATCTCAAATGATAAAGGCATTATTCATTGTATTAATGTTTTCCCCAAAGCTCTTTTATATGAAATATTTAAATTCCCATTAATAGGATTAGAAGTACAGGTGCAAAATAAACAATATTTTATACGCTCATTATTGTCAAATTTTGAAGACATTATGACATTTTCATATGGTAGATTATAATTTTATTAAATTATTTAAATTTGTTGTGAAATAATAATACTCCAAATTGTTATACAAAAAGATAAAAACTCATTTTTTTTTTCAAACTAGTACACAGCATGCAAGTTCTAGCATGAAATCAGACTGCCCTCTGCAAAGGAAGCTCGTGCACGTTAATAGCTCCACTGTCAAACATGAGATGCACTTACACATCCAGATGGTTAAGAATGAGACAATTGAATCAGTGAATGATGAGAAACTCTGAAAACTGCTTATTATTTCTGAGACAGAGTTTGAAAGATCAGAACTCAACATCATGTCAATTTCTTTGTGTAGCTCACCTAGATTTCAGATCATTGGCAAAGAGCCTGAGAATTTACTTCAATTTTGATGCGGGATTATCTGATATTAATGCAAGGTATTTCCCCTTTACCTATACCTCCAAATTGCAATAAGAATCTCAGGTTTATATTGAATACTAAAGTGATTATAATAAATTCAACTTAAAAGACTCCAAAAATGAGCATACAGAGGCCTGGGGCTATGTGTATTTGATTCTGCTTAAATATTTTTGGTAGTTATTATTGAGCGTAGTCAACTTTTAAATGCAAATAACTTTAGAAGGGCTATTATTTATTTCAAATCAATTGCACTTGTCCATTTCTTTCCATAAGTGAAAAATAATAATCGTTCAGTGCCCAGAGTGTCTCACAAAAGCTCAGGTTCGACATGTGTTTTTTCTCAATTAAGAAAAAGCCGAACAAATGAGCTAACTTAAGCAGGTTTCACATTCTGCATAATAGAAACACGCAAGATAAAGTAATAAAAATCCAAATTATTGGGAAATTTTTCATATGTGCATTTCTGTTTTTAATTATACCTTGCATTATAATTTAAGTAGATGTTTTGATCTGAAATCTCTTTTCTGTCTCAGATGAAGCTCTGAAAAAAATGTTGAAGGATGAATGACAATTTCATGATACATGCATACACCACACACACAAATCAGCTCAGTCAAAATATGATATGAAGTTTGGAGTCCCATTTATATCATGTTATGATGTTATGATGAAAGTAGTACTGTAATATATTCTAGAGGAAAACTTTTTCTTTCTGGTAATTGTTATAACTTTAAAGGTGTTTTTTTCTTCTTTATCAATTGTATAAAATTATTATATAGTATGATCTAGGTTTTCAATGAATCAAAAAGAAACGATGAAAAGTAGTTTTTTTGGTGTTACCAAAAACATTATCTTTATCCTAAAATTTTATGTTGTAAATATCTATAATACAAATGTCTGCAGCTCCTTTTGGGGAAGGATGGGAGAAATATTGACAGTATCTGGACCTAGTCAAGGAACAAATAAGCAATGATTTTGAATGTGTATATAAAAATGAGGAAATCATTGTCCATTAATTTGCAAGTTTCCAAAAAAAACCTGTGTGTTTTAGGTTACCTAGGAATTAAAACAATAAGTAAGTGGCCCAAGAGGCAGAGCCACCTGTAGAGCCTTGGCTTGTTCTGAGCCCCATCCAAAACAAAGTGAAACAGGCGAGTAGGGTGGGAAGGGAGGGAGGATGGGTAGGGGGAGGGACAAAAGGAGAATGGGAAAGTCTTTGTCACCTTGACAAGATACGTATGTGCACAAAATCCTCTACTTCATTGTAAACCTTAGGTTTTGCACTAATACATGTCAATAAAATGGGGGAAAATAAAATAAAATATTCTTCCACAGAAAGCAGCAGCTTTCAAAGTCACTGACCAGTTGGCTACTACACTCAAGTGAGTAATATGCTGCCTCCAAAATCCAAAGAGATCTACTAGGCACTGTGCTTCTTTCCGATGTGGAGGCCCTTTGAATTTTCATGTGTTTATTTCCCAGTCTCTGACATGCAAATGATTCAGCAGCATGTCTTGAGTAGTTTCGCATCTCTTGCTCACTTGTTCCAATTAGCATAATATCATCAATGTAGTGGACCAGTGTTATCCCTTGTGAAAGAGCACAGCGATCCAGACTCCCACGGACTAAGTTGGGAAGCAGGGCTAGAGAGCTGAACACCTGAGGAAGCTCAGTGGATGGCTGACTGCGCCAGCTGAAAGCAATTGCTTCTGGTGATACTTCTCAATAGGTTAGGGAGAAAAGGGCATTAGTCAAATCAGTAGCTGTGTACCAGGTTCCAGGAGATGTGTTAATGTCTTCCAGTAAGGAAACCACATCTGGTACAGCAGCTGCAATTGGAGTCACCCCTTGTTTAAGTTTGCCATAATCCACCATCATTCTCCCAGATCCATCTGTCTTCTGCACCAAATACGAAAACTGAATGGGGATGTGGTGGGACACATTGTCTCTGAACCCTTCAGGTCCTTGATGATGGCATTAATATCTCCAATCCCTGCAGGATTTACTATTTTCCTAGATAGAGGCAACGCCAATGGCTTCCATTTCACCTTTCTCACCATAATAGCCCACACACCACGGTTTAGGGAAACAACATAGGGATTCTGTCGAGTACTGATTGTGTGTGTGTGTGTGTGTGTGTGTGTGTGTGTGTGTGTGTGTGCGCGCGCGTTTGTGTGTGTTTCAATTTTTCTTTCTGGAACTGAGGAAATAACTACAGGATTAACCTGGGGACCTATGGGACCCACCATGAGTTTGAACTTGGCTAATACTGCATTGATCTGCTATAGTATAGTGGGTAGATTTAACTGGAGGCCCGAGATGGTGTTGTATATCCCCTGGAATTGGCATTAGTTCAGAACCAGTGTCCAATAGTCTCCAAATCCCTGACCATTTTCCTTTCCCCAATGTACAGTTACTTTGGCAAAGACCTGTAGCTCCTTTTGGGGAAGGATGGGAAAAATATTGACAGTATAATTCTTTACTATAAAGTAAAGTCCTTCACCAGGGGACACAGCCTCCCCTTCATTCAAGGGGTACTGGGTCTATAAATTAGCTTAAGTCTGGAGATTGAGGGGGTGTAATTCTCTGTTGCTACTATTTGAGGTAGGATTTTTGTACAGCTGCCCTAGAATTTTTTTCTATATAAATTCACTAAAAATTTAGTAGGCTTCCAGTCTATTTCACTCCTGCGTACACCATGACTGTTTAGCCAATGCCATAGGTCCAGGTGTATCAAATTAATCTGATAACTGCCTTGACTCTGCTGTATACTACGATAAATACCTCCACCTTGCCTTTGACGGTTAAGTGCTGCCACTTGGCTCCTGTGACTCCAAGACCCAATCATACATATAGCATTTAGCTGTTCTAGTTGGGTGACTGCCATTTCCACTGTAAGGTCTGGTATACAAAGAAAAGCAAAAACAAGGAATTTGAAAGACACTGGTGCTCCCCTCACTGATCCATTTCTTAAGGGCAAAGTCAAGGGCACCACTTCCAAATCCCCTCTATGTGAAGGAGTTGGCTTCATCTGGCAGATCCAGTCCAGCACTCCCATTCCCTTGAGCCTTTGAATACCTTCTTCAACAGTAAACCAAAGAATACCAGGCATCTCCAGCTTACCCACAGTGGGCCATCTTTTGACCCATATTTCTGCCAGTCAATCCAATAAACTATTAATGTCTTGTTTAACTTAATGAGCTGTAACATTAAAGCCAGAATCTATGCTTAATGATCCTATGTCAAAAAACTCAACCTGATCCAGGTGCATATTTATTGTAGGATACACTTAGGAACTTTCAAGTTATTTATGTGTGTCTGGAGCTGGGACCTTCAATCCTTGATTTCATTGTTCTCTTTTGCCATGCTGTCAACACACTGAGTGAATTGTTGATGAGTGTCTGGAATCCATTTCTTTCCCTCACTAGTTTGTCCAAAGATGCTAAGAGTAGCCAGCCATCATCATTATATTCTTTACTTTTCCAAAAATATTCAAGTATATCCATAATCAGCAAATTTCTCATATTTTACAATTGAAGAATTAGGGTGATCAAAGGAGTCTACCTCCTGTATTAATTGAAATAATTCACACCATAGGCTATCGGTTCTCCTTACATCATTAGGAGGGGTGACCACTTAAGGCTTTAGAAAACCAGAGAAGCGACCCTAGGAACCACTAAAATCCTTAGAGAAAATTGTTTTATAATTCTTTATCTCAAGGACCTTTCCTGGTACCTGCATTCATTAGCATTCTAAGGGAGGCAGAGTGCTAGAACTTCTAAAAATAAGAACTATGGACAGCTCACAAATGTGAAGAAAGGGATAATCTAACATGGCCACATGCACGTGTGGAAACTGGAGGGTCTGGTGGTTGCTCAGATTTTGCCAGAAGGCCACCAGTCTAAGACTGCAGGACAGCTGGTGTGAGTCTGCCATGCATCATCCATTGCCCAAAAAGTAAAGCAAAGAGCGAGACTGTAGCAAATCTGCAATGGAGATCTGCAATCTGAAGACCAGAGCAAGTCAATGTCTGAAGACTCAATCCAAAGGCAGAGCTTTTCCCAGGAAAAACTCTAAAGATGTTTCTTCTTTCTTTCTTTACTTAGTTCATGCTAGGAAATGGGCCACCCATACTCAGCTTAGGCCCCCTGCCCTTACCTCCAGGCCCAGGAGTCAATGACACACGTCTGAAATCTCTCTTCAACCAATTGACATAATCCCTCCAATAGTCACAAAAAGTTTTCTTAAAATAAAATAAGTTTTAGACAAATTTATTTTAAACTTTAAGGTAAATATATGATTGCAGAATATGAAAAGTAATTCTTAGTTCCTTTTTCACTGCTGGGACAGAACACCCTACATCCACAAGTTAGGGGTAGAAAAGACTTACCATAGCTCATGGTTTCAGAAGGTGATAGTACACTCATGGGAAGCCAGCAACAGTGGAAGCACATGGCAAAGACAGAGGAAGAAGCAGCTCCCATGATGTAGCAGGTAGAAAGCCAAGTGTAGCAGGAAGGGGGACCAGCTTATAACCTCCTAGGTCTGAACCTTTCCAGGTCAACCTTCCATGTTCTGCCCCTTCTGGGTCAAGCCCCAGGCATCTCTGTCCCTTCCATGCGAGCCCCACTTCTCAACAGTACACAGCTCCGTAGGCATCTTACCACATAACCAAACATGTGAGGCTTTGGGGAAACATTCCATATCCAAATCACAGGAATAATTAACAATTTTATTACCATAAAATTGTAGTGAACATGAGGAATCTCAAATTCTTGTTTATATGACTCTAACCTACTCTTCTCTCTGCTTTCCAAAATGTTGAACCATTTTCCTTGGGTTTTGTCATTTATAAGCATCATAGGCCTGTATACATCCACGTCCTCTGGTTCATGTTCACAATTTACAAGCTATTACATGGAGAGCTGGAGTCATAAGCAAAAGGAGACAAAAATATCCATTTAATAGGAATGCTATGTCTATCTTATTATATTAAACAGTGCAGTGGGCAATGCAAGAAAGCTGTGTAGTTTCTCTTATCAAGCAGAATGCATGCAGTTTCAAGAGGTATTCTAAAACTGATGAGCTTTTCTTTCACAGGAGTTACTATAGCAAAATACTTTGAATATACCTAAAGTAGAGTATTCCAAAAAATTATAATGGAACATAGACTGTGTAGCAATCCATTTATTTCCTTTGTGAGTACATTTTGCATCTCAGGCTCTGTGCTTGGTGGAATGGAATAACCTTGATCTCAGTGGCACTTGTAGTCTATGTGTGAACTTAAACCCAATAGAGGCAGCATGTAACCAAGCAATCTAAAAAGGACGTATGTCTTGAGTGCTCAGATCATAGTAAGGCAATTGAAGTTTAATATGGTAAGGAAGCTGAATACAGTAAAGGGAAGATCTCTAGGTAAACCGAACTAGATAAAATCAGCCAAACTCACCCACCCATGTTTAGGAAGTAGGTATATCTTTACCCTGGGAATGTAAAGAACGAGTTTATTGATTTCATCAGAAGTTATGAGCTTTATTTCTCTCCTGTCTTATTATGTCAGACCTTTTCATGATTTCAACCAAAATTTTTTTCAACCTATCAAATACACGACAATTTATTATTCTTGATCTTTATTTCTTTCCCTTTCATTGATACCTGCCAAAATAAATGTCTTTTAGCAAATATGACAGCAAACATTTATTCATTAATCAGCCAGCTTGAGCCAGTCTCTCTCATTCTCTTCAACAGCCATGCAAGCTGGTATTAGCATAACCATTTTCCAAGCAGAGTCAGGATTTCCTCAAAACTAAGTAGCTTACCCAATGCCCCAATGAATATTCAAAAAAGGTCTGACTGCAAAATCTACTTATATTCCTCTCTAGCACAATGTTTCATTAGTAACAGCACAGTTAAATAATATTGAAGCAGTGTACAACACTCAAACTCTAAATTTAATTACTTAAAAGTAAAAATTGCAGAACATCTTGAGATTACGTGTCTGCTATCAAGACTAGTAGTTCTTCAGCATCGAGGTCATTATTAACTATCTATATCAGCCACACTTTATCTGATGACTTCACTAGTCCAGTAGATATTAAGAACATTCTATGTGCCATGTGCTCTACTGGGCACTTGAACAATGAATCAGACATTTAAAATCCTCGTGGCTATATGATAGCTCTTGCATCCAGTCAGAGAGGCTAGGATTTAACAAATAAAACAGAGATAACACACAATTTTAAGTGATGGAAAGTTTCGTAATGAAAATCATGAAATGCTGCAAAGTGGTAACTGAGAGGTCTCAGTTAAGATTCAAAGTTCAGAGAACTTTCCTTTGAATAATGGCATTTTTTAGGACCAAAAAGAGAAGTGCGAATTTTTACAAAGGGAAGACAAATATTCCAGGAATATTGTAGAGGCAAAAGTGTAATCCAAATCTTGAAGAGATCTTACAACACTTGAAAGCCTTTCAGAAGACCTTGGTTGCTGAGCCTAAGCAGGTGAGGGGAGTCGTAGCCACCGATTACAGAAAAATACGGTACAAGATATATATGACTTTACATTTTTCTCCATTAAGGACACTGAAGTCTATCTTTGGTCCAAAGGGAAATTGTAGAATTTTTAGCAGAGAAATGATACGATCCAATTTATGCTTTTAAAAAATCACTCTAGTTGCTATGTGCTGAAGAATGAATTGGAGAAAGGGCAAAAAAGAAAGCAGAGAGACCAATTTGGAAACCATTAGAGTAACCCAAGTGAGAGTAGAGGTGAAGCTGATTTGATGTGGTGCTTAAGAGAACTGTGATTTATGGCACCTTTTGGAGTTAAAGTCAAGGAGGCTGCGTAGTGGTTGGTACTGATGTGAGAGAGAGTCGAGGATACTGTCAATTTCTGAATCAAGTAGCTGAGTGGAAGAAGATATCACTTGCTGAGATAATTAGAAATATATTCATAAATCTTGAGTTGGGGGGATACATAATAGCAATAAGAATACTAATAAAGCCAGGTCTGGCAATGCAGGCCCATAATTCCAGCATTCTGGGAAACTGGGGAAGGCCAGAGGATTTGCAAGTTTTAGCCCAGCCTCAGCAACTTCATAACTCAATGAGATCCTTCTCCAAACAATAGAGGACTTGAGGTCTCTTCATTGAGGAGTCAGCAGCATCGAGAAAGTATTTAAATCCAAGCAAATAGCATAAATGCATGAAACAGAAGGAGCAATCCCAGGTGGGAACCAGGAGTGACTGGAGTAGTCAGTGAGGCCTAGGAGCAGTCTGGGTGGCCAGAGAGGCAGAAGACCAGGAGAATTTGAGGGTTTTCTAGAAGAAAAAGAATGTCAACTCGCTGAATGGTACTGAAAGGAACTGAAAGTACTGGGGGAGGGGGGGTCTATACCAGAATAATCAGCATCCAACTGAGCAAAGCGCATTCTGTGCAAAGCAGATTGTGTTAGAGTCACTAATGCAGAACGTGTTCTTGAGCCCTTAGGCTCTCAGTGCTGTTCAGAGACCAACAGGACTGGTAAGAGAAGGTGAAGAAGGGCGTGAAATTTTGTTTTCTCAACTTAATGGAATGTGATTTCAAATTCTGGCAGAAATGATCCAGTGGCCAGAAAGGGCCATGCTGAAACTGTGGGAAATCAATGAGGACTGAAGGCTGAGAAGGTTATGGGATCGGAGTACAGAAAAGATGAGGAGAGGAGGGGCTTCCTCTGAGGCACATGTATGCCTCACTGAAAGGACAGAGCATGAAACCGTCACTGAATGTGCCATCGTCTGCCTGTGCCCAGCAAGGGGTGACGGTGTCTGCAGGGAGCAATCTCATCTTTTCACTGTTGTGAAAGAAAACAGAACTGACCCCAAAGCTAACCATACCAGAACCACACCAAGGCTGAAGGCATTCAGAAAACTTGAGACCAACTGACTTCAAGGACGCCCGGTCCTACGGATGAGAAGGAACCACTGTGATCCTTGGGGATAATCCAGGACATGTCGCTTCACTTGACAAATCACCCACCAACAGCCTGAGCATGGGCAACTTTCCTCTCTTGAGACCCTTCCACTGATTTTTATCTCTGATTGTCACCAGCAAGGCTGGAAGGAACACAACCTAATTAAAACCATGCATGCGACAATACATATGACTGTGCAACTCCCAGGACATGTGCAATTGACAAGAGACCACTTCAACGTAATCAGTCTCTAGAGAAGTATAAACATAGAGAGAAGAATCTGAGATTCACGAGTATTCTCAAGAGCTCAGTCTGTTCTGCTGTTCTGCGTAAAATGCCCATCAATCAGTGCGGTCTTCTATACACAGAAACACACCCGATGCATACGCCCTGGAGCACACATTTGTGTGTGCTCAAGACACATACTCAGACACATTCCCACACCTACACTCATACCTCAACATATAAAGAACATACACACCAACACTGCCTTGCATGTGTATTAATGGGGCAGGCAAAGAAAACAGACAAGCAAAAATATTCTAAGATAGAAAGCTCAGATGTGTTATTCTAAGCGAAAGAAAGAACAAAAAGGAATTTTAAATATAGAAGTAATATACATTGATTTTATTTTCAAAACATTAGCAGGACTGTAACAGAGAACGTTTGCAGAGACCAGAGAGGGAAGGAAGCTCATTCAAGGGCTAGTGCCCTGATCCACAGGAGAAGCGCAGCGAGGCTGGGCCGCAGTGGGACCAGCAGACGAAAGGTCTCGCAGATTTAGCTAAAATATTTTTTTAAAGTGATGACAGATATGCGTAGGGATTAGATAAGAGACAAGAAAGGGTTTCAACACGTAGGCAGATTTACTAAAAACGAGGAGGCTGAGAGAGAAGCCGCAGGGATCAAGGGTTCTGTTTTAACCGTGGTACATGTTAATTTGACAAGATCTATACCATGTGGAGACGTCAAAGAGCAGCCGGAAACAGGAAAGTGGAATTGAAGGGAGATTCACCGCCGAAGATAGAAATACAGGAGTCGTGAGACCAGGGCTGGGATAGCACGCGTGTTTCTGGCTTTAGCGGTAAGGGGAGAGCGCTCATATAGAACAAACCCCAACAGATGGGAACTTCCGGCGCACAGAGGAGGGCGGGTAGAACAGACAGCAGAAAAAGGACCAGAGAAGGCCAGAGGCCTTTTGTCTGTTTTTATCAGTTGTACTAGTGAGTGAAACAGCTGAAAAGGAGTAAATCTACCTTATGCACTTTCTCTTCTCGCAAATGCTGAGAACGTGGGCCAGGTTTTTATAGTTCTGTCCACAAAAAAAAATTTTATACCACCAGCCAAGAAATGGATTTCTTCTGTTGTGTGTGGGGCTACATTTAACGGCTTATTTCTAATGAACTGAATCTTGCAGTAGCATTTGATCTCACTGCAACAGTGGGTTATAAAGACTAGATTATTTTTTTAAATAACTTTCATTTTGGGTGCTCTTTGCTGCCCTCTGCTGGGCCTTCAGGGATCGCTTACTCTGCAATGAGTAAAGTAAAACGGTCCAGAACCTGATCTAAGGCCAGAATCATCTGGCCCACCCTGTGCCTCAACTACCCCGGCAGTGGAGCTTTCAGGCCTAAGGAACTCCCACGTGATCATAGCCCCATTCAACATCTGTTCTCTAGCTTCCTTAGAGACCTTCAGCCAGACCTAATCAGACAAGCGGCCTTCAGAAACATTGGCACTAAATATTTACTACTCGATGCTGTTGAGTTTCGCTAATACGTTAGGAAACAATAGATGAGGTATTCATCAGCATGATGGAGCGAAAAAATCCATGTAACTATATGTCTTAACCATTTTCTCAAAGTTCTTCAAAGAGAAAATGATTCAAAGCTAGTAAATGTATTAGGACAGAATTATGCCAATATCAACTTTTCTCTTCCCAGAAACAAGATCTAGCTGCATAGACTCACATCTGGGTAGCGTCTTTCTTATTCAGCTATTTTGGTCAAAGTGCTGCCTGCCTTGAATGATACTTCTGGGAATGAAACCTGACACGTATAGGTTAGCTCTAATGCGCTATGGGTTTGATAAAGAGTTACAAAAGGGGGGGTCACTTTAAATCCTCCTCAGTGTCCCTGAAAGCATAAGGTCAAGACCAACAGAACACAGAGAACAAAGAGGCAGTGATTAAATGAAAGACACCAGTAGTTCACCCTCTCCGATCTGGATGTAAGACATTGGATGTTTATTCAACATTTTGAGCCTCTCTGCTGGCACCTCGATTCTGTTCACCTTGGAGATAGGTGAGAGGATGAGCGATGGGGAATCTCTTTTCACATATAAATTTTTGGAATGATTGTGAAGATCATCACCGATAATTGTTCCATTACTGAGACAAGGATAGGAAAAGAGGACAGAGCCCAGTGGCTCAGTTTGAAGACCTATCATGCATTTACCAAGGTGATGCTGAGTATTTCTTATACAAATTGCTCCCATACTGGAGAAGTGTGGCATATTTGACCCTAAAACACATATTTCTACTTATGTGTCTCCATATAGCTGATTTAACTGATTCAGCTATTCTTGTATTTTATTTCTCTAAGTGATTAAGAGCTTTTTCTTTCTTCTCTTTGATATTTCTTGGAATGAGTTCCTTTATTTAATTAAAGATTCAGAGTATCCCAGTGAACGTCTGAACCTGAATTAGGACAGCTAGCATTTTCAGTCTCAGTAGACTCAGATTTCCTTCTACTGGAAACGATGGCAGTAATCATAGCAGTCTACCATAAGCAGATGGCCAAATTAAAGGTGGTTTCTCACATAAAAACCACACTTCAAGAAACTCTGCAAATTAAAAGTATAAAACAAAAGTATATGAATTTATTGTTATTGAGATAGCTATAGTATCAGACTTATGGTTTTCATTTTTTTGTGCTTTCTCTCCTCTCCTTTTTATATAAAGGAGGAAATAGGTATGCCTGCAGCAAGTTTTAGACGTTCAACAGTGAATAAAACCACCAGAATTTCAGAACTGATCTGCTTAACCAGCCAAATATACATGCATGTATTTTCCCATTTAAAAATTAAATTAGAAAAAATATGTATTCATCTTTGTGTGTACTTGTGTGTGCATGCGTGCGTGTGTGTGTGTGTGTGTGTGTGTGTGTTTGTGTGAGTGTGTGTGTGTGCGCGCTCGTCTAACTTCAAACCTAGGTCCTTACACATACTAGCCAAATTCTCTACTACTAGACTACACTGTCAGACCAGAAGTCATAGCTTTTGTAATCAATTCTTTCTATTTTAAAAATCATTTTTACAAATGTCACTGAATCTTTTCTGCAATGTGACCAGCATTACAAAATACTTAGTACAACTGTTAGCTTTATCTCAATCGTTTAAATAATTTAATATGAAATATTTTGAAAATACTGAAGAATAAAAAGGATAAACAAACATTTGTGTTCACACTAACAAGATCCAACAAATGTTAATGTTTTCCTTGTTTCTGTTGTGTGTATTATTTTTGAGAAATGAAGCGTCAGGATAACAAGTGAGACTTCCTTGGCTACAGTTCCTTTCTTCTCTTCCACATAGAAATATTTTAAAATTTGAATGTTAAACTCTCCATTTTTGTTTCACAACTTGCTTTATATATGTATGCATGATAATGAAATGAATTTGAGATATCAGAACATCTATTATTTGTATGTATGTATGTATGTATGTGTGCATGAAGAAATTTAAAAGCTCAGGGAAATAGGAATTTTGAGTAAGTTTATCATGTAGATTTAAAGGAACGTATAAATCTGTTTTTGTTTTCTTTTGTTTGGTCTTGTTTTATTTTGTCTTACTCTCATCTAGTGAAGATTTCATTTCTGGTCATGAAATTTTGAGAGATTTCTCCCCACACACAACCAAACAATACCCAGGAGACATTAACTGTGTGTTTTACAAATTAGCTCAACTCTGATACTATCTAACCCAGAGTTAGCGCCAGATCTTACAGGTTATGGGCCCAGTCCCAAAGGTGTGCCCCCATATCAGAGGTTAGTCCCAAGCCCCAGATTATGACATACAGTTTTAACCAACCAGCTAAAAATCAAGGGTTTCCAAAAACCATCCTTGGAATCCATTAGTTTGTCAGGGTGGTATATGAAACTCAAGAAAACACTGTAGTTTGTTACAAAGAACACTGAAGGCAAAAGATGAACAGACAGATGGAAGATGTGGAAGACAAGGGAAGGGAAAGGACACAGAGCTTCCATGCCTACTCTGTGCATTCACACTCGAGGCACGTTGGCCCATGCAAAGGCTATCCAGAAGCTCTGCAGACTCAGCGCTGTGAGGTGATTGTGAAGGTTTCATTACACGGGCATAACCGAATCATTGGCCATTGGTTATCTACTCACCTTCAGCCCTGTACCTTTCCTAAAATGGAGAGCAGGTGGTGTGGAAAGGACCAACCTCTAATCAGCAATTAACCCTTTGACAGTCAGCTTCCCATCTTAGGCTATGGTGGAGCCCTTGCCTGTCACGTATCTCATTACCATATAAAGCGAAACCACGTGGAGTCCCAAGAGGTTTAGGAGCTGTAGATACTATGGATAAAAATGACAAGAACCACGGTTAAAGACTAAATATTAAAACAAAGATTTTTGGCCTCTTATACAAAAGAAAGGAAGGAAGGAAGGAAGGAAGAAAAAAGAGAGAAAAAAGGAAGAAAAAATTACAGAATTATTATCTCTTACTGAAAGAGAAAGAAGGAAAAAAGAAAAATAGAAAAACATTTTTCTTGTGATCAGACTTTTGACTAATCAATATATATTTTTTCTGCCATTGTTATTTTTATTATTACAAGTTTATTATACATAATAGTTACATTCAACTTTGGGAACTTGTACATATACATATCATATTGTAATCATTTCGACTTATTAACATAATGAGAATCCTAACTTCTAACTCAAATCCCCAGACAAGAGCCAGTTCACAGAAATCAGCCCCTTCAATTAAGGGACTAGGTGTGCTCAAGAATACCTCTACCACATTGTCACAAGAAAGTTGTGTAGTATTTTCTCTCTGGTTTCCTTCTGTGGCTCAGCACTGTAGAAAGTGAAGTAGACTCTCTAGAGGTGATTGGAGTGGCTTGGAGCCTGACAAATCGTCATACATCCTGTATGAGCTGGGAAGTATGGTGGAAAGTACATAAGCTTGTTTTATGATTCAGAGAAAATAATGCAGAAGTCAGAGTTGCAGGTCTGTGAACAGAGCTGGGACCGACCACACAGTTTGTGGATTTAAGTAATATGCTCAACAAGGAGCATTCCCACTTGAGCAAGTGCATCTGTGGAATAAGGATGTCTAGGTAGGAAGGACAAATGAAAGTGGCAAGATTAGCTTCTTCTTTTGAAAATAAAAAGTCAAAAATATATTCTGCAGGTTATTGCTACTATCGAATTTATAAAAGGGCTACAAATTTCCCTCACCTTTTCTATGAATTCACCTACACAGCTTATGCCCAAAACAGATTGATATAGAATTATGAATATTATAAAATATGAACACGTGCTGTTCCTTGCAGTTGCTGAAGATGTGATCTTTCCTGAAAGCCTAGTATGCCACTATCGAATGCCTTTTCTCAAGACTAGTTAAGTTAGACCAGAAGCAATTTCCCTTATATGGCTGGGCCGGCACTGTGGGGTCCATATATTAAGTCAAGGCCTTTGCCAATTCTCTGACTCTTAGTCACAACCAAACCCCAAGGATTTGGATCACATATTCCTCCACCACGTGTCATATTGATCCATTGTTTTGGTAACATTCAAAATGCACCTGGAATTAAATGTGCAGGAATACCGTTACACAAAAATGAGATTCCTACAAGCAATCATTTACCTTGGCCAAGAGTAGACCTTTTTTGCTATGTACACTTTTTCTCTGGTCTGTTCCAATAATGTGCCTGAAATAAGCATCCTTTGCCTTGTGATTTTCCTTCAGTTGATTTCTATTACATGCCATTCTCATTTTTTCATAATTTTGTGGTCATTCTATTTCTTCTCCAATACACACAAAAAATTATTTCAGTCATAGTCTTTCCTTACTCATATCCTCTTTAGACAGAAGGTAATTTTTTTTTGTCTCAGGATTCATGAGGAAAGTGAATTCTTATTTAATAAGTTTTAGTAGAATGGACTTCAGTATGAAAAAAATTAGAAGTGTACATAACTGTAGTGCCTTATTTCCTTTTTCATTTCTGTGACTCAATATCTGACATCCACAAATTTAAGAGAGTAAAGGTTTATTTTATTTCACAGTTTCAGAAGGTCGCAGTCCATTCGGGGTGGCTGGCAGCAATCAAAGTACATGGCAGAGGCAGGTTCTTACAATATCACAAACAGAAAGCCAAGTTAGGGCAAGTTGAGACTAGTCCTCCAAGGAAGGCAGGAAGCAGCTTATATTTCCTTCCAGGTCTCATCCCACTGATCTGCCCCTCCTGGATCCAGACATAGAAGGTGTGGTAACCCCTCCCACATGCCTGAAATCTAACTTGCATGCCTGTAATCCACCCCTCCGGACTAGGTACCAATCTCCCAATAGCACGTCATTCCACAAAATATCTGTAACATTCAAATACATGAGACTTTTGAGGGAAATTCCAGATCCAAACACCATTACGTAGAAATGGGAGAAGTAAAAGTCAGTCCAGAAGTCAGCCAGAAATTTAAAAGTGAAAGCTTATAGAATTAAACCCATGGGAGACCTGAGGACTGAACCTTCTGAAATTCATAAAAAATGCTTCTTATTAGAATAATCTACCCTCAAACTACACAAGAAGAAACTTCTGAGAAGCTAATTATGGGCCTCTTTCTCATAAAACACAAGCTAATGAGAGATCAGAAAGGAACAGAAATAAATAAATGGAAGACAACCTAATTATTTTCTTCAAGGAGATAATCCCACCACTGTATAACAGCCATTCTCACTCTGAGCTTGTCTTTTAAAATAAAACTATGTCATACTGAACTCTCAAAAGAATCTCAACCACAAAGTCAAAGCCAAGTCTTTTGAACAGCCATCTGTTTTCCTTCTGTCAAGGGGACTGCGGTCTCCTGAGTCTTTGACTTCTGAATCACAGAGTCAGAATTTCTTTTCCTTCTTTCTAATTTCCAAGTCTCACTGTTTCCTACTTTCCGCGGGTGACTTCCTCCTTAAATCATGGCACCACTGTAACAAAATTCCAAGTTATCATTACTTGGTTCTAATATTTCTATATTCAGTGCCCCTAGCTTTTGAACATTATTTCTTTCAGTTGATCCTGACCACACACAAGTCTAGATTCAACAATATGGCTCCATAGTCTGAGAATATGGGGTTTTCCGTAAATAAAGACCAGAATTCTCTGTAAGTTTCCCCAACCTACCTGCATGATTGTATCTTTGTTTTCTTCAGTCAGAATGAGTTTTGCCTGTGGTCGACATACTTGGCTAGTGCCCAGGTCTTTAATTTATTTGTAATTCCTTTGGCTAGAAATATCCTTTGTGTTTTTCTTATCAAAATCTGCTCCTTTTCATAATGTATCAAATTTACACCTTGCTTCGCTTTCTCTGAAGTCCTGTCTCAGTACTATTTACCCTTATACCACTATTCAGTGTTGTTTCTTTTCAGTGTGTTAAACATCATGTTAGAAGCTGGATCAGTCACTAGTTAACTTTTCCAGATTCATTTGCCTGGTCCCTTTAGCTAAACTGAGCTTCCTGAGGCAGGGACTGTATTTTACATTTTTCCCCTGATCTTCACATTATCTAGCCCAACTTACTTTACATAGTAGATGAGCAGTGCGTCTTACTGAATTGAGTCGAATTGCTCTCAAACTTGGCAAGAGAAAATAAGATGATGAATTCTAAAGGAAACTAGGAGAGAATAGAAATTATCATTAGACATCTGATTGTCAGATTGATTCCTACTGAACCTCAAGCAGCATAATAGCAGAGCCTTCACCACCGCAATTTTCTTCTTTAAATTTTCCCGGAGCACAGCTTTCCAGAGGGAAATAGATTTTTAAGCTATGCATGTGTAGAGAACTTAACAACACAAAGGCTGTTAAATTTTCACATGCTCAGTCCATAATATATAAAAGGTAATAGCCCAAGGCTTAATTTTAAATTCTGGAAAACGCACCTAATTTTTCCTCTTTAACTGTTCCTCTTAGAGTATCTTGCTCTATGACAAGCTTGTGAACAATGAATTATAAAGCAAAGAGAACTAGCTGGGCACAACACCATGTGCCTGTGGTCCCTAGCTACTCCAGAGGCTGGGAAAAGAGAACAATTTGAATTCAGAAATTTAGGTCCCACTTAAACAATGCAGCAAAATCCTCTCGTGAGAGAAAAATATTAAAAAGTCAAGAAAGCAAGCAAGCAGAGAACTTTCTCCTGCCTTAGGAAGCAAGTGGTCTCTTTCCTTCCCAGTAAATCAAAGATCATTATTTACAATCGTAATTTCCTAACCCTCTTTTAATAATATAGAAAAATAGACCCTGGGAGCACAGTGTAGATGCCTGGGTTGGAACTGAAGGAGACTCCTGAGTAATGGGGGGGAAAAAAGCACATGCAGCTGCCCAGCTTGCTGAATCATTGCGGCAAGCCCCTGACAGATCAGTCTAAAGAGCCAACTCAGCATCTGATCTGTTCAGCTCTGTTCAGGTGAAATTATCTTAAACTAAAACAGGAGAAATTAAGTCAAGTCCAAGTAAAGTATGAATTAACTACTAGACATCAAGATCAATTGCTCAAATAGTTACTGAAGAAGGGATGTCAGCAAAAGCCAGGTCTGGGAGTGTCCAATTGGAATAGGGACAAGATAAAAGGTCAGTGGAATTGGAGGCTTGATCTATGGGAGAACAGGATTCAAGGACCGCCAGAGGTGGAGGCAGCTCTTCAAATACCCTGCATGCCCACCGCAGTGTGGGATGGTTATTCTCTATCCATCTACTTTCAGATATTTGTATGAAGTGATTAAAAAGAAGTTACGTCTGAAATTGAGGAAGATATAACATAAAAACACATTCTAATAACTAACTTCTAAGTCTTTACCTTAAAAAACTTAAGAAGTTTTGGAGGCTGAGGATGTATCTCAGTGATAGAGCACGTGCTTAATATGCATAAGGCCCTGGGTTCCCTTCCTGCACCAACATCCAAAACCAACTAGGAAGTTAAAAGTTAGAGCAGATGATGTTTTCCAAGATGGCCATATTTCCTGTAAGGGTCAGAATCTGATTGCTCTTCTCTTAAATTTGGGAAGGTTTGTGATTTGTGTTTAACCAAGGCAAGTGGTGGTGCTTGACTTTCAAGGCTACTTAGTAATACGGATTACCGCTTAAGCCAGGTGAGCTAAAGCATTAGCACTAGAAGTAATCAACAAGGTCTACAGGTCTTGAAAAAAAATGTTTTTGACTCAGAAGTGGTATTGTGAATGAGGTAGCTACAAGGCACTCTTGAATTGGCAACATAAACTGTGGCTCTCATAAACCCTGTATGAAATATTGTTCAAAGGTTTATTTGTGAGAAGGAGAGTTCTTGTCTCTCAGAAAGAGCATTAGAAATTAACATTGGGAATTAAACAGAATATTAAATTTAAACAACTATTATTAATGTAGCTAATAATGTTCATATGTTCTTTTCTGTCTCCACTCACATGGCATACAAAATATTTAATAGTATATTGAGCAGAAAACCACGATTGTACCATCAAAATAAATCTCAAGAATTAAGAAGGAAACAAAAAATACTATGACTTCTTCACTACGTTGAAAAAGCTCTTTGTAAATATAACCTTATTTCTTTTATTTAAATAAATTTGGTTAAAATCTATTAGTTATGCATATTAATGAAGTTCTGGGTGATATTTCAAACAAAGATACTTCGTGCACTGGTCAAATCCAGTCAGTCTCTACCTCACTTTCCCAGCATCTACTCACTGCTATACTACATTTAGGTTAACTTTTAAATTTTTTTTTAAAGATTTGTTGGCAAATAAAAATGAACGTATTTAATGTATACATTTTATGAGTTTTGAAATAGGTGTATGTGACCAAAAATGGTGACTGGGTTAAGACATGCCTAACAGCTTGGTAAATACAGCAGGATTGTAGGTGTATCTGTGGGATGTGTCCAGGGTGATTGGTGCCAGGAAACTGAGGGGGAGGAGCTTCTTTTCATTTAAGCTGCCCACTTCTTGATGGGGTCGTTTATTTTAGGGGGTTTTACGTTTTTGAGTCCTTTGTATATTCTAGATATTATTCATTTGCCTGAAATGTTACTGGTGAATATCTTTTTTATCTCTTCACTTGATTGTTTCCTTTATTGTGCTAGAGCTTCTTAGTTTAGTGAAGTCCCATTGGTTGATTCTCATTGAAATTTCTCAAGCAGCTGGTGACCTATTCAGAAAATCCTTTGCTTCCCCTATCTTTATTTTTCAAATTTTATAGGACAGGGTTTTGTGAAGTTTCTCAGGCTCAGCCTTGTGATTCTGCTGACTCATCCTCCCAAAGTGCCAGAATTACAGGCCTTTGCCACAGGACCTGAATTTTTGGCATATGTATCTAATCGTTCCAATACTATGTGTTGGAAAGACTCTTCTTTACTAAGTATAATTTTATAATTGTGTCAGAGGTCAGTCGTTAATATACACAGGAGTTTATCTTTAAAATAGCTACTTCATTGATTTTTTTGATGACAGTACTACATAATGCTGACACTATCATAAGCCAAAAAATCTGTTAGCAGCATCTTTTCCATTCAGTTCCTTTCAGCTTTTTTAGTAATTTGCTATTTATTATTTTACGTCTTTTGAATTCTTCTATGAATTTTGGAATTAGCTTACCAATTTTTGCAAAAGCACATGCTGGGATATTGATGGACAATATATTGACTTAAAGATCAAATTGTGTCAAACTGACATCTTGATAATAACTGTCCCATTTTATGAACACATCATATATTGCCATTTACAGCTATTCCTTAAACGCTTAAATTAAATTCTTTCTATAATGTTTTATAGTTTTGAGTATACAAAATCCTGAATATTATTTTTCCTAGAATTACCCCCCTAGTGTTTTGCAGTTTCAATGTTAGTATAAGTGACCCTGTTTTATTTAATTTTATTTTCTGATTGCTCATTGGCAGTACATAAAAAAACAATTTATTTTTGCATATTGTCTTTGTATCTGCTATTCTTGCTAAGATTACCTAAAAGTTCCAGTAGTTCTAATAGTTCTTAGCCATCAGTTTCTGAGAGGTCCACTTCTCTATTGCTTGATGCTTAATGGCTTAGATAATACATTGTTTCAACTGGTTTTGGAACATGTTGGTGTGGGATGCTTTGCTTGTTAATTTAAGGCAGAAGGATAAATTTGGACCTTATTTAATTTTGGCTCAAAATGAAAATCCTATTTCGCTGATTTTAATATTGATGGTGAAAGATTAAAGAATGTTTTTTCTCTTAACCTAGAGTAAAATAAAATGAAAATAGGTGTATTTGCAAAACTTTAACTCATCTTTGATATTACACATACCAAAGATGAATATATTTCACGCACATAAAATAAATACAACTTTTAAAAGGGCACACAAAATTCCTGAAAACATAAGTTAGAAATATAAACAAATATATTAAGATAGAATAGAAATAAATATATTAAGATAGCAATACACTGTGACCATGAAATTAAGAATGATTTTGTAAATCCCTCAGGAGCAAAGTGAAGCACAAATCCAGTTAAAAACAAGCAATGTCACTTACTTGCGGTGGAACTTTACGTGTGTTGCTCAGCGTTTCCATTTTGTAAAACTGACCTCCTTGGGATTATGAGAAGAACACACGAAACACTGTTTGATTCACTTGCACAGGCATTTTGGCTGCCACATTTTTGTAAGTTACTTTCCAGAATTACATAGAAATTGCAAAGTCAGTGATGGCTTGCTCCAGACTCCCACTCTCTGGGGATTACCTCAGAGATGTGCAATTGGCTTTTATTCTCTACAACACATAAATGTATATTGAAAGTTAAAGGATCTGGAGTTAGGCTTAAAAGCATTTTATAAATCTAAGATACTATTACATTATTAGACCACAAGTACAATTTGAGAGTTCATGCAGACATTTATAAGACTTGACTGAGCTCTAAATGCACCCTGCAGATCCAATCTACATCCATTGATAGCTAAATGGGTACTTAGTCCGTGATAACCCAACGTCCTCTCTCCAAGTCAAGAAAAACAGTCTCCTTGGAAGTGGATTCTCCTTATTGGAGTCAGTTTGGAAGTGGCTTTTGAGTCATTTAACTAACTCACTGTTCATGTATATATTAACTTATTCCCGCAGGAAACACATATGTGGCTGATACATAAAAAATATTAGACATATTGACGCAAAATTCCGGGTGGAAAAAAATATTTATTATCAAGAGAACCAGACATACAAGCAAAGAAACAAAACAAAAGAACATAAATGAACAATAATGTTATAAAATAGAAAATATAAGGATAAAGTAGATAGCATTAAAACAAACAAATGCTGAGCTAAGAAGAGGAAAGATTGCTCGGAGCTGCTGTGATCAGGGGGACGCGTTTCATCTAAGAAGTGGCTATGGAGCTGGGATTTAACATCCTGAGCACCATTCAGCAGGTGGAGATGAGACTACATCAGGGAAGACCACGATGTCAGCAAATTCAAGAAGGCCAATGATACACAGTATGTTGTGGACAATAAATAACTCCCATAATTGGATACATCTGGCAAAATGGGTTGATATTTAGTTCCAGGTGTGTCCTGAGACAGATTCAGCAAGCCTTCTTTCTGAAACTTTTCTCTTTATTGAGGGTGCCGGAAATGTTATACATATCTATTAGCTTGGTAAGGCTGATTTACAAATTAATTCAGTTGTGTGTGTCTATACACATCTATCAGTGGGGACAAGAGAGAATGTCTTCAAACAAACCTTTAAATATGTGGAATATTTGTCTTGGGGAAATTGCACAAGGAATAAATTTAGCTGGACAAAGGTGTTGTTTTGAAAGAAGCAACTGTCAAGTGTAGCAACCAACTTGCCTCAAAGACACCAATTCACATGAATGAGAACCCGACCTTTCTCCCCAAGGGATCAGCTGATCACCAGGTCACAAAGCGGAAAGGGAGGGAGTAGAGTGGAGGCGCGTACTGGTTAAGCAGGCAATCTGCCCGAGTGCTGCTTCCCATTCACACAGTGACTTTCACTATTTACAAACTGCGGAAAGAATTGTCGCGAGAAGATCACTAGGTATAAAGCACCTCACCTAATGTGCTCATCATCTATCCTGTGAACGCACCAGATAGATGGATTATAATTAACATATTAAAACAGGAAATGAATGAGCTTCCAAAATAATATCGAAGATTCTTCTACACAGGTTTCTAAGAGGTTCCTGGAGGGGAGGGAGCTACAGCTCAGTTCTTAGGAAAGGTGAATTCTATTTTAGACTGCAGGGTCATAATAAGGGGCTTAGGGAAAGCAGCCTAGCAGTTGGCAGAATTGTTTTAAGAGGTGGCTCCTTTCACTGTGGAAGATTCAATAGTGTATTTATTTCTCATTTCTTTACCTGTTTGATTCATTTGTAGGAGTGGAGTTCCGCTAAAAAGTAGCTTTTGTAGCATCCTGCTTCAGAGTCTCTTTGTAGGAGATTTGGGTCTCGGCCCATTTGCTGTCAGCCTTCCCGAGATGGGAAAGCAATACATAAAAATTCTCAGGCTCCGCAGTGAATTCTCCTGAGCGCCAGCTCTGAATTTACAGCTGCCTGTAGACATCTCCATCTGCATGTCCTGCAGGCATCTCCAACTCTGGAAGTCCCAAACCAAATTAATTACCCTCCCAAATACTCATTCATCTTCACTCTGCTACCTAGGTTACTGCCATTGTCAGTTTACCAGGTACAAAATCTAGAGATTTCAGCTCTTTTACTTTTGTCCCCTATTGCCCAAGGTCAACACGGTGGCAAATTTTGTGGGCTCACCCTGTAAAAATGTGTTTATGCACTTTGTTTTTGACTGTCATCCTGGTGGTTATGTTTATCTCTTCATGAATGCAGGAAGAGCAGTCTATCCTGTCACCCACCAGGGTGTGCAAATCTGGACAGCTCCAGAATGCCCGATGCTCTTAAATTAGGGGGGAAATGGCCAACTTCCAAGAGTGGTTCAGTGGGCTCACCTGTTTCCCCGTGCTTAGTTTCTTACTTGGATAATCTAGTAACATTTGTTAAGCAATTGTTTCTTCTTTTTTTTCCTGAAAACACTACAAGAACTCCCCACTGAACTTCAGAATAAAGCCCCAAACCCAAATTTTATGCACTTTCTTTTCCATGATGTTTTTCCAGCATTCTATGTTCAGCCTAACCACACTGAACCACAAACCATGTCCCCAAAATAGTGCATGCGTTTTTAACCTCAGAGTCAGAGCTCATGGAATGCTCTGAGTTAGCTTAATCTCCACTTCTCCTTCCTGACCAGCTTAAAGGTCATTTCCTGGTGTCGCTGCCTTAATTCCACTTTCCTCCATCACTTCTTTCTAAGCAGTCCTATTCAAGTTATGTTCCATTATTTATTCATCCTGCAGCGTCTCTAACCCAGATTTTCCATTACTTAAGAACAAACTTCACCTCTAATTGTCATCTCAGAATCTTCAGAGCATTTCAAGTTGACTGCAATTCAGCTTAGAAATACTCCTCTTAAATTTTTACATTAAAAGTGGTGATTCTTACCAACTAAAAAAATCCCCAAAGAAAGAGTTAAAAATTTGGTTGCGATATACCCAAACAGCAAAGTCTCTCAGCCCTCCAGCATTAAGTACACTTTGAAAAGTTCCTTGTAGTCTTATTATTCCAGGTGTGCTGCTACCACGAGAGGCCTTTGTGGACCAGGGCTATAAATATCGTTTGTCCCCCATTAAGCAAATGTATTATATACAAGATGGTTGTCTAAATTTATGCCCACTATTGGAGAGTAGTAAACTAGGTAATATATCAAAATATCAAGTCCAAAAATATACAAATCAACTTGATTGAGAGACTTCCTTTTATACTAAGCTCCGCATAATGTAAGCTTGTTCTCTCAGCAACTATAAGACACATCAGAAGAGGCACACATATATTTGACTATCATTCAATTAATTCAAATAAAATCATACCTATCTTGGCTGCTTTGGAATTGTAAGTAGAACTAGGGGGGTGTTAACATGTTGGGGATGCTATAAAAAGGAAACTCGGACTGAGTAAGTAATTAACTCTGCTATTATTTAAATCTAAGGAAGATTTAAAATCTGGCAGTTGATTCTAACATTGTAATTGTACACTTGTTCACTTTTTGCTTGCGTCTTTCTATTTTTTAAAGAGACAGGTTCTTATTGCGTTGTCCAGACTGGCCTTGGACTCCTAGGCTCAAGTAGTCTCTGACTTCCTGCCTCAGTGCCCAAACAGCTAGGACTGCAAGCATGTCTCACCATGCCCAATTAGATTTATTTTCTTTAAAAAAAATAATAGCTATAACATATTCAGATATTGAAAAGTCTGAAAATATAAATAAGCATCAATGGGCTTATTTTTGCCTCCTATCAAGTTGTATTGTTTATCGTTTAGCTGAGAAAGCAAGCTTGAAAAATTAGCTGACATCTTTTTGTCTCTTCTCAAGTGGAAAGACATAATTGTATAGGTTGCTTTCAGAGTATATATAAATTATTAATGTTTTATTCCTTCATTCTTTTTCATATTTTTCTCCCTTGCTAATCTTCTCAAGTGATAAAGATGTTTGCATTGTATTAAAAATAGGCACAAATTATTATCTAGAAAATATTTATTGACACATTTTAATTTTCTTTCCAAAATCTGAGAAATAAACACAATACACAAAATACAGTAAAATGCACTTTTCCACATTTCAGATAAATATACTTTACTTTTGTAAAAAACTTAATAATTTGTGTAATTTGCCACAGTATATTAATCAATGAGATAAAACAAAAAATCTCTAGTTTCATTGTCATTTCCTTTGATGATTCTCACAAGGTTTTTTCTAGACACAACGCTGTTCTTTGCAGGATCATATTAACTTGGAAACTGTTGTTACTTTTTAGAAACGGCAGAAATCAGCTCTTTTAAGAAAAGTATATTGTCAAAAACTCTTCCCATGGGAGAAAATAGCATTCAAACGTTTGCTGAATCAATTAAGATATGTATGAATTTTCTTGTTAATGCGTTCTAGAGAACAGATTACATTCAGAATTGTAGTGATTCCTGTGTATCACACTGGCACTAATTTGCAAATGTAGTGGTTAATATATTTAAGTAGACTGTTATGAATGTAAAAGTTCTATTAACAGGAGAAGCTAAAAATAATGGTGCTGTACAAAAAATTTATTCTTTTCATAATTGTTATTCTTAACATTATGAGGATCAAAACCTACTAAATTACACAGATTTAGCACAGACTTATATACATGTGCATCCCTGAACAGTTTAAGGCAATGTGTTAGTCTGCTCTTGTAAGAATATTTTAATAACCAGGAAAAATCACATTTAGGTAGTCATAAATCTTGCAAGTGTACTAAATGTAAAATCTAGTCACCCTCAAAAGAATACATCACCAGGTAATAAAAGTCATTAGTCCTGTCTAACTTCCTATATTAGCAGTTAGTTGACACTGTATTATACTAGCCCATGGAAATAAACCAACCTTGACTGTGACTCCAATCCCACCATAGGTAGCTCGATTATATGAATGCAGAAATGCAGATCAAATCATGCCACCTCAAAACATAAAAATATTCAATAAAAATCTTACATAGGCTAATAAAGTAGGCATTAATTCTATCTTCAGTATTGTAAATGGCATCAATTTTTGACACATGAAACTTTTCCTTCTTCATTTTAGAGAGCACAAAATTCTATGCCTTGGCATTCTTTTATGGCAGTATTTTCACGTCTATAAATTTCTGAAACAGATAACTGTGTATTCAAAAATTCAGAAGTCCATAAAGCAAGATTGTGGCTTCCTTCTTCGATTTTTTTTTATAATTCCTCCATCTCAAAGTGTGTATTAAAGCTGTTTGCCATGGAGGTGTGTTCGAAGATCCTTGAAAGGCTTGGTTTCAACAGTTCTACTGAGTGACAGGACAGGTGCTGTGAGTTGTCATTCTTCAGGGACATCATTTGATCTGTGCCAGGCTCCCTTCTATCATAATACAGAGCCCAAAGCAGAGTAATGGTGAGAATCATGGCCAGGATTTGTGTCACTCCAATGGAGATCCCCAGAAACCTTAGCACTTGCAGTTGTTTGGTTCCTCTTAAAAAGGAATACATTTTCTTCCCACAACCCTGTAAAATAATACAAAAAAAACTTGTTTGTATCAGTTAATTTGAACCATAAAATCTAAGATAGTTACTCTCAACAGGAAAAGCCCATGAGAAAGTAGAGGAGAGAGGAGGGCATGCATCTTTTGCAAAGCTTGCACAGCCGATTCTCCTCAATCTCCTTTCTGTTTTCCAAGGAACCAGAAACTGGGACTCACTAGTATAAAACCCAACATCTAGAGCAGAGGGGTTGACAAATGGAGTCATTATGGGAGGGTGGGAGGGGAAGTTATGACGAACCAGGAAGTAAAACTTTTAGGCTTCATAAGCCATTTAGTCTCTAATGCAATTACTTGTTTCTGCCAGCATAATATGACAGCAGTCATAAGCAAAGCAAAAATGAGTGGATGTAGGTATGTTTCATTGGAATCTGACACACGCCAAAGGTGTTAGGCCTTGGTCAGGCTCACAGACCACGATGTGTGCACCTGTGATCTACACTGATTATACATAGTAATACATTGTTTTTAAAGCAATATTTATTATTATTAATTATTATTATTATTATTCATGCTCCCTGTTGAATTATAGCTCTTTGGTCAGAGACTTTTCCCCAAGGATCGTAAACCTTCCTCAGCCTGCTGCTGAAACATGCTGGTGTGTAGACCCTACTATACACTATGCACTCCGACCCCTGTCTGTTGCTACCACCATGTACACAATGGGGAATTATTGTTTTGAGCCATCTTCCACTTCCTCCACATAGGGGTCTGAAACAACTTCCGGAAGAAAACAGCAAGCAAGGCAGACTTTGTGGGGAGGGAAAGAGGATGTGAGGGGAATTAGGGAGTTGGAGGAAGGTAAGTAAAAATGATTAAAATGTGATACATATCTATATCAATCTCTCAAGCTGATTGCTATTATTATGTATTGAAAATACACACAGATAAAAATGACAATTTAAATTTTACCAAAAAAGAAGCAATTTCACACCCTGCACAGGTCACACACTTAAAAAAATAAGCAAATGTTTGTCTGTGTTTTATGTATAAAAGTCTAGGGATTCCTATAGCAGATACAGAAGGGGATTTTTTTCTTTTCTTTTCTTTTTGACATAGTCTCACTTGGAGCTCACTATGTAGCTCAAGCTGGCCTCCAACTCACAGCCATCCTCCTGCCTCAGTCTCCCAGAGTGCTAGAATTATAGGTATGTGCTACCACACCCAGATTGTGTGCTGCTGGGGAATTGAAATAGGGTACTCAGTGCTTGCTAGGCAAGCACTTTAAACACAGAGCTATTCCTCCAGCCACACAGAAGGGAATTCTGAAGGAGAAGGAGAGGAGAGAAATTGCAGGAGAAGGAAACTCACTTTAAAAATTAGGAAAGAAGAATAAAGAAATGGAAATAGACTGTGACTAACAAGTTACATAAGTCACCTTTTTGAGTGACCAGAACATACCTTCCTTACAAGTGTCTCAGGCAACCAAGTTACACGCCTTGTCCCTAACAATCCCAGAACAAAGAAATACGCCCCACTCCTCTAAAAGGAAACTGTAAATACCTTGTTGTACTGTCAGGTGAAAATATATGATAATACTATACAAAATTTCAAGAACTCTGGAGATTGAGAGATTTTACTCTACTTGAAAGCTAGCAAATTAACCTGCCACACTTTTGTAGATGCTGGCAGAAGGCACAGACCAAGGAATTTATTACTCATAGCATCAAAAATTGCCAAAGAATATGTCATTTTCTTAAGTTCCAAGCATAACACAAAAAAGCCAGATAATGTCTGTAAGCAGGTTGAGTTGTACTATGACAGTGGGACCTTGGGTTTAAAGAGACAGGATCTTTCATAGTAAGTTAAGCATCCCTTCACTTGGGAGAGAATTATTTTTATTATATGGGGTGGTAAAAAAACTTCCCTTTTTCTTTGAAGGGGATACTGTATCTAGATTCAAGGTTTTTTTTTCTTTGTATACATTCTGGGAAAGATGGTGCGAAATAAAGCCCCCCCCACCCCACCCCGTGCCTGGCCTCACGAGACATATAAACAATATGGCAGTCTTGAAACACTGTCTCACAACAAGAACTGGACTTGGAAAGCTTTTATTTTGAGTTTCTAGCAAAAGTAACTAGGTGCTTAACCTCTACAGGCAGCTGCTTAAATAAAAAAGAATTTATAATGATTTAAATTGCCACAGCCTTGTTCTCTTCCCAGATTCCACAAAGAATTCACTAAAAATGAATTGTCAATTGGTACATTATATTGGTGCAGAGAAAAAAAATGAATACATAATTCTTAGGTTTCCAAAGACATTGGTCAGTAGCCATACCCCAACAAGGTGTTACTCTAGAGAAAGAAAATAAATAAATTAATTAATTAAGCTAGTCAGACATTTTTAATAACTTCCCTTTTCTGATATACTATATAATAAAATTAACACCAAAAATTACTAAAGATTTATTAATTCTACCAAAAGTGAAATTGAAATATTTATAATTTTTTAATATTTAATATTGGATTAATAAGGTCAGAGCTCAGGTTATATGGACTAGTTGGTATACATAGTAGAAATATACACACATAGGTATACAAAGAATCTGTGGGAAAACAAAATATATGTCAAAAAGACAATTCACCAAAATTTAAGTACTTTTCAAGAAAAATCTATCCAGAAAAAAAAAGGTTCTACTCAGGTATTCCATCAGTCTATTCATTCTTAATATTTGCATGCAATTTAACCTTCTATTTATTTATTTTTTTTGAGACAGCATCTTACTCTGTAGCCCAGGCTAGTCCTTCACTCACCTTATAGCCCTACCTGACCTTGGACTTACAACAGTCCTCCTACCTCAACCTCCCAAGTGCTGGGATTACAGGCATGTACAACCACACCTGGTTTTACATGGTGCTGGGGAATTGAAGTCAGGGCCTTGTGCTTGCAAGGCAAGCGCTTTAACCATTGTGCCTTTCCTCCAGTCCATACACACAATTTTAATAAAGAGCTTTATGTGATATGATATCTCATATTGGTTAAGATCAGGAACTGTAGAGGAAGCAGTTTAAATTCAATCCCTGCTTTGTTACTTATGAGCCGTGGACCTTGGCAAGTAATTTAATCTCTCTGTGCCAGTAATAGTGATAGTATCTACCTACAGTTTGGAGTACTGAGAAGATTAATTGAACAAATACTAAAATGATATCTGGTACATGGTATCTGGTACAAGATCTCAACAGCTGACACATCACCTCTTATCTAGTGTGTGAGCCCAAATTGGAAAAAAAAAAAGTCTATGACCAGCACATACATACATAAAAGTATAAGTAATAAGACTTCGTGAAAGAGTATGGAAAATCCCAGAAGCACAGCGCATTGTAACCAGTAAATATCAATGCAATAGCTGTTGCAAACAAGAGTCGACACTGCTTTTCTGGATGATGAAGTCATTATCCAAAATGATTATCTGCCACTGAGACATTATGTGATTAGCCTCTTGATTAGGTAGAAAAAATATTTAACATAATGTGTAGTCACCTCAAACATAATAAAATTAAGATAGTCTGGCATCAGGTATGAGGAAAAATTAATTGGTATAGACACTTCATTTTACATTTTGGCATTGTGGAACATCTATTTTGATTTAATTTTTTTTCTTTTAAGTTACAGTAAATTGTACCATACAGAATGATTTGGGAAGGAGATATGACATCATATGTCATGGGCTCAGAGGGGACCTTGAAAATCAAGGAGATCAAATTTCCCCTTTTTAAAGTATGGTTAAAAAGCATGTTTGCAACAACATCAGCAAGCAGGTACAGTAGGGATTTCTGAAGTGTTGCAATTCCTATAAGCAATAAAAGCACTGGTAAAAATGGTCAGAATAAACTGTTTCAGAGCTCCAGAAACTAGCCAGAGGCTGGCAGCAATGTGAGCAGAATTTATTCAAGGAAACCATCTGAATCTCGGACAGAATGGCCAACTTTGTGGCATTTTAATTTGCCCTGTTCTGTCCCTTGTCCTCAGCCCGCAGCCATGGTAGCCTGGCAATCCCAGAGAGAGTGGGCTGGGACCTCACCAAAAGCAGCTTTCCCAGCTCAACCCTGGAGCAGTGTTCACTAAACACAATCCAAAGCACCTGCTGATCACTGAGGCTGCGCCTGGCACGGAATGACAGTTGCACACCTTAAAAGCCTGAGGAAAAAAAAATAACTGGAGGAATAAATCTACAGTGCACCTGGCAGAGCTCTGACATATTATGCAGATTTAGAAGATTACATACACATATGCCTAATATTATGTATATGCTCAGTAAAGACCTGAGAAAGCCCTGAGATCTTCCTCTCCACGGATGATCCTGAGATTCTGCACAACCTTGCCAGAGGCTGAGATTAGCTGGTTCCAAGCATCTAATGGAATTTCTACTTATTAACAGCCCACTAAGCTACTACAGCACTGAAGTCAGTGGTCACACATGACAAAGAGTTCAGATTTTACAAAACTAGTTTAGAAAACTCATTGAACTAACAAATGAGCAATAACAAAGTTGAGGAGGCTCTGATTTTCAGTGTTGCCACATTGCATTATTTAAAATTTCCAGCTCACTATCAAAATAAATATACATGCAAAGAAAGGAAGAAAATCAGCCTATCCAGTGGGGAAGGAAAGAGGCAGTCAATTAATGAAATTGTACTTATAATTAGAGGGTCTCTTCACCTGACGAGACAGCCCTATCTCCCATGGAGTACCTACTCAAATTCTTAATGTTCTTTCCTAGTTGAAAACCACCTTCCTTGCAGGATGCACGGACTCTAGGTAAGCCCTTAACCCATCCTATCTCTATAAAGTAGGGAGTCTCTCTGAAGACTCATGCTTTCCCTTTGACCAATCTCTTTTGTAGGCTAAATATTTCTAATTTCTTCACGTTTTCTAAATGGATATACTTTATCATCCTGTTGGTCCTTTACTGGATTGATGATTTTGTTAATGTTTCTTTGGAAATTACATAGATTTTTAATTTTAAAAACTCAAAAACACAATAACATTTTTAGACAATCAAGACTGTTACGAATGGATTCTGGGTCTCCCCGAATAGTAGATATATGCTTGTGTTGTTATGCCACACAGTTGGGACGTGGTTTCCTTTCTGGGTGCTGAAGATTATCTCTATGCTAAAGTGGGCGAGTGTGGTTTATTAAAAGCAATGGCTCTTTTAAACTCGCCCATTTTTATAGCAAGATACTAACCTTATCACTACCTAATTTAGTTTACAAAGCACAATCCTTCAAAAAAGACAAAATTTATTCCTTAAGGTTTCATGAGATTTCAGTAAGGTATATTTCAGGCTCTTAGGAAAAATTATCAACTTATTATTTAAAAGAAATAAAATCAACTGATATCTACAGGTACTTACATTTATACCCAGACATTTATACCCAGATTCTTAAAATCTGCTAATCTGCAACATATGAATTTAGACCCATGCAGATCGTTATGACATCCATTAACACCAGAAGAAATCACTCTATAAAATCTGTGAAAAGTAATATTGAAGATACTTTCCTAGATTACTTCTGAGTAGTAGATATAAAATTCCACTTAAAAATAGTTTAGAATCTTGCTTCTTTTGAAAAATCAGAATATTTACTCTTCTAACATTAGAATTAAGCAGAGGAGGGTATCTGTTTTTCATCTGTGCCATCAGAAATCTTAGAAGTAAATAGAAAATTCAACTCCAGCAACTTTACTTTCCTTTATGGTAAGCGTATCTATTAATCTTCTCTACAACCTTGACTTTCCAATTGTATTTGTATTTTTTTATGAATATATCATATTTTCTTTTATACTTTATTCAGTAAGATACTTTACTCAGCAAAATACTTTATTCGGCAACATAGACCTAAGGTACAAAATAGAAATAACGCAAATTTCTCTACTGTGCACACAATTTAATATTTCTTTGGTGACTCAGAAGTCACTGTAGTAACCTGAATCGTAAGAAAGGCTATGCTGAATAGCAATGAATTGTTTACACAAATACTCTGTTAAGGATTAACTTTCCAAAGGAACATTCTTTTGTATAAGATAATTTTTCTCCTCAGTCGCTCTCTAATCCTTTGAAGATAGAGCTCCAGGCTTTATTGCTCATTTTGTATCATTCTTACTGAAGTAGTTCAATCTGAACATGACCTTGAGCTAATTTTAAGCTAGGCAAATAATTATGCATATGGTTTAAGCATAGATGCTTTTTGCTGAAAAGCAAGACAGTAGGTCTGAAAAAATATGGGTATGTTTTTTTCTATAATCTTGTCATACTATCTAGCTGCATAAGCACACTTCTGTTGAGTCCAAAGAGGTTAACAGAGATGTTAGAGATCAAAAGTACACTTCACAAAGGCAATTGCTCATACTTGCTTTCCTCAAAGTAAAATATTCTGAGTTTATTTTTACTTGAATGTTTTCTTTCTAAATAAAGCTATGATAGCCCTACATTAATGACCTCAGATATCTCAAAGGTATGGATACGACTTGTTGTCTAACCTAGTTTACTGGCTGCAATATTTAAATTCTGGTCGACTATTATCTGTAAATAATAACACTGCCTTTATCAGAAAAAAATCACAAGTCCTTCCATTTCCTGGAACCTATTTGAAGGCGTGTCAGGATGCCTCATTTCACTTGGGGAAATTATGCAGTTGAAATTATTCTTTGATCTATCTCCAAAATGAGTTTCTAAAACTGGAAGAACACCCGTGGCTTTTGAGTACTCAATATTCACAGGCCATATCAAAAAGTCAGGTAGTCTCCTAGTGTTTATAAAGTATAAATAAAATCTAGGTCCCAATACAAGCCAATATTGATATTTTTATAATTGATTTCTCATGACAAACACAACTTTCAAGTTAGAAATCCTTGTGTTAATTATCAGGTAGAAATGCAGAATAGCCAGCACTATCTATCCTAAAATAGAAGACCTCAATAATATTAGTTTGTGCATTCATAAAGGCATTATATAGGTTGGGCTAAAAATTACCTACTGATAATCTTAAACTCTACAGGTAAATAAGTGCTTCCATTAAAAAAAAATCAAGAGAAAAACAAAACACCCCAAAAATCCACTAAAAGACTTTCTGTTGTCTAAAGAATAAAGTTAAGCAATGCATAGGAAATGAAGTAGAAAATATCATTTTATTAATTTTAAAATATATGACAAATCCTCTGATGCCATTTAATTCTCCAAAGAGCTCCATTAGATGGCAAAAACAACAAATTTCAGCAAATTGCATTTGTTGAGCATTTCTCAGCTTTTCCAAAAAATTTGGTTCTAGGAGACCAGAGTCACTAGCAGGGCCATGTCTAACCACAGGAGGTGCCCTTTGCCTGCGTCACTAAGTTGTTCACCCTCACTGTCCAAATGTAACAAGTTAGAAGGATGAGGAAGAGTCACCACGTCCCAAAAACCTTGACCTGAAAATCTCCCTTTAACCTGCACAAACAGAAATTGTCCACTCTCTTGCCATTATAAGCAAAATTAGTGGCAATTTAGCTAGTTTAAAATCCAATTACAGATCACTCATTTTCTATTTACTTCAATAAATCCTTTAATAAATTATTGTGGTTGCTGTCATTAGCCACTTCTGTGCACTGAAAATATGGCTTTATCACAGGCCAAGCAGTGTATAGTGAGTTTCCATGTATTATACTGATAGCACTCAATTTATCTTTGTAATATTAGGATATGGTACTATTACTGATATCTAATATATAGCGGAATTGAAGTTTAAGAGTGCGAAAATCTACAAACACTCAGCTTGCTCCTAACCTTGTATCCAATATCTGAAAATTAACCTCAGTAACCAACTATATGATGTAGGGCTAAGTCATCCACCTCTTTGTAATTTACTTTTCTCATGTATAAGATGACGCTAAAATACTATACTATCTTCGAAGAATTATTGTAGAGTCTTAATGAAGGAATGCGTTTACCATCTCTACTCACAAAACTCTATAAATGAATCTCCTATTTGAAAGTTCATTATCTATGTTGAGCTGGACCACAAGACCCCAGAGAATAATGTCTTGTTTTGCAGGGTATTTTTGACTTGAAGAAGCTAGAAAGGACTGCAGAAGCAGGAAGGACTCTCTGATCTTTTCCCATCCATCTTTCTCCTACTCCCTTTGTCTCTAAAGTGGGTTATAAAAACAAGTTCCTTTTTCCTGAACTAAGCCACAAAATGAGAAAGGTCAGTTTCTAAACTCTTCCCTTCTCCCCTCAAGATCCTCAAGAGATAGGGGTCCTGTGCCAGACTGAAGGTGGGCGAGGGAGGGCTTCATACAGAGCCACAGGAGGAACCTCAGATAGGTTGTGTTGCAGTCCTCTCCCCTCAATATATTACTGTTAGATCATGTCCATTTTTATCTGATCATATTTCTCCCTAATTATCCATTTCTTTCATTAGATTTAGGACAAAAAAAAATCATTTTCCCTGGGTCTTAGGTCACCTTTTCTGAAGACTCCCCTGCTAGGTAACAGTATCACCAAATAAATATTGTTCACATATCTTTTGTTATAATAGTGCTGGCCAGGAATTTTGGCCTTTAGTGGTCTTTTGTTTATTTGGATTGATCTTTTTTAACATTGGAAGATCAATGTGTTACTGCCATCCCTGAGAACCCCCTCTGCAGGTCTCAATCATAAAGATATTTTTTTTCTTACTGACATGTACATGAATCCTTGATTTTTGCAAATTCACAGCAGTAACTGGTTATATACCAGTATACTGTAAACGGTTCCAAGGATTTTGAATATGTTAACTAACTTTGAAAAGAATATAAAAAGCAAAAAGAAAGAAAAAAATCTTTATGAAACTATGAGTATTCTAGTTATCTTTACTTTCACCCTTACTTTTTTTTTTTTTTTTTTTTTTGGTCTTTTGAGACAGGGTCTCACTCTGTAGGCTGATCCTGAACTTACCATATAACCCAGATTAGCCTTGGAGTCATGGCAATCCTCCTCCCTCATCCTCCTAAGTGCTGAGATTACAGGTGTGTCCATCATGCCCAGCTTCAAGTGGTACTAGGGAATCAAACTCAGGGCATATGTGCTTGCTAGGCAAACGCTTTACCCATGTGCAGTTCCTCCAGCTCCTATCCTTAGTTTTCAAGTGAGAAAACAGAAGCAAAGACAGGTCAAAAACTTTCCCGATTGGCATAGTTAGTAAGGAGAAGTTCAAAGATACAAGCTAAGGAGTCTGGCTTCTTTCAATGCCTAGTCAACCTGCAAAGTAGTGCTCCCTCACTAAGGAAAACTCATTCCTAAAGTCTCTCCTTTCACTCTCTGCTTTCATTTTCTCTCTCCCTACAACAGATGTCACCCTTTCTGCC
Source organism: Ctenodactylus gundi (assembly GCA_004027205.1). NCBI lineage: Eukaryota > Metazoa > Chordata > Mammalia > Rodentia > Ctenodactylidae > Ctenodactylus > Ctenodactylus gundi. The sequence continues at coordinate 197,471 of PVKB01000416.1, read as the reverse complement.
CTAAGCATTGCATCGCCAGATTTCTGTCCTTGGGTACATACATTACATCATCCTCTCATTCTGTGATCTCATCTCTTCCCGTGATGTCATTTGCACAGATTGCTATGTTCCCAGTCAGTTCTCAAATTCCTTCACACTAGTTAATGTCATACATGGCAAAATATCCTTAGGCCGACTACATGCCCCAGCCCGATGACCACATGTGCCAGGCTCCCTTGCAGCTAAGTGAAGCCGTGTGAGTCTCTGCAACGGAATGTGAATAGAGATGATGACTACAGGTCTTCATGCTGTTAGATGCACCCCTTTCCATTTTCTCTTCTCCCCACCCGGAACAGCAGAAAAACAGTTGAAAATTTGGAAGGCATGTGTTTTAAAAGGCAAGGTCGTCTCAGCATTCTGGCCCCTGGACAAATTTGAGCCGCACAGGTGACTGACAGCCTGAACCAGCTGACCTATCCACCTTACCCAAGCCACTGTATTAGCCCTTTCCTTACTTGGCACATGTAAAATATTATCTCTAGCTGAGTTCTGTCTCCTGAGCTCCATATTTCCTACTAGAATTCTGCATATGAAATACCTGACAAGAATTCTCAAACTAACATTCCCAAAAAGAAACAAATAGAATTAAACAATTTCCATAAATGGCTTCTTCATTTATCCAGAATCCAAATCAAAGTCACGTTTGCCTTCAGGTTCCCTGTCAGTCCTTTCCACAACCGATTCGTCACCTAATCCTGTTCACTCAACCTTTTAAGTATCTTTCACGTGCATTCCTTCCTCTCCAATCTCAAGGCCACCACCTGAGTCCAAGCCCACACAATCACGTGAATTGCCCACAACAGTGTCCTACCTCATTTTTCTGCCTCAAGACCCTATCCGTCTTTATATCCCTACTTCATCTCACTCTCTACAATGGTGGCATCTCGACTTTTTTAAGCCCAGACCTAAAATTGTTACTGGGAAAGGTATGTTTTCAGGTCAAACTACTATAACAAAGCTTGCATATCAGTGCATTCCAAGCGTCAAAAATATGCAAGTGTCTACTAATAAACCACAAGAGGAATAGGAAACAGACACTCACACCTGAACTGTGTCAAGTCAAAGAGTGAAAAAAATTTAAAAAAGAAAAAAGAAAAAAAAAGAATGCATTTGTATACCTGAAGCAAAACTGGCAGAACAGTTTGAGGCCTGATTAGATCAAGCAAAGCCTGAACATGAAAGGGATCTCCCCCCTCCTCCTAAGCCCAAACTGGTCCAGCAGGGCTTTGGATGATAAAACAGACACCGCCCCAAGTCAGAGTCAACCTGATCCCACTGGCAGTTTCAGAAAAGATAAGGGAGTCAGCACAGGGGCCAAGGGAAAGTCTTTTGAGTTGATACAAAAGAATCCTGAGAACAGAACTTCTTGGGGATATTCCATCTCAATAACCACTGTGTAGAAAAAGCTGCCTACAGTTACCTATCTAGGCAAGAGGCTTTATGTGACTTTACCTGAGAGCACAGTTTTATTATTAATAAACCGGAATCCCAAGGCTATGCTGTCCTAAGCCTTCCTTTTACAATAACGTCCCAAATATGGGAACCCACTTGCCATTTCACTGGGCAACTACTCACAGACTTCAGTACGAAATCCATGTGTTACCGAGACACACAGGGACCTTCAAAACCCAGCCCCACCCTGTGCGTCTTGGTGCTAGGGTCCTCCCTACATCCTGAGCTCCAATGGTAATTAATCATTGGCTTTAAGTTCCTACTAAACACCATGGATTCTAGCCACCATGGGTTCTTTTCAGCCTCAAGATATTCAAATATCTTTCGGCACCTGGCTAACACCTACTTGTCTTTTCAGATTGGAAGGTCAGTGTGCTGCTACTACCACTGAACATCTCAATCGTAACAGTAAGGGCACTTAAGGACTGCATACTCCATGTCAGCTCTTTTTGGTGCTCCACTTAAAGATTATCTAATTTCTACTTTATATTTTAGCCACTGATGTGGAGGTCCTCTCTATGCAGATTTGGTCAACTTCATGTTAATTCAATCAGTCAGTACCTGGCTGGTTAGAAACTATCGTATCTCAGCTTATGCCCTGAACCTCTCTTTTGATTCTTAATCCTAATTCATTTTGTTATCAGGTAGCACAGTCTTCTTGGTCCTTAGAGAATTCCTAGTAACAATCTAAGAGCAAGGTTACCTGAGTGAAAAATAATTGGCTCCTACAACTACATAAAACAACTACTTTTCTCACCACAGTTTTTTTTTTTTTTTTTTTTTTTTTTTTTTTTTTTTTTTTTTTTTTTTTTTTTTTTTTTTTTTTTTTTTTTTTTTTTTTTTTTTTTTTTTTTTTTTTTTTTTTTTTTTTTTTTTTTTTTTTTTTTT